>BSBK01007415.1:120000-322500 GCA_027943335.1 Chamaecyparis obtusa | reverse complement strand
AAGCCCGGATGTAAGAGAAACGGATCTCGGAATGCAGGAGGTTTGAAAACGCCACGATCACAGAGAACATCTGACTTTGACAGTAAAAAAGAGCATCAAAATGGAAAAATCACAAAACCATACCAAAAAATTCGGATCAAGCTCGGAACCGGCTTTTCGATGATATATTGCACGCCCAATTACGATTCCATATGCTCGAGATATTGCAAAAAAAAGCCCAATGACCCCTTAAAAGCAATGCGTTTTAAAAAAAATCATGCAAAAAATGAAAATGTTTGCATGAGGGCTGACGTCATGTTGACGTTAGCCAATGCCTGGGGGCTGAACAGTGGGCCCTAGTCACCAACATGACCAAGGGCTAGGTGGAGGGGCCGGAGAGCGGTGGGGCCGCCGGAGGGTGGAGTGCGGGCTGCGGAGGAGGGCGACCGGCGGTGTCGGAGGGCAGCAGCTGGGTGCTGCGGAGGACCAGCAGTGTCTGTTGGGTGGCCGCTTGGCAGAAAATTTTTTTATAATTTTTTTTTTGGAAAATCATGCATTGGAGTGCATGCCAGAGCCGTACGGCCTTGGTACACTAAATTTTTTGCCTCTGATGTCAACTTGTCAAAATTAGACAAGTTTTATATGCTTTCTGACTATCTTGGGCCTTCCGGATGCAACCATGAGGTCTGTTTAGGCCAGAAGTGCTCCAAAGTTCAGTGATCACCTCGGGATTCATGCTGTGGCTGATTGCAATTTTTTTTTCCTCACAGATTCCAACTGTGTCCAAAATGGACAAAATTTATATGGATCTTAGGGTTCTTGGATGCTCTGGATGCAACCGTGAGGTCCGTTTGAAGCCAAGATGACCAAAAAAATAGGTCCCCCCTAGATTCAATAAAAAACCCCAAAAAAGTCCTCATCTGAAATAGATAAATTTCATCTCTTTGAATCCTTCAAACGCGAACAAGCTATAGCAGATTAGGCTTTGATACCATGTAGGATTTGAGCAAGACAAATCCACAGAATGCCAAGATCACCTGCATACAAAAAACCTGTTACAAGGAAGTAGAGAGAAGAAGAGGCCAAGGGTTTGACTTAGAATATTGAAGAAGAAAATATCCTCAAATAATGAATGAATAATAGTGTACAATGGATCATCCATATAAAGGAGATCAAAGGCCTTGAAAAGGAAAACCTAAAAAGCAGAAGTGCATGTAATAATCAGTTAAACTATTACAAGACTAATGCATGCAAAAAGCAAACTGATGCAACTAGTGCATGAGTTGACTAAAGCAAAGAGTTGATATCTTAAGAAGGGAGTAAAATATTAATAAAATTAATAATTTACTCTAACATATATATATATACATACTTTGAAAAGTTGGTTTTAATCTTATTAAACAAAATTAAAAAAAATATAAATTAAGGTTTTCGTGTGCTTTGGAAATTGTTAAAAATTTATAAATTTTTTTTTAATAATAAATGGGAGGGGGCCACTCCCCCTTACCCACCTTTCCATGTGGTAGTGTACCCTGTCGACGGTACCAGTGAGTACTGCACGGTACAGGGGCCCTATCATCGGTACCTTGGGTACCGTCTGACAGGGATAGGGGTGGCGTGGGGCCCAGCTCCCCCCCCTTAAACTTTTATTATTATTTTTTTATAATACGTTTTGCTATTATATGTTAATTAATTTTTGTTTTAATAAATTTTAGTTTATTAAATTTAAAATTTTACTTATTAATTAATTTAAAATTTTATTTATTTTGTTTGTTAGTTTAATTAAATTTAGTTTAGTTAAATTAATTTTTGTATGAGGTTTAGTTTAATTAAATAAATTTGTATAATTAATTTAGTTTATCTAAATTGATTGTAATATATTTTTGTTTGTTAATTTAAATGAGGTCAATTTTTTTTTAATACTTGATTTGATTAAATTGCTTGGCTTATGTAGTTAAGATATATTTGTTAAATATTTTTGGTTTAGAATTAAATTATGATCTTAATTTTGAATCAATTTGTCTTAGCTATGGTATAGGGATTTAATTGAATATTGGATTTAATATTTGAAAATAGTTATTGGAAAAAAATAAATTGTTGGTCCTTTATTAGGATCAATTACTTGACAAGTGTTTATGCTAATACCGAAACTGGGCTTTTTATTCTATTAGTTCCATGGGATATCATGAGGGGATGTTCTTTATTTATAACATTGTTATATTGTTTAAGTTTAGATTCTCCTAGTGGATCTAATCATTTTTGTGCTAAGATTGAATTATGCACAATATGGAATTTGAATGGTTATGGCTCAGTTTTCAATTCTTTATTATGTGAGTGTTGTAATCTTCATGTTTTCTTGTGCGAATTGTGATATTGGGGGTATTAGAAGACCTAGTGGAAATAGAGGATGGGAATGTTGTCAATTGTACTTGTTTCATTAACATGCTTGATGTGTGTGCTTATTTTGATTATCATCTATGTTTCAATCTCTTGGGCTCTTGTTGGTTATTATCTATTTTTGGTATCTTTGTGATCATTTGGGTTTCTATGTGTGAAACTGCATCTAGGATTACCTGGTTGTATACCTGTTGGTATTTGTGAGATCATGATCCTAGGGGAGGTTGAATAGGTGCATCTTAGGGGAGTGGCTTACAATAGGGGCTGGTACCCAAAGTGGTCAGTACCTGGGTAACCTATTGTAAGTTATGTAATTAAGTGATAAATTAGTAATTAAAACTTATAGAGTTCATTTAAAAAGACAATTTAGAGTGTGGTTATGTTTAGAATTCTTCATATCTATGAGAGAGTATTCTAGTCCCACATGGATCGTATTGAGGGTCCGGGGCCTAGAGTGGCCAGTCTAGGGTAACTCAATGCTTGAGAGTCTAGGGTCCACTGTGACCAGTCCAAGTTAAATCAAGTAGATAGACATGTGATGACACTCCCATAGCATGTAGCCTAAGTCACCTCCCGAGTTTCTATTTATGCCTCTAGATTAGTGTGTCTCACCTTTCTCTTTATTTTTGTAAACCTTGAGTAGAGAGCTTTTAGGATTCCTTGCTTAGTGGTTATCCTTGTTTGGTTTTGGTCATCTGATTAGGGTTTGTTGTTATCTCCTCAGCATGGTGGGGTAGGCTTTTGTGGTTCTACACGGATGGGTGGTAGTGATTCTTTACCATATGAGATTTGACATCCTGGTGCCAGCATTGTTGGTACTTTTGTAGTTGGATGCCTTTATGTTTCTTCATTGTTGGTTTCTTTTCAAATCTCCATTATTGTTATCCTATATTAGAGTATCACATGTGATACCTAATATGGACATTGTACTTCTTTGTTAGATTTATTATTACATACCCTGTGACATGTGTAGTGGATGTCAATTTGTTAGTTAACATGGATGTCCATGAGGATTGTATTCATTGATGTAAGTTGTAATTGTAATATTGTTATGGAATCTTTTGTTATCTTTCTTTAGTTGTGTTTTTGTTCTTAAGTAATTCTATGTCACAGAACCCTTGAGACTTGTAATATTTGCTAGATGTTGTTTCAATGTGAGTAAATGGTAATTACTTCCACACTGTTGTTTATCTTGTATGTTAACTTTAGAAAAAAAAATGTTCACCAAACTTAGTAGCATGTTATAGGTTAATCTCTCTTGGGTTCCCTGGCGGGGTGTTACATCACACACACCTAAACTAGTGAATCCAATCTACTCTAAAAAAACCAAAAGACAATGCCAAATGATTACAGTAACAAAATTAACACAATGAAGCTTTCATTAGCTCTTTGTCTCTGCATTACAACAAGTTCAAAATAATAATTTCTAAGACTACTCGATGAAACCCCGATCAATAAGGATGCCGAATTACAATTCCAATTCCCCAAAACCCCTTTACAATGAAGTGGACCCCTGTGAAAGCATGCATGAAACCAAGTGAAGAGTCATCCTATCATCTCATGTACATTATAAACTTGATAGAGAGGCCACTCTAGTAAACATCGTAATGAACACCCCTGCGAAAGTAAAACTGCACCAAGAAAACTTGCACAAAAAGATTTTGGCAGAGACAAAAAGAGACTTATACAGAAAAGAATCTTAAAACATCACAGAACATAACTACCACAACCAAACTATGAGGGTGGAGATAAAAACAAAGAGATCCAAAGACAGTCAACTTGAGAGACAAGTGGATCTCCCGAACCCAAAGATATATGAGGTGACACCAAAGCACAAGCAGAAGGAGGTGAATCCGGGACACGAGTAGGGGAAGAACATGACTGAACTAAAAATGGAATTGAAGAAATACTAGGGACTGGTAAAGAACCCAAATTACTGCCAAGTGGATTATCATTCATCATAGGAGGAACCGAACCCAAATTTGACGTATGAGGATGTGTCAATAAACCAAACAGAGCATATGTTTTTGCAAATGACTTTCCTCTATGACTTGCATCACAAGGAGTACTATTAAGAAGATGATCAAGAGGCATAATGGAGGAAGAGGTGATACAATCTTTAACAACAACAAGAAACATAATATACTTGTTTGAATTAAAAATAAGGTGATGTGGGAATACACCTCCGATATGAGCATCTTCTAACCATAAGTTATACTTCTGAACTGCTAAAAGAAAACCATTTTCTTGAATGAAATGTTTTAAAATAGACCAATTCGCAATGGAAATAAAAAAATTCCAAGATTGAGATAAATCCAAAATATTAGAGCAGAAGACCGAAACAACTTGAGATGGAAAAATAATTCTTTTAAAGCACAGAGACAAAACCGAATCCCCAATCATTCTTTGAATACATTGAGCACATTTTGAGCAGTGAATAATAAACATGGAAGCAAGGGCTTCATCAGTAATATTACCTTCGAAAGGAACTTCCAAAGCAGAGCTTGAGAAATGGACACGAAGATTCAATGGTCTAAACTCATCGACATATCTATGTAACGCCATGATATCAAAACAGAAGGAAAAGAGGCTATGCTGTAAGAAAGGGATTAAAATGACAGAAATGGAGCCGAGACTAGTTATAACCTCACAAAAACCATCATTTAATGCACTTCCCCATTTGAAGACATGAATAAAACAAGTATCAACTTTTATTTTTTGTACATAAGAAATCAATAATTGATAGGATCCGTACAAGTGATGTAAAGTCTAACTCATGCGAGCCCCATCATAAAAGGAAAGGTTGCATCACCTGAACTTGTAATAAATAGAGCATAAAAGGTGAAAGGAAATGCTACACATGCGAAAGCTATTAAATCACAAGCATAGCTTTAATTATATATAATAGATGAGACATCAGAGAATAATCTTGAAGTGATATGGCATGCACAAGAGAATAAATGCAAATCTCACATAAATATAAACCAAAGATCACATTCGGCCTCTAGGATCTGAACATTAAAAAAGGAAAATGAACCAATATTAAGGGGAATCGATATAAATTAAATTAAAAATGAAGGGAAATCGATATGAATTAAATATATAAATGCATGTGTGTGTATATGTGTGTATACACACACATGTACACACATGTGTGTATGTGTATATATATACACATGTGTGCATATGTGTGTATATGTGTGTATCTACACACATGTGTGTATGTGTGTATATACACACATGTGTGTATGTGTATATAATATACACATGTGTGCATATATGTATATACACACACATGTATGTGTGTATATACAGATGTATACATATGATATTTAAAGAAATTAAAATTCCTTATGCGTCTTCTTAGTCATCTTTCGGGTGAACCAAATAGGTCATCCCATATTCTGGAAATCATTTTTAGGATTTGTATCTTCCAGAATTGCAGCATCTTCCAGAATTGACTATATCTGGCATTTGGTATTCTAGCACCCAAACCGGCCCTTAATTCCCACTGTAACCTCGGTCCTTGAGTACTATATCTTCTACCTAAAGGTAAATTTATAATGGGTTAATGTCATTAGAAAACACCATTTTATCCCTATCGCATGCCCAATTTGCAAGTAGATCGGATAACCTATTTCCCTCTCTATACGTATTTGAGATAATGTAAAGTTATCAAATTTATGAAGGAGCATCCAGGATTGTTTGTAAACATAATGGATTCACCAATTTTGGAAAACTCTTTTCTTGCATGCTTCAATTATAATTAGAGAATATCCCTCAACATAAAGATGTGTGACACCCATGTTGTATACAAGGACAAGTTTATGGAAGATATCTAGGACCTTAGCCATATTGTTGGTACCATGGTTTAGAGGGGTGGCTGAACTTAGATATATTGTATTAAGGAATACAACCTTAAACTATTGACTGTACCCTCTAAAAGCCAGTCACAGTCACACCAGTCAATTTTTCTTCCTTGAGATCAAACCAAATGCTAAGGTAAGTACATAAACATGAAAATAAGAAATGGAGGATTTTTTTATATTACTTAACCAAGTCTCAATCATTTTTCATCAACCATTGGAGTTATGGATTCCTTGATTGTTCCTTTAGGATAGTGAGATACAAAAATGTAGAGAAATAGATTTTATTGATAATAACCTTGTTACATCTTCATGGTTTTTCACACCACCTTTCTTGACACCCTTACTCATATGGATCCCCCCTCAAAATAGACTCCATTCTCCCCAAATAACCCGACAACCACCAAATAACTTATTTTTTAATTGTTCCTAAACAATCTAAATTGACTGTCAACAAAATAAACCAAAGATTGTTGTCAAGTAGAGAACAAAAGTTATCCACTCGACAACATAACATCTAATTCCCATACTTAAAGACTTATAAAAGGTTTAAAGACAACCTTTTTATTCCAATCTAACCTATAACCCCCATATGACCCATCTAACATAATAAACCTTTCATTAGCTCTCTATCAAACTTTACACACATAGATTTACTTCTCCAGCACACTATCCGTATAGAAAAATCACACTTATGGCAATATTAGGGTTTTGGTAGTCTTATATTTGGTCTCTTAGATTTTTAGGAATCATGCTTAGGTTTGGCATTGGACTAAATGTCAATTCCACCATTTTAGGAGGTAGTTGCAGAATTGTGTCTAGCAACATTTGAAAAGATGTAAAGTTGCACTTTGCAACTTTTACATCTTTTTACATCTTTTGCCAAGTAGGCTATTTCTTGGCTTCCTAAGGCTTATGAAACCTTCTAGGTGACTCCTAGGTGTTTAATTCCTAATATCAACTCATAAAAACTTCAAAAAGACCTTGAATAACCTCTGTCGGTATAGTATGACTTCTTCTCAATGAGGAAACCAACTAGCCTAAGACCCACCCAAAAGGACTTCTAGGTCCTCTAACCTCCTAGTTAACATTGTCATTCACTCAAACTAGTCCCTAGACCCTTATTGCATTTACAAAGCTCATTAAGAGCATGACACAACAAAATTTCAAATGGTGAGGGCCCTATGCTATTTATGTGCCCCTGCACGAATATACATATGTGTATATATACATGTATACACACACACACACGTGTGTATATATGTGTATATATATACAAATGTGTGTATATATATACATACACATGTGTGTATTTGTATATATATACACATGTGTGTATTTGTATATATATACACATGTGTGTATATGTGTAGACATGTATGTATATACACATATGTATGTGTATATATGTGTATGTGTGTATACACACACATGTATCTATGTATATATACATGTGTGTGTATATATACACACGTTTCATCAACCATTGGAGTTATGAATTTCTTGATTGTTACACACATTTGTATATATATACACATATACACATGTGTGTGTGTATATACACATATGTATATATATACATGTTTCATCAACCATTGGAGTTATGGATTCCATGATTGTTCCTTTAGGACAGTGAGATACAAAAATGTAGAGAAATAGATTTTATTGATGATAAACTTAAATGGAATACACCAAGTACCAAATGATGAATGATCAATTGTTGTAATGGCAAAGCAATATCAGAACCATCCATTTCTAGAACTTGATTTTTCTATAGTCGTAATGATTTTTCTTATTTCTTGTCTGTGCATGGTGACAGGATTTTGAACATTGTTGACATACTTAAATAGAATACAAAATACCAAATGATGAACTCTCAACTGTTGTAATGGAAAAGCATCAGAACCATCCATTTCTAAAATTTGATTTTGTATAGTCTTAATTATTTTTTTATAGTCCTTATGATTTTGAAAATTGTTGACAAAGAGTGTTTCTTTTTTTTATTATAGTATAAATGATTTTTCTATAGTCATAATGATTTTTCTTATTTCTTGTCTTTTGTCCCTTTTCGATTTCCTATGTTTGTGCTTTGTGACAAGAGTTTTCCACCTTCTTTTGATGGTATATTTCATTCAGTCCATGTGGAATACTATTTTGTTCACTATTTTATTTTAGCTTCATATTTCTTTCATTTTTCATATACACGGAGACTACGCATGCTGATAAAAAAATGAGCTATTTGATTTAGGTTTACTTTTCATTATTATAAATGGTTAATATTTTTGATGGTACTCCTTGGTGTATTTCATATAAAAATAATAAATGTAGTAACAATGGGGTGGTGCATTATTGATATATAGGCTCGATGACTCTTGTCAATGTGCCAAACTGTCAATGTGGTGGTGGGTAGTGTGTGTTGAAGACTTCACAGACACCAAACAACCTTGGATGACAATTTTGGTGCTGCCCAAATAGAAAAAAGGTTGCTAATGTGTATATATTTAATATTTCTAATGTAAATACTATTCATTATAATATAAGAACTAATGTAGACTAGGCATCACAGGGAAATAATGGCTGTGGATACTTTAGTTGGATCGATGACAAATCCTTTGCATCTATTCACCCATCTCCACTTATTCGTGATGAAATATTTGAGTGCAAAACGTGTCAGGCTAGGGAAAATTCTGAAATTATATTTTTACGATTTCTTCTTTGTATTGTAAGCACATATCTTTGTTGCGACCATATGCAGAGATGAACTTAGAAATTAGTTAGTTTAGTATTTTCATATTGTAACTAATATTTTAATATGGATATGATGTAACTTCTCTTTGCCTCAAGTGTGCATATATATGGTTTACATCTTTTTTTAGAATAATTCTTCATGTTTATGGCTCAGGTGAGCCCCAATCTGCTATCAATCACATGATTTAACGTATAGTGTTTTCTTGGTTATTCCATTTGTTCCTTGACCATGATTATGGATTGTTTATCATTTTCAAGCTTGAGTGAGGCTTTATACCATGTACCGTCTACAGATTTGTATGCAACACTGATTTACAAATGTAAATAATGCATTGAATGTAATCTACAAACACTACGTGGTATGAAGTCTCGCTGAAGTTTAGGTGTCCTCCCTTTATTCCAGTGAGGGATTGGAATGAGTTCATTTTGGATGCAAAGGAGAAAGGGGATACTCAAAGAGGAGTTACACTAGCAAATGAGAGAAACATAAATGTAGATTTCACAATAGCTGAGAAACATAATTGTAGGCATCATAGTCACAATCTTTTGGAGACAACATAATTAAGTTGTGTACCCAAGAGATTCAAAGAAACTTCTACACCTCCAATACCAAGTTGAATTCATCTATTGGAGGACCTTGTATTCATGAGCAATAGATGTAGTCAACTTGGAATCAAAGGTGCGGGAGTTGCTCTGCATCATCTGGGTATACAACTCAATTACGTTGTCTACAAAAAATTGTGACCATGATGTCTACAATTATGTTTCTCAGTTGTTGTATCCCATGACCCCTTATGACCCTTTATGACCATTTACGACCCCTAAGAATACATCTTAGAGGTCTTAAAATGTTGTAAAGGGTCATAGGAGGCTCCTAGGAGGGGCTAGATGAGCTTCCACCTTCACGTGGTTGGCCTTGTTAAGTAGAGAATGTTATACTCTTCTAAAAAAAAAGAGAAGCTCAATAATTTAAGGTCTCAGTCCATGAAAAAAATTAAATTAGACTTACTATCCAAATTGGTACATTGATGAGAATCAATGATGGGTCAGAGTTTTTAGGGAAAGGCACCCACTTCTGCCAATAAGATCTCATAAGGCATTATGGTTTTGATTTTAAGGTTGCCAAAGCACTCTGATAACCCATCTGTAGTTCTGATTTTGGCCTTAACCTATTCATATAGTTTGTGTATTACTACCTTAGCACCATAGGTATTCCCATCTCTTCCATTCTTTTCCATATTTTGTGATGAGGGACACTATTAAAGGCATTTTTGAATTCAACAAAGTAGCAAAAAGCCTCATCACCTAGAGTGTCCCATATTTTCTCAACTAAGTATCTAAGAGTTGCTCCATGATCTACGGTGGAGTGTTTTGGACTAAAACCAGCTTGTCCTTTTGCTCTTTTCTCCTCTGTTTCATCCCATTGACTGATTTTTCATTCTACCATGCTTCCAAATAACTTGCCAAGAATGGGATTGATCATGATGATCCAATATTTAGAGGGGTTGTTTGTGTCTCCACTTTTGTAGATTAGGAAAGAACCTGTTTGTGTGAAATAAGATAGAAAATGTGTGACTGTTTGTAAATAATAAACAATAGTGACATAATATTGTTGTGCTTAATTTGATTATATATATATATATAAAATTAAATTTCCTATCACTTTTTCAACCAACAAAGAATAGGCATATCGACGAGAAAGCTATACATTTGACGTTTATTGCGACGAATTTACGTCGCAATTTTGACCTACATTGGTCACAGAGATAACATTATAGCCAACAATCCTTCCAAGTTTGAATCAATCATTTCGATGTTCTTTTTGTTGATAGTTCAACCACTGTTGATGTCGCAACTGCGATGGGGATTTCAAGTGTGGTATTTTTGAATAAAAAAATTTGATGACTGTTGTGGTCGATTATCCAACTAATAAGCATCTAATAATTGACTAAACCTCATCAAAAAAGAGGCTAAAATTTACTAGTGCCACCAAGAAAGCACTTGATAGTCACCCCATAAAGTTGTGTGCATTTTGGCAGCTTTGTGCATGTATGTAGTGCATCTTTTGATAGCTTTTATGAACTACCCATGGATCCATATCCTCATATCAGCCATAGAATACATTTATAAAATGTGTATCTCTTTAGGATTTAGCAAATTATGTGCGTTACCTTCCGAGGATTTAACATATTTGAAATTGAAAATGTGTGTCTCTTCAGGATTTAGCAACTTATGTGCATTACCTTCCGTGGATTTAGCATGCTACAAAATAAAAGGTTAGAACAAAAATGCATAATATAGAATGAGGGAGGCCATATATATGCCCCCCTCCTTAAGATGGCAAAATACATACTATTTTGACATGTTAAGGAAAGAAAAGAACAAGGATAAAGCCTTCTTCAACATCAAGACAATATCCATAGACAACACCCAGTCCAAGCCAAGAAGATCACCGCTCCTATGAGGCCATTGAAATGATGAATGTAAAGAGATATCAAGCAAGAAGGGAAAATGTAACCCTTGTGAGGGATAGCACACTATTGAGCTTCCAAGGTGAGAGATTTATGAGCCATGGAAACCCAATGTCAAACAATGAAATAGGTTATGATCAAGGACATAGATCCTCAATGCAAACCAAAATTTTCATGTATGATTGGATATCACATAATAGATAGATACTGCTTAACCAAGGGAAAAGTGGATCCCAAAAAGACAAAAAAGAAGGAGATGGCATCCTTGCCCCCCAAGCATAGGAATGAGGATGGAAGGGGACCTATTATATTTCTCACAACACTATACAAGAAAATGAGCCCCCTAGGATTAGGCTAACATTGTTTACATAATGTGGAGCTCCATAATAGGAACATAAACATTATTCAGAGAAAACAAGATTAAAATAAAACTCACTACCACATGATATATAAATAACCTTACTATCAATGATCTTCCTAATCTTATAATGTAAAGCTTGACATTCATTAGTAGAGTGATCATGAAATATATGATACAAAAAAAAGGATGAATCTTCAAGTGTGGACTACGTTTCTTTTTGCGTTTAGGTCTAGTAATCATCTTAGCATGAAGGGGTTTATGCAAAAGAACTTCTTGGTCAAATTCCTTCATAGGTTCATCATGTTTTGAAGTGTTATTTGAGATGTTGTTAACATTGATTTTTTGTTGAGGATTAAATCCCAATCCATAAGAATGATCCTGCCCCCCATTATGTATGTAAGGGCATTTGAATTCCCTATTTATGCTTACCACATCATTGACCATTGAATCCTTGTTTAACTAGGAAATGATAACCATGACCATAATGAGAAACCATATCAGAAGGAGTCAATGTAACTTTAGTAGTCACTATGTCATCATTAGTAGGTTTGACAAATTCATTGTGTGTAGAAGTAGTGACAAAGTTATTATGAAGGGCATTAGAAGTAGAAATAAAACTTCATTGTTCAAACTCTCTTTGTTGCTTCATAAAATCAAGATCAGAAACCTTATACTCTCCAATAAAGGTAGGATTAAAATCCAAGGTTCCTCAATCATCGCGAAGAAGAGTATTAGAGGAAGAAGGATTACTATTAGGAATAGGAGTAGTGTGTGTTTGAATATTCAAACAAGGATATGGCGCATCATCCACATGAAGTGTATACATCATGTTGTTATGAATAAACTTGACTTTACAATGAAGGGTAGAAGGAACAACATGCATCTCATGCAACCAAGGTTTACCCAAAATGAGGTTATAATTAAGAGGTCCAGGCATAACATGAAAAGGAGTATTCAAGATGACTGAACCTACTTTGATAGGTAAGGTAATGATGCCCAAAGTGTTCTTATCAATGTTATCAAAGCCATGTATATGAACATTGTCAGGTTGAATAGTTGAAAGATCAACTTTAATTGCTTTGAGCATGTCCATGATACAAATATTAAGCCCAAATCCATTATCAATCAAGGTCCTACAAATTATACTCTTATTGATAGTAACAACAACCATAAGAGAATCATATTGATTCTAAACTTCGTTAGAAGGTAAATCCTTTTGAGTAAAAACAATGTCAGGAGGACTCGAGGTAGCATGCATGCACTGTAAGAAGGTATTGATGTTCTCTTGATTAGGAGGTGGAGTGGGAAGAGTTGCTAGAAATTTTTGAAAGGCTTCATGGTAGGTAGGTGAAGTTTGAAGAAGCTCCCATAAAGAAATCTTGGCAGGGGTATTGCGCAATTGGTTTATCAAATCATACTCCTTGCTAGGAAGACGGGGTGGAGGAGGAAGAATGGGTTGAGAAGGTGGTAAAGAAGTAGAAACCAATGGATTAGGATGAGGGTTATTCCTTGTATGATAGGTGTGAGCTATCAAATCTTGATCATTGAAAGACTAAAGACTCCATAGGTTTACCTTTGATAGTAATGCGAGGACAACCTTTGATAGTCAACAAGGGTTTTGGATAAACCATGTTAGTTGTCTCAAAACTAAAAACAATTTCACAAGAAGGAAGCAAAGAAGACATCCGAGGAGGAGATGAGGTGGGATCTTGATTCTCCATAAGATTATCGCTAAGAGGGAGAGCATTAAGGGAATTCATATCATTTTCCACTAATGACTCATCAGTAGAATGAATCCCAAATGGAGATAAAACATCTATAATGTTGTCTCATTTTGCTAAAATGTCTGCATAAGGGGACTATGTTTTATAAAAAGAGTCACCATCATGTATGAATTTGTCATCTATTAATAAATCACCCTCTTGTATCAAAGCTTCTTCACGAGGAGGGGATAAATCAATTTTTTATCCAAGGAATCATCCATAATGGTTTGATGAGGAAGAGAGTAATCAACATCCAAATCCAAAGGTTCATCCCAAATATGATGATTATCATCCCAATCAATAAAGCACATTTTAGGAGTGCCATAAATCACTAAAGCTTGATCCCTAGAGGGGAAAGAAGGTAAATTTTATTCTAAAGTAGGCTCATTAGGAGAATAATTAACATCAATCCCCAACTCATCTCCATAAAAATAAATATGATGGAGAGATAGATTAAAGTCATCTTTTTTCTCTAATATATCCTTACAACATAATACAAGAGAGCACAAAGAAACATCACATGCACTAAATAAAGTCTTTCTAGGTGTAACACCATGCAATGGTAAGGTAAGAGGAAGATGTTGTTTAATTCCAAAAGTTATAGAAGAATGTTTGGAAAACACTTGAAACAACTTGTACAACATGATAAAAAATAAAGAAATGCATAGAAAATAGATCTAGATATATCCAAATGCATTCAAATGAAATTTATAAGCATGAAAAGGAAATATAACAACACAAACACAATAGGGCATCTAATTCCACAAAAGATAGGTTGTAAGCTTGTCAGGTTCACCAAAATGTATAGTGATGGTGAACACACAAGATAATATGAAGGCAAATCGAACACCAAAAAGAAAGAGTTGTAAAATGGGTTCACCAAAATGTATAGTGGAAAATATGGATGGGGTCTAGAACAATGTGGGTTTGCATATAAAAGAGACCCTAAACCAATATTTAACACATACATGAAATTATAAGGATATGGAAAGTAAATCTAGAAGACTAATATTGAAATGAAGAAATAAAAAGTACTTACCTCCGAAAAAGAATCTGTTGAAAACCCCGTTAAACGGTCTCAAAAACTGTTGATTTCCACGCTCCTAAACCAAAACTGTGAGATCTAAAAAAACCATAAATGTTTTTCTTTTCTGAGAAAGGTAGAACTTGACCCAAATGAAGGTTGACCTTGACCCCAAAATGTCAACCTTGACTTGCGCTACTCTGACGAAAATTTTGTTAGCGGATCCTGAAAGTTTTCTGAAAAGTGTATCCATATCTACAGTGTAATTCTCTATTTTGCACTTGTTCCTGCAAGAAAAAATGATTTTGTTTGTTGGGGGGAGGGTTTTACCTTGGTCAAACCCTAATTTAGGAATTAACCTTGAAATTGAATTGAAATTGCAATAATAAATAAAGTAAATGGAATAATTCACCTTGCTTATGTTGAAACTCTTGTGGAGGATTCAAATCCTTGAATCCACAAGTATGGATGCTCCAAATAAATGTAGAATTGTAGGATGTCTCAAATCAATTACCTTTAGATTTTCAACACCAATCTTGAATGGATCTTGGAATAGGAAGAGGCTTGAATGGATGTGGATGGAAGAATCTTCAACAAGAGGGCTCCATAGAGCTTGAATCCTTCAATGGCTACCAATGGATCTCCTTGATGAATTAGATCTTGAATGCTTGAATGCTTGAAGACTGGATGAATGCTTGAATGCTTTCTTTCTCCTTCTTACTTACTTCTTGATTGCTTGATTGATAGATGATTGATTATGCTTGATGTGTGATGGAGAACTTGATACTTGATCACTTGATGGAGAAAATGAGAGGAGAAGGCTTCTTTTTATAGTGCTCTAGGGCACAAACTTCTAGAGAGGCTGACATAGGGGAAATAAATTCCCATTAAGCCTATACCCCTAGAAATGGACCTAAATTAAATATAATTTAAGATTTTTCCATTTCAAAGCCCGAAACAGCCGACCCAAAAATGAGAAATAAATCTTTCCAAAACTCGACATCTGGAAACTTTGGGATTTTGAAATTTGGACCTTGGTTCAAGGTCGAGGTCAACCTTGACCTAGGTCAGGTTTGAGGTTGAATTTGACCTAGGTCAGGGTACCTAGGTCAGGGTCAAGGTTGACCTTGACCTAAAAGATTGACCTTGACTCCGAGGTCAAGAATCTCAGAATTTCAATTCAGGATGCTAGAATTATGCAGAAAAGAAGTGGAAAATGGGGCAAAATAGGGGAAAGAGCTAGATCCAAGGTAGAGACCCATTCAATGCATTTGACATGACCCCAAGCCACTTACTCAGAGGGCTAAACCAGTCCTAAATGGAAGTGCTTCCATTTTCTGACTCTACAAGAGGATCCTAGTTGCTTAATATACAATGCTCCTAGGGTTTTTAAAGCCTTTTGTAAGATAGTCAAGTACTTCCTTGATCAAAAGATATTCCAAAAAGAAAAATCCTTTTGACCAAAGACGGAAGAAATTATCAATTCATTTAGATTATCTAAGACACTTACAAGATGTTGGTCAAGATATTTATTTTTTAAATAACAAACGAATTGACTCTCTTTTCCTAGATGTGAAGACAAACTGCTAACAAACAGTTGAATAAATTACTTAGTGGATCAATAATTTTCCTTTGGATTTTAGAGGTACAACACCCTATTATGATGAAATATGGGTTTTTGGGGATATGCATTTAACCATAAAGAAGGAAAATCAAACTAACATTTGTGCATAACCATGATACAAATGCGATTATGAATTGAGAAATAAGGGGAAAAAAGATAATGACTCAAATATCGTCCACCCAACACCCACAAAAGACGATTAGGAAATAAACAAAAAATTTTTTTAGATGCTGTGAGAAAACTATGACTCAAAGATCATATAATGTACATATCCATAGTCTGATGTAACAAGTGATAACATCAAGGAGTGATCGCAGGGAACCAAGGAAAATTACAATCTAAGGGAAATACAAAGGAACACAAAGATTCATAAAATCCCCTTTATTCCCTTGACAAAATCAGAGAGTTCAAAGGCTTCCCTCTCTTGTACAAAATAAAATGCCTAGAAAGAAAATGTGTTACTTTATCTCCCTTCACAACTAAAAAATAGAATGCCCTCCTTTTAAGTGATTCACCCATTCCTTACAAGACAAGGGGCATCATGAAATCTTGACCCTTCCCCCTACTATTTTTTAGTATTTAAAGACCTTTCCTCTCTATTGTAATACCCCAAAAAAGGGCTATAAGTTCATTAATCTCTAAACATCATCAAATCAAACGAAATCGATATCAAAGTCCTAACCTAAGGCACATCGAAACATCATCGAATCTTAATTGATTATCTTAAATTATGCATCGGGGAATATTCTTAGTAATATTCCTAATCATCATAATTATCTTTAATTTAATGATTATTTGGCAATAAATCACATTTATCCTAAAATTTGATTAATTGAATATTTTGCATATTTAATTAATTAGATTTAATTCTGCCACTTAATTATTTAATTGAAGTTAATTCTATCTATTATTAATTGTATTATTTAATTTTGACAATAAATTCAATATCCTATGAATAATTGATTAAATTCTTATTTAATTAATTAAAGCAAGTTGTCATTATTTAATAATATAGTTTTTAATAAAAGTTTGATTAAATAATTGATTAACCCATAAATCAATTATTTATTTTCAAAAATCAGTTAAGTTGAGCATAAATTACTTTATTATTAAATTAATTCATAAATAAAACATGCACAATCATAAAAGCAGACAACTATCAAATATCAATTAAAGCTAAACTCTATTTTGAGTTAAAACTTAGCTTTTGCATATTTTTGTGAGTTAATTGTCTTTATTATCAGATAACTCAAAAATCAAGTTGAGTTAATTTGAGTGATTTATGGCTTTTTCTCCATGCACCTCCAAAGCCTTGGATTTCTATAAAACCAAGGCTCAGCTCTTCATAATTCATCTCTCATATCTCTAAAATTTGCATCCACAGAATCTCATAATTTTGCAAGCTTACTTTGCCAAAGTCATCTACGAATTGCAGAACTATTTTGAAGAATTGGAATTTGAAGAATCAAAGCTTATTGCAAATCAAGGCTATTGTTGTAATACCCCAAAAATGGCCTATAAGTTCATTAATCTCCTACATCTTCAATTCGAATGAAATTGACATCAAAGTCCTAACCTAAGGCACATCTAAACATCATCGAATCATAATTGATTATCTTAAATTCTGCATCGGAGAATATTCCTAATAATATTCCTAATCATCATAATTATCTTTAATTTTATAATTATTTTGCAATAAATCACATTTATCCTAAAGTTTGATTCATTGAATATTTTCATATTTAATTAATTAAATTTAATATTTGTCACTTAATTATGTAATTAAATTTAATTCTATCTATTATTAATTGTATTATTTAATTTTGACAATAAATCTAATATCATATGAATAATTGATTAAATTCTTATTTAATTAATTAAAGCAAGTTGTCATTATTTAATAATATAGTTTTTAATAAAAATTTGATTAAATAATTGATTAACCCATAAATCAATTGTTTTATTTTTAAAAGCAGTTAAGTTGGAAATAAATCACTTTATTATTAAATTAATTCATAAATAAAACATGCACAATCATAAAAGCAAACAACTATCAATTATCAATTAAAGCTAAACTCTATTTTGAGTTAAAACTTAGCTTTTGCATGTTTTTGTGAGTTAATTATCCTTTATTTAAAAATAACTCAAAAATCAACCTGAGTTATTTGAGTGATTTATGGCTTTTTTTCTCATGCACCTCCAAAGCCCTGGATTTCTATAAAAACAAGGCTCATCTCTTCATAATTCATCTCTCAATCATCTCGCAAATTGCAAACTTACTCTACAGGAATCATAGCATATCAGATTTGGAGAATTTGCACAATTGGAGCTTGAAAGAATCAACTTGCGAATTCAAAGCTTTGTGAGATCAATTTCAATTGCATAGTTTTTGTATCTTAGCATAGAATTTCATAGTTTTCATATCATTGTTAGAATCTTCATTGTTAGATCATTTAGCATTCATTTCATATCAGTTTTCAATAGCATTCATAGCATATCAGTTTATCATTCTTATTGCATAGAAAATATCAAAAATATAGATTAATTGCATTCAATTTCATATCCATCTTTTGCATTCAAATCCTTCATTTAGGTGTCGTCTAGGTCATTGATCTCGATTACAATCTGAGAACATCAATCTCGCACCTATTAGAAGGCAGTAAATCGCTTGGTTAGATTAGATTTCAATTTTGCACGATTTTGATTATCACTAACCTCTAATGTTTTACTGAGTGTTGTGTCTATAGATCAGATACAATTTTTACACACACATTTCTGGCGCCCACCGTGGGGCAACCCACCTTTGCATGCTGATTTTGATTCTTGGAGCTAAAACCCTAAAGTTTCAAAGATTTAATTTTATCTCCCAAACGGCTTAGAGTTTTGGTCTAAAATGTTTTTTGTAGGTTGGAGACATATCAGGGAAGCTTAAAAAAAAATTTAAAATTTTTTGAATTATTTTTAATTTTTAATAATTTTTTTTTTGATTTTTCATAAAAAATTAATATCTGACGCAAATCAGCATATTTTTCTGAAATTTTTACATTTTCAAAAATCTCTTCAAATTATACAGGGGGTATATTATTTGTGTTTTAAATTTGGATGCAATTTAATAGCTCAAATAGTCAATTTGCAAAAACTGGTCTGTTTTGATAAAATGGGTCTCTAGGGCACAAATGAAGAGATTTTTCTAAAATTTTTGCATTTTTGGAAAGCTCTCTATTTTTTAGTATGGGTCTCTATTCTTAATTTCTATTTTTGTGGCCAAAATCATATCAAAAAAATTAGATCTTGTTGACTAGGTCAAATGTAGTGCAAAAAAATTTAAATTTTATGATGGGTATGCACTTATTTTTCATATGATTCAATGCATGATATGAGTTGTCATTTGGATTAATTTATGGTTATTATTGCTCCTAACAATTGATTTTTAGAGCTAACCCTATGGTTTTCATAAGTTGAATATATTTTGCATATCTTGTTTGCTTGTTTGCTTGTTGGAGAGTTCGTCACTTGCTTGCATGGAAAAGCTCAACAAAAATTGCTAAAAATCAGGTAGAATCTACTAAGAGCATTGTGAGGATCACGAGGTATTCTCCTTGTTCTGAAAACATTTCAATTTGGACTTAAAATAAATCTCTTATGTGTCAAGCTTGTGTGCATCTTTTCATGCTTTTGATCTATTTCTACACACTTGCATAATTTGATACTAGGTTGTGATCCCTTAAGGATTCATTAAGTAGTCTTAGAATACTTGTGATTGATCTTGATTGCTATCTTAGGTTATTGGACTCGCTAATCTGCCGGCCCCTCATTTTCACCCCGTGGTTGCAATCTCAGCGCCATAAAGTGGAGGGGTCAAAAGGACAGAAGCGTTAAGTGTTCCACTTAGCAACCCTTTTGTGCTTTTAGGAACTCACTTGTTTTCTAAGTTGTGGACTCATTTTTAGCTTGTGTGAGGTGTTAAGTGTTCCACGTTGTGGACTCATCTCATATTTTCTTTAAGCGTTAAGTGTTCCTCTTTCTACTTTTTGGATACTTTTGGTAGATTTTCTTTCGGAAATATATCTGTGCTCACATAGTAATTAGGCCCTATGAACACTATTCGTGATTCTTGAGAGATTGGATTCCTAGAGAAATCTTTCTTGATGATAGAATCCTTGTAGGTAGGGAGGATACTTAGTGCGTTTCACATTCAACTTGGTTAGTGCATCTTCTCTTATTGATCGACACATTCTCTCTCCAGAGAGGTTGATAGATCATGTAGGGTTGATGTCACGAGCTTTGGTGAATCAAAATTGGTTAGTGCATCTTCTCTTATTGATTGATACATTCTCTCTCCGGAGAGGTTGATAGATCACGTGGAGTTGATATCACAGACCTTGGTGGAACAAAACTTTGTCTTAGCGTGTCGGATTAATCTGCTTGCTTTGTTTGGGTTAAAAGTGAAGAGGTGTCAAAACCTTGAATCTGGAGCCAAGTCCCCTTGTGGTATAAATCTGTGAGTCACCTTTAGAGAGGGTTAACTGTAGCGGACAATCCCTTCACAGGGCAAACTGCGTTGACAGAACCTCAAGCGGTAATAGCCATTTTCGCCATGGTAGTGATAGCCGCTATATAAATGTCATTGTGGAAGAAATCTCCACGGGTATGGTTCATTGTTGGGTTGTCAGATCTCCCTAGCAGCTCTTGAAGATTAAGTTCTCAGACTGTGTCAAAACCCTGGTGCGCCGGGATTGGAGTTCACCCCTTTGAATCATAAAAGTTGCAGAGTCAAACCATTACTAAAAACCCTAGAGAGGCCAATTTTTCACTTTCAGGTATATGTGTGTTATTGCAAAACTTTTCAGAACATACACAATTAGTACTCTCAAGGATTAGCACAATTTGGTCACTTGATTGTTCATGCGCAAGGTTGCTTTTGCCCTTGTTCATTGTTTTCAGACATGCTTAGAATCACTTGCTTGCTGTTCTGCATGCTTGTTTATCTACTTGGCTATTAAAAATGATCAAATCTGGTATAACCTTCAAAATCTGGACAGTACAATTTGCAAACAATCCAGAACTGAAAACCTTAAATTTTGCAAAAATTGACGTAAAATTCTTTCTGGAGTCAAAAGTCATTTCAGGAAGTCAAAAGTCGTATGACTTTTTGTCAAATGTCATTTCAGTATTGCCCATCTGTCGTATGATTGAGAACCCAGTGTCGTACGAGTTTTCATGCCAGCAAATTCAAGAAAGTCAAAACCCTGTTAGCAACTGTCGTACGAGTTTTGTCAACTATCATTTCATTGCTACCCAACTGTCGTACGAGTTTAGAAACTGTCGTTTCATAGATTGCCCAGTGTCGTACGAGTTTTTCAGAGTGTCGTTTGGGAAATTTTTGAAGAGTTGTCAAAAAAATTGTTAGAATTGCTAGATATTTAGCTTTTTCAGCCTATTTCTAGAATCTATCGAACAAATCACTGTGTTAGGAATAGAGCAGTAGCTATTGAGAATCAGTACACATGCCTCAAAGAATCTGTACACATGAGGAATAAATTCTGATCGCCGCTATGATGAAGCAGCTGCAAGCTATGCAAGTTGAACTTAATAATCTTAAGAAAGAAAAGGAATCTAAAGAGTTCTCCATGGAATCTCTATCCTCTTTTCCATTTGATAAAAACTTCTACATGTCACCATGACCCCAGACAAAATTTGAGCAATATGATACCTCTTCCACAGAGAGTGACACATCTAGCTTTGGAGACTATGATGACTATGATGACAGACAATGTAATGATACCTATGACACCTCTGTTCCTAAGAGTCCTCCTCGTCGTTCGTTCCTACTTACTACAAATGGGCCATCACATTGGATAGATCATGATGGTGATCCATATGATTCTGATTTTGAAAGAGATTTTGATGGCTTTTGTGGACAATACCTTGATGATGATCCATCTACTACTGCTGAGGACTATAAAATACATCGTGCTAGCTTGAAACGTCAATACTATAAGGATCTCTCCTCTAAGAACTCTCATGCTGAAAATAAAGATTACACTCTCAAGCAAGATCATGTTAATGTTGGACCTTTGTCTAGCGATGGTTCCCTTCCATCCCCTACTTCCTCCAATACCCATACATTTCCTAAAGCTTTCGAGTCTTTCAAATCTTTCACAGAACCTTCATCCGACACCAGCTCTGATACTTTTCA
Source organism: Chamaecyparis obtusa (assembly GCA_027943335.1). Taxonomy (NCBI): domain Eukaryota; kingdom Viridiplantae; phylum Streptophyta; class Pinopsida; order Cupressales; family Cupressaceae; genus Chamaecyparis; species Chamaecyparis obtusa. Next base: position 300,068 of record BSBK01007415.1, on the reverse strand, counting down.
TGCGGTTCCCTATAGTTATCCTCCAGGGCTACCTCTTAAAGAAACTCAAGCTAACCTTCACTTGGCTGCAAATACTTTCAATAATGATAAACCTAAAGAGCCTAAGCCTTCATATGCTATAATCCCTATTTTAGCTAGTCCTCCACCATCTCTTCCAAAGTCATCCATACAATCCTGACATGCTTCCTTGTCCTTAGAAGTGGCTCCATGTCAAGAGGACTCTAAAAATGATGAAGAAAAGAACATAAAGAAAGATCAAGATCAAGAACCCTCCATGTCATCCACTCCTTTTCACTATGTCTCTTATCCGCCTCAAGGTTCTTTTGATCCTGTACCCCCTTTTTCATGTATTCCACCATGTCTTAAGTCTTCGCCTAAGCAAGATCAAGCTACTACTTACACTATTGAGCTTATTGACAATCAAAATAACCTTACTATGCTTGCGCTTTCCAAAGATGATACTTCCATTAAGGTTGGTAAAAATAGTGTTGTTACTTCCAATGTTAAGCCTATTGAAAATCAAGAGACAAATTATGCGCTGGTGCTATCCAAAGATCCTTGTCAAGATCAAAGTCTTCCATCTTCTTATTCTACCACTCCATGTTCACTTCCACTTTCTACTCTTCCTAAGTCTTTGCAAGCTTTGAACAATCCTATCAAAGAAGGTGCTCATATTCAAGATGTCCATGATTCTATTGAAGATCCTAATGCTCACTCTAAAGATGCTGATATCCTTGGTTGTCATATAGATGCTGATGAACTTATTGATTATCCTTTTGCGTCTTCCACTTCCATCCTTGGACCTCTTCCACCACTACAAAGATCTTCACACCTTCCTTCCATCTTGTGTCCTTATGTACCTTCACTTTCCCCTCCTAACTCTCCTAATTTTCCATCCATCTTGGGTCCTTACATACCTCCATCTCCCATCTTTCCTCAAGATCAACATAGATGCATACCCTTGAATCCTTTTCATCCACCCGCCCATCTAAACCAGTCATATCCTCCTCCTTCTTCCACAAGTCCCAAGTCCTTTGGAAGTAACTTGAATGTTCAATACAAGAAAAAGAAGCAATACAAGAATCCATCAAAAAAAGAAGATCACCATGTCTCCTCTAATAGACATGGAAACATAAAGTCAAAAGAGATATCTTAGAAGAAAACTACAAGACAAGTATGGGTTCCAAAATCTATCATTGAAGATATTCTCTCTAGATCATCAAAAGGAAATAAAAAGCCTACGGCTATATGGATTCCAAAGTCTCTCTTGAAAGAGTCTGGTGTTGAGAAAAAAGTGAAATTGACATTCAAGCTTCCAAAGGCTTCCACTTCATCTCCCTCCAAAAATATTCTTCCATTTAATGTGCCTAAACCACAACCTCTGCTATCCATTCACCATATTCCTTCACGTATTCCTTCATTGACGATTCCTCCGTCCTCTCACCATGCTTCAAGGTATGTGTTGATGTTGAGCTTGCCTTCCTTTCCATCTAACCTTTCATAATCCTTCCATGCATTATCCTTCTACCTTCTATCATTTTTCCTCATTTGCCTATTTCTCCTATCTTCCAACCTCACTCGCTTTACATAAAACCTTATCCTCCATTTTTCTCTTTCATCTCCCTTTCCCTATCAGCATCTTTGAGCGTGTCATTTTGAATCCTTGGCATATCATGGTTTATCCTTTCAAGGAGCATTATCTAAAAAGCTTGCCTTCTTCCAAAAAAGAAATGAAAAATAAAATAAATTGAAAATGTGCCTTGGTGAAAACCTGGAAATAGGCACCTTGGTAGCAAAAGTAAAGAGAAATAAATTCATCCTATGGTGAAAACCACTTCCTTGTGGCACCTTGGATAAGTACCATGATGAAAACCTAGCAATTAGGCGTCATGCGTAGTTCTTCTACATATTTCATCCATTCCATCTTCTCTCTTTGATCTTGACAATGTTGATCTATACACGAATATTTGGCTATTTTGTGAGCTATCTTACGGTGATCTTGCTTTCATTCCTTCCATGTTTAGCCTTCATATCCATCTTCCTCCATTCATTTTCGCCTATCGCTATCATTTTCCCTTTTGGTCTTGATCTAATAAAAAAAGAAAGAAAGAGTAAAACACAGTGCTATGAAGCCTCTTGACATGTCTACTCTTTTGGACTGCATCCTTTCCTACTCTTGCATCACGCTTTTGTGACTTATCCTATGCTAGCTTTTCATTACTTGTCTAAATGCGCTTTACATGACAATTTTTCCCTAGCTTGGGTATTCTTGAGGAGTTTGCCCTTGAGGATTTCTTCCCTTCATTATCCTTTATTCTCTTGTCTTCCATCTCTTCCACTAGCTTGCCAATCCCTCTTGTTCTCCACCTTGCTAGACATTGGGATTGCATGATATGATCTTGCTTGGGAGTTTGCAATAGAAAAATATGCTATCAAGTATACCCAGTATCAGAACCAGTATCAGAACAATTATCAGAATCATTATCAGAATCAGTATTAGAACCAGTATCAGAACAATTATCATAATCAGTATCAGAATTAGTATCAGAACTAGTATCAGAACAATTATCAGAATCAGTATCAGAACCAGTATCAGCACAAGTATCAGAAAAAGCATCTCATGATCAATCCAGCTCTCTGGGCATACAGAACTAGTATCAGAAGACCTACAGGGGCTACACCTTTCACTTTATTTTATGGTTCTGAAGCGGTACTGCCTATTGAGGTTGAAATCCCATCACTCAGAATCAGAATGCATGGACTTGTCATTGATGAAGACTACAGAGTGTCTAGGTTACAAGAACTTGAATTACTAGATGAACGTAGGCAAGCAGCGTATGATCATCTCAGAGTGTATCAGAAAAGAATGTCTAGAGGCTACAACAAGAAAGGCAGACATAGAGAATTTCAGGTTGGCGATCTAGTGTTGAGAGAAAATCTTAAAAATCAATCACATCGAGAATGCAAGGGGAAGTTCGAACCCAATTGGCTGGGTCCCTTTGTTATCACTGCTACTTTTGGCTCTGGTGCCTATCAACTCTCAATGACTGTAGGAGAAAAGCTCCGAGAACCAATCAACGTTCTCCATCTGAAAAAATTCTATGCCTAAGACATTCAGTCTATGGTTAAATATCCTGAAAAAATTTTAAAAATCAGAAAAAGTCCTGAAAAAATGAACATCTTGGTGAAAACCTAGCAATAGGCGCCTTGATGATTCACAAAAAAATCAAAAAAATATAAAAAATTTAAAAAATAAAATAAAAATGAAAAATACAAAAAAATGAAAAAAAGAAAAAAAGTGCCTTGGTGAAAACCTGGAAACAAGCGCCTTGGTAGCAAAAATAGAATCTCTGCCAAGATGGTGAAAACCCGGCAAACGGGTGCCACTTGTTCAAAATGCTCCATCTATTAGCACAATCTTAGTCTTTCCCAGCTTTTAGTCTTGCTTTAGTTTGTACATATCTCCCGATGTGTTTCAACATTTCCAGTTTTCAATAAGTCAGTCTGTACACCAACCAGCTCAAGCGTCTGTATCCTATCAATGTTTAACACTTGGGGGCAATCAATGTCATATCCTATGGTCTCCCATGTATCTTAGACGTGTCATATCTAGTCAGAATCCTTTTAAAGCTTCATGTGAGTCAGTCAATCAGTCTTATCTCCAGAAAGGATTTTGCATCTACAACAACGCAATCAAACACAAACTGAAAACAATCTATGCTTTTTTTACATGCTTTTATCTTCTTGTATGCTTACTGATTCGCATTGAGATTTTTGCATATTGTGTCCCTTCAAGCTCTTCGATGATGTCCTTTATAGGATTTAGAGAGTGATGACTGGGGGCATAATCTTTTCTTTGTTTTCTTCTTGTATGTGAAAATCTAACAACTTTGAAAATTTTGGATTGAAATGGTGTCCGACTATAAGAGCCTCTATCTCGAATTGGATGGCCATGCATACCTCGACCATTGATACCCAGAAAATTCAAGGAAGTTTGATCTAACTATTGTCTTTTTGAGTAAGTTCTTTCTCCTACTGTGGAATGCAATCTTGCCTAAGGATGTGAACGATAAAGGGTCACTACGGGTAATTCACATTGGATTTAGAATGATCTCTTGACTGTTTGATGTGTTTGCAATGCAAGGAATATTCTGGTCATCACGATGTTTATGTTTTGATGCTTATACAAATTGCTATATCAAAATGGACATGATATTCAGGTCATCCTGGCGTTTGTGCCTTGGTGCTTATATCTGATCCAACATTCCGAAAACAAATCAATATTCATATGTCCATGGTTGTATAACCAGTGGGTGTTGTATTGATTCTTGTGCATACAAATCAATATTCATATGTCTATGGTTTCATGGCTAGTGGGTATTGTATTGATTTATTCGGTTACCTAAAAGTTCAATGATGATAAAAAATCGACATATGATCAGTGACTAGGTCCTAGGTCTTAAGTTGCATTTCATTTTGCATGTCTCATTGCATTTTGCATGTTGCATGATCTCACAATGACTAAATGAACTTCACTGCTTAAACAATTCTTCATATCAATTCTTCAAATCTAACAAGAGCTGAATCTCACACGAAGGTTCCTCCAATGAAATAGCAAGTAGAATCCTTTTTCGGGATCAAAATTCAAATCTGAGATCATTCATATTATTAACTACTTGCATAATCAACCTTCAATCATCACAGAAATCTAGTATTCAACTTAACTAATTATCTAAACATCAAACTATCAAAATTTTAACTTGATCAACCATGGTCAACTCATGGTCAAGCCTAGTCAAACTTGGTCTTTTGGGACCTTCCAATGATGCAGAATGTATTCTTTAATGTGTTTAACCACTTCTCAAATCAATTAACATGCTTCTAAACTATAATGCTGACTTTTCTTGTCAGATTTCAATTTTAATCCCGAAGGGGGCATGGTATTGCACATCATTCAAAGTCTGTCAATCAAATCTATCAATATCTTTCATCAGTGATCAAGACAACAATCACGTCTAGTTGCTGAATCATCAAAAGTCCTCATTGCTCGGGGCAAATCTATCATCACTTGGGGCATATCAGATTCATCAAGATCCATATCAATCTGGTATTCTCCTAATCTTGTAAACTGTATCAATTTTTGCAACCATCGGATCATAGTGTTCTTTCCTTGGTTCTTCGGCAACTGAAGGGTTTGGATGTGATACTTGCTAGTTCTGCTAAGACAATCGAGTCTAGAACGGGTCACTCACTTCTTTGCAATCCTAAGGTTTGGAATCAGGCGTTTTGACACTTTTTCGCAATCATAGGTTCATTTGCTGTTATAGTAAATATTATCTTTGGTCATTCATGACCTATTATCTTCATATCAAATCAATATCAATCAGCTTCTATCTCATATCAATTATCAATTTCAAACATCAGTTTCATATCTCTATCAAACACAGACTATCTTTGAACCACTGCACTTTGCACAGTAATTCAAAGAGGGGCAAAATGTAATACCCCAAAAATGGGCTATAAGTTCATTAATATCCTACATCTTCAATTCGAACGAAATTGACATCGAAGTCCTAACCTAAGGCACATCTAAACATCATCGAATCATAATTGATTATCTTAAATTCTGCATTGGGGAATATTCCTAGTAATATTCCTAATCATCATAATTATCTTTAATTTTATAATTATTTGGCAATAAATCACATTTATCCTAAAGTTTGATTCATTGAATATTTTCATATTTAATTAATTAAATTTAATATTTGTCACTTAATTATGTAATTAAATTTAATTCTATCTATTATTAATTGTATTATTTAATTTTGACAATAAATCTAATATCATATGAATAATTGATTAAATTCTTATTTAATTAATTAAAGCAAGTTGTCATTATTTAATAATATAGTTTTTAATAAAAATTTGATTAAATAATTGATTAACTCATAAATCAATTATTTTATTTTTAAAAGCAATTAAGTTGGAAATAAATCACTTTATTATTAAATTAATTCATAAATAAAACATGCACAATCATAAAAGCAAACAACTATCAATTATCAATTAAAGCTAAACTCTATTTTGAGTTAAAACTTAGCTTTTGCATATTTTTGTGAGTTAATTATCTTTTATTTAAAAATAACTCAAAAATCAACCTGAGTTATTTGAGTGATTTATGGCTTTTTTTCTCATGCACCTCCAAAGCCTTGGATTTCTATAAAAACAAGGCTCATCTCTTCATAATTCATCTCTCAATCATCTCGCAAATTGTAAACTTACTCTACAGGAATCATAGCATATCAGATTTGGAGAATTTGCACAATTGGAGCTTGAAAGAATCAACTTGCGAATTCAAAGCTTTGTGAGATCAATTTCAATTGCATAGTTTTTGTATCTTAGCATAGAATTTCATAGTTTTCATATCATTGTTAGAATCTTCATTGTTAGATCATTTAGCATTCATTTCATATCAGTTTTCAATAGCATTCATAGCATATCAGTTTATCATTCTTATTGCATAGAAAATATCAAAAATATAGATTAATTGCATTCAATTTCATATCCATCTTTTACATTCAAATCCTTCATTTAGGTGTCGTCTAGGTCACTGATCTCGATTACAATCTGAGAACATCAATCTCGCACCTATTAGAAGATAGTAAATCACTTGGTTAGATTAGATTTCAATTTTGCACGATTTTGATTATCACTAACCTCTAATATTTTACTGAGTGTTGTGTCTACAGATCAGGTACAATTTTCACACCCACAATTGTGAGATCAATTTGTTTTTTTTTTACATTCATTTAGATTTTTTTTCATATCATTGTTAGATCATTTTAGCATATCAATTTCCATATTAGCATAGATTCATATCAGTTTTTATTATTCTTATTGCATAGAAAATATCAAAAATATAGATTAATTACATTCAATTCATATCTAGATCAATTGCATTCAAATCTTTCGTTTAGGTGTCATCTAGGTCACTGATCTCGATAACAATCTGAGAACATTAATCTTGCACCTACTAGAAGGCAGTAAATCACTTGGTTAAATTAGATTTCAATTTTGCACAATTTTATTTATAGCTAACCTCTAATGTTTTACTAAAGTGTTGTGTCTACAGATCAGGTACAAAATTCACACACACATTTTTTGTGCCCATCGTGGGGCAACCCACTTTTGCATGCTGGTTTTGATTTTTTTTTGAGAGCTAAAATCTCAAAGTTTTAAAGATTTAATTTTATCTCCCAAACGGCTTGGAGTTTTGGTCTGAACTTATTTTTGCAAGTTGGTGACATATCAGGGAAGCTACAATAAAAAATTTAAAATTTTCTAAGATGTTTAGAAGTTTTAATAATTTTTTCTTGAAATTCTGGAAAAAATTATTATTTAACGCAAATCAACATATTTTTTGAAAATTTTTATATTTTCAAAAATCTCTTTAAATTATATAGGGGTTCCATTCTTTGTATTTTAAATTTGGATGCAATATAATAGCTCAAATAGTCAATTTACAAAAAATGGTCTATTTTGATAAAATAGGTCTCTAGGGCACAAATGAAGAGATTTTTCTAAAATTTTTGCATTTTTGGAAAGCTCTTTGTTTTTTAGTAGGGGTCTTGATTCTGAATTTCTATTCTTGTGGCAAAAATCATATCAAAAAAATTAGATCTTGTTGACTAGGTCAAATGCAGTGCAAAAAAATTAAAATTTTGTGATGGGTATGCACTTATTTTTCATATGATTCAATGAATGATATGAGTTGTCATTTGGGTTAATTGCTAGTTATTATTGCTGATAATAATTGATTTTTAGAGCTAACTCTATGGTTTTCATAAGTTGAATATATTTTGCATATCTTGTTTGCTTGTTTGCTTGTTGGAGAGTTCGTCACTTGCTTGCATGGAAAAGCTCAACAAAAATTGTTAAAAATCATGTAAAATCTACTAAGCGCTGTATACACCTAAAAATGGTCACCTAGACTATTAGCCCCCATTTGCTAAATCATCAATTGTTTATTCTTGATCAAATCCTAGTTCTATCATTTATTTGATTATTTTCTATGGGCTAACCATTTTATCCTAAGTCTTTATTTATTAAAAAGAATATTCCCTCCCCTTTTAATAAATAAAAAGCCCCCACTTTTCTTCTTATCCTAATTTGCACAAATAAAACATTATTCTTATTTTATAAAAAGGGAAAAAACACTTTTTGTCTCATATGGATACAAAAGTCAACTATTATTTTCTCATTGGAGGATATTTGTGCACATGGATTGCTCCTCTTTCAAGCTCCACCATTGATTAAATCTTTTGCCTCTTAATCTCCATGGTCCATTGATTTTTCACCTCCTATAAAAGAAGAGCTCTCTTCCTCATTTGCACACACAAATTTTTATGCTATTGTTATGCTACAGGTTTTCTAGGTCATCTTGGAGCTTTTGGAGATATTCTTGCATCTAGGGTTTGAAGATTTGGAGCATTGTTGGCATTCATCTTGGATCTTCATCAACACTCTATCTTCTTGTCTTCATTCTTGCATCATCATGGCTTTCTTGCTTCATAGTTAGATTTCATTTCTTGCATAGTAGTTTCATTTTCATGGCATTCTTAGTTTAGATTTTCTTTATGCTTTAGATTAATTCATTGAATCTCTCATTGCATGGTTTACTAGCAAGGTTATTGGCTTAATAGCTCTAGCTGAGAGCATTCTTAAAACCCTTGCAATCCATGCCTAGGGAGCTATGGATTGATTTGTGATGACTCATTCTTGAGTTTCCTTACATGTAATGATTCATAAAAGTGTGACACATTTATAACACACATTTTTGGCGCCCACCGTGGGGCAACCCAATTTTTTACATGCTGGTTTTGATTATTTTTGGAGCTAACACTTGCTGGTTCTGATTATTTTTGGAGTTAACCATTGTGCAGATTTGTTTGGAGATGGGAAACCCTAGATTTTAAAGATTTGATCATATCTCCCAAATGGCTTGGTTTTTTGGTCTAAATTTTGTTTTTGTAGGTTGGCGACATATCAGAGAAGCTCCAAAAATGTTTTTAGAATTTTTGAAGGTAATTTGTATTTTTTATGATTTTTTCTTGATTTTTCATAAAAAATCGACTTCTGGCGAAAATCAGTGTATTTTTTAGAAATTTTTACATTTTTGGGAAGGTCTTGGAATTCTACATGGGGTCCATTCACTGTGTTTTTAATTTAGAGATCATATCATAGCTCATTTGGTTGATTTACAAAAACTGGTCTGTTTTGGTAAAATGGCTCTCTAGGGCACAAATGAAGAGATTTTTATGAAATTTTCACATTTTTGGAAAGCTCTCTATTTTTTGACAGAGGTCTCTTTTTTTTATTTTAAGTTTAGGGTCCAAATTAATGTGGTAAAAATCAGATCTTGTTGACTAGGTCAAATGCAAAAAAAATAAAATTTTGTGATGGGTATGCACTTATTTTTCATTGTTCAATGCATGATATGAGTTATCATTTGGATTATTTTCTGGTTATCATTACTCCTAACAATTAATTTTTAGATCTAATCCTAGGGTTTGCATAAGTTAGATATATATTGCATATCTTGTTTGTTTGTGTCTTATCTTGTTCATTTGAAGGTGCTCTTGCTTTCATGGAATATGCTTAAAACAAAGCGTTGGACTTGAGGTATTTTGTTACATCCCTAAAACACTTGGATCTTGGGATTAAAATTGAACCTCTCATGTGTTTGGCTTGAGTGTTTACATGCTTTCATAGAACACATTTCAATTGATGCTCTTAATGGGAAATGAATGAACATAGATTTGCTTTCATACAAGTTTGTGTAAGTGAATGCTTGTGTTTGAACCCTAAGTAATTCTTGGTTCCAATATCAAATATCTCATTGAGTGATTTAGGGCATGGATTCATTATTTATTTACATAGGGAGTTAAATGCACCACTTTGTGGACTCACTCTATGTTTGCTTGGAAAGTTAAATATTCCATCGATTCAACCCTTTGTCATTTGTGAGTAGTATTGATAAGCAACTTTAGATTACTTGTGATTGATCTAGATTTCTATCTTGGGTTATTGGACTCGCTAATCCACCGGCCCCTCATTTCTGTCCCGTAGTTGCAAGATCAATGCTACATTAAAGGGGAGGGGTCTACAGGAAAGAAGCGTTAATTGTTCCACTTGACAACCCTTTTGTGCTTTTTGGAATTCACTTGTTTTCTAAGGTGTGGACTCACTTTGAGTTGATGTGAGGAGTTAAATGTTCCACTTTTGGGCTCACTTTGAGTTGGTGTGAGGAGTTAAATGTTCCACTTTTGGACTCACTTTGAGTTGGTGTGAAGAGTTAAATGTTCCACTTTTGGACTCACTTTGAGTTTGTGTGAAGGGTTAAGTGTTCCACTTTTTGGACTCATTTCACATTCTCTTGAAGGGTTAAATGTTCCACTTTTGGACTTGCTTCACATTATCTTAAAGGTTTAAATGTTCCACTTTTGGACTCGCTTCACATTCACTTGAAGGGTTAAGTGTCCCACTTTTGGACTCACTTTGCATTTACTTGAAGAGTTAAGTGTTCCACCTTTAGTGCTCTAAATACTTTTGATAGTGAATTATTTAATTTTATTTTTAGAAGGCCTGCTTGGGGACACACCACCTCAAGGGACAACCTTAACTCCTATGTTCCGACGGAGTATAAATAGCGGGTGGTGAATCAAAAGACACCTCTCTTGGGAATTGAGTTTGATATCAATCTTGGCTAAGCCTCAAAGAACTTTATACCTTTGAGAAGTGAAGGAGGAGATTTGGGTTACCATCTCCCCCCGGCTGTGTGATTTTGGATTCTTCTCATCTACAGATTTGGGCCTCACGTACCTTGCGTATATCAAGGACTCCCTTTAGAAAAGCCATGTATAGCCTTATAGACAGCATGCTAGGATGTTGTTGTGTTTTATGTGCCTGGTAAAACATTTTCAAGAACATACACAAGTAGCATCTCTAGGGAGTAGAAATACTAAGTCACTATCTCTGTTCATGTGCAAGGTTGTTTTGCCCCTTGCTCATTGTTTGAAGACAATTGCTTGCTTGAACTCCTTAATTGCTGTCTTATGTGCTTGATCAATGATAAAAATCTATTGATATACTTACTTGATCTTTTAAAATGCTTCAAAACTAAGTTTTTCACATTCACTGGTCAAAAAGTCATACGAATCTGCAACAGTATCGCACGCCTTACTGAGAAATATCGCGCGATAGTTTGCGCCCTACTATTTTATCATGCACTTTGCTGAGGTATATCACACGATAGTTCGTGCCTTCTGGACTATTGCCCTACTAGCCTAGAGTCTATCGCCCAACCATACTGTAGTCTATCACCTGGCTTAAGGCGAAGTATCACCCGAACTGAGAAGTATCGCCCTGTCTGCCTGTAAAGTATCACCCAGAATCTTTTTGCTGTCCTGTCATTCCTGCAATTCGGAGTGGCTAAACTTGCACTTTAACCTATCGTAGAGTATCTTTTTCTGTTCTTACCTGAAACTAGTTTGTTACCTACATGCTTAGATTTGTTCTAGACTGAAACAAATGAGCTAAAACTATTGGGTTTGAGTTTAACGAATGCTACTCTTGATCACTTGTCGCATCACGGTTACCTCTCTAGCTACTTGCTTATTGAGCTTCTTGCTCATTGCTCGGCTTTAGTCAATTGATTGCTGTAAGTGCTTGAGCACTTTTGACGAGCCATCTCTCTATTTTTCTACTTTGACAAGTGATCTTTATTAGCTTTGCTTATCTCAAATCTAAGAAACTTTGTCTCATTCTATTAGTCAACCAACATCTCTTTTCATGCCGGTTACAACTCGATCTCAATTTGAGCAGGAGAGTCATCCTCCGTTCAATTATACACAGTTACCTTCTCCAACTAGACGTTCAAAAGCACCCATTAGCAACAACAGTTCTAGTTCTGACCAATCTGAGAATTCTAAGGCTACACCGTGGTATAAAGGAGGTTTCCTCTTTTCCGCATTCAAGACCCCCAAAAACACAGACAGTGTCTCACTCACTTTGACTGAACAAGAAAAGTTTCAACTCTTGCAAGAACACTTTGAGCGTAAGGATAATCAAGCGCGCTTAGACAAAGAACACAATCAACAAAGGATGGATGCTACTAGGCGCATGGCTTATAGAGGGACATTTCATGAGCAACCTGAGACTAGTAATCATGAGCATAGACCTCTTTTTAATGGCAACAATGGCAACAACACGCCACCAAGATCTCCTCCAAGAACCACTTTTGGTATGCCTTCTTCACCTCCTAGACCTCCTCCCTCTCAACATGAGGCAGAGGCTAATGATGAGATTTCTAGTGAGGATCTTATGAGATGTGAACAAGATGTGGATTTCCAACGAATGATGCATAAGCTTTTAGAGCGTAATGGCAATCAATATTTTCAATATATGACTTCTAGAGGATACAAGCTTCCTCCTGGCTATGATGTCAGACAAATTGTCCAACAAAGAGTACCAACTAAATTGGAAGTCCTTCAAGAAGAATTACGTCGGAAAAATCAACACCTTACCCAAATGGCATTAGAAAGAGAGCCTCCAAAGGTCTCTTTTGTAGAATCAATTTGTGCTCTTCCTTTTGATAAAGATCTATACATGGTCTCGTTTCCTAAGGATATTGAGGTTCCTAAATATGACAAGTATGATGGAAATGGTGACCCTCATGACCATGTGCGTCATTTTTATGCTCTTAGTATGGACTTTCTTCATGAAGACACATATCTCCTACGCTTATTCCCTCGAAGCTTAAGAGGCCAAGCTTTGGAATGGTTTGCGAAATTGACACCACCGCTTAAGACTTTTCATGAGTTAGCTCAGCGATTTACGCAGCAGTACTCTTACAACATCCAACAACCTGTCACTGTGATAGATCTCGGTAATCTAAGACAACATCAAGGTGAGCCATTTGCAACTTACTTACAACGTTGGAGGTCATTGTATTCTCGATATCCTCGTCAGCTACCCGAAAGGGAAAAGATTGATATTTTTGTCAACACTCTTGTGCCTGAGCTGTATTATGATCTAAGGAAACAACTGTTCTCCTCTTTCAATGACATGGTTGAAAGTGCATATCGAATTGAGGATGTAGCTATAAGAAAAGGGGATATTGTTATTAATAAAGATGCTAAAGGCAATGGCAAAGACAAGAACAAACCTTGGAATAAGAACAAGTATGTTGTTAATGATGGGGTTGTTGATGCTCCTAAAGTTAAAGAGCTCTCTTTCAATCTCTCCAACGCTATCTATGCATCAAAACAACAAGAAGCTAGCAACACTCACAATGCTCCTAAACCTCAATATGCAGATAAGCCTAAGAAGTCATTTCGAAAGCGAGTCTATACCAAGTTGGCAGAACCTTACGATGTGATCCTTAAGACTTTGGTTCACAATGGATATCTTACGCTTCTTGATAAACCTGGTAATTGGGATTTGATAAATAAGCCTGATTGGTGGAGAGAGGATCATTACTGCCATTATCACAGAAACAAGGGACATCCAACAGATAATTGTTTTAGGCTTAAGGATGATATTCAGGATCAAATTGAGAATGACACAATCTCCACTGATGGCTTAACTAAAAATTCTGATCACATAGCTTTCAAAGATCCTCTACCTAAGCATGATAAGGGGGAAACCTCTCAAACACATAAGAAGAATCATGATGATAAGATCAATTACACGTATCCTTCTAATACACCTGTGATCAACATGGTAGAGTCCGTTGAGAGTGTTCTAATGATGAGGTCTCAAGATGATAATAAAGCCAATCATGGTAAGCCAAAGTTGATCTTGCAAACACGTGATAGTTCATCTTCCCAAAGTGAGACACTGAATGTTGTTACTAGGGGGCAAGCCAAGATTGTCCTTAAAACTGCGCAAGATCCCAAGCAAGCTTTGCCTTCCAAACAAGTGGCTCCTTCAGCCACCCCTAGCTATGATCTTGTCCAACATTTGCAGAAGACACCAGCACAGATATCTATCCTTGAGTTGCTTCGGTTATCCTCTTCGCATAGAGAGATTCTTGATGAGGCTCTACGTACAACACGTGTTCCCAATGACATTGATCTGAATCAATTTCAGGCTATGGTCAACCACATTTCATCTCCGCTATCTCTCTCCTTTTCTGCAGAAGATGACATATCTATTGCTCACCCTCATAATCTAGCTTTTCACATTGAAGTTCTAGTCTACAATACCCGAGTCCGCCGAGTCCTGATAGACAATGGTGCAGGGTTAAATATTGTTTCTTTCAATGTCATACAACAATTGGGTTTGTCAGAATTCACTGTGGATTCTAAAGAGAAGATTACTATAAAAGCTTACGATGAAGTGGAAAGATCTTCCAAAGGTCTTGTCACGCTACCTGTCCGAGTGGGCCCTGTCACGAAAGATATTAGCTTCCAAGTATTGGACATCCCACTCACATATAACATTCTTTTGGGTTGTCCTTGGATCCATGACATGCAGGCTATTCCTTCCACTTATCATCAGTGCGTCAAATTTCCATACAATGGCACTGAAGTTGTGATTCTTGGAGACCATACTATTGCTATCAATGCTCTTGCTGCTACTAAAAAATTTGTTCCTCATAATGAACCTTTTTTTGATCCTAGTATGTCTCTAGCTGCTGCTGAGAAATCACTTAAGATGATGAGCCTTGGTATGGGTGAATATACACTGGGTTCCTTTGCTTCTATACCTGTTTCTCCTAGGTCATATGGGAGACCTTCTGATCAGATGAAGCCTTCCACTTCTACTATGGTGATCTTTGATACCTTTGTTCCTTCATCCATTCCTTTAGAAGCAGAAAGAGAAGAACAAGCTATTCAAGAGTGGATCTATAGAGAGGATTCTAGAAATACTCCCATGCTCAGTAATTTAGACACAGATATAGATGAGTCACCACTACACACTATGGCTCAAATGGGAGATGATCTTCCTTCTACTTCACTCCTTTGGGGAGAAGAATGTATATCTACTGATGATATGGCTGAGGCCTCTATGTCTTGAAGCTATGTGCCTAAAGAATCATTGTACTATGATAGACAATGTCGCAACATTGCACGACTGCTACAAAGAGGTGATCTCTCACATAATGACATGAGTATCTATACTTCTCGGCATCTTAAGCCTCTTCCAGAAGATCCTCCCATGACAGATATGGATGTTGATGTGGTTGATACCTCTCGTAACCCACCTGACGTGGTTGATGGGTCTTGTGTGGGGTCTGATGAGTTTGTTCCTCGTATTGCCTTAGTGGACCACGCTGGTTCTTCTATGAAAAGTCTAGATCTAGCTACTTTTGGAGCTTACTCTATAGGCTCAACCTCTCATGTCACTAGAGATGACATCCTTCACATAAATACTATTGAACCAATCACTTCATCTCATCTCACATCAACACCTGTTACTTCTTCCACCAAAGAACTAGCAACAAAAAAGATTGAATCAACAATCAAACATCATGTTCATCAAGTCAAAAGAAAAGAGCAATGGTCGGATGGTGAAAACCACATTGTGGCGGTATCCACACCTAAGAAAAGTAAAAATAAAAATCTGCTAAAAAATAATGATTCTCAAATAAAAGATGACAAGCTGATTCTCTACAAAAAAATGATGCACTACCTCAAGCATGATCTCATATCTACTATACTTCAGCCCATTCCTAGAGCTAAGAACAAAGTTAGTAATGCCTTGGTTACTTCAACATCCATCTTACAAATGAAAAAGCATAAATTTCGCTTCAAGTTCCTGGTGGACGAATTACGCTATCTTGCTCACAAATCTTACAATCCTACCATCTTTTCATATCTTCCACCTCATATTCCTCTTGCAAATCCACCACGCCATTCCTTTCGCCATCCCTTACACTTTGCCTTTGTCTCTGGTGACTTGTATAGGAAGGGTCTAGATGGAACTCTCCTTAAGTGTCTAGAAATAGAGGAGTCAGAAAAAGTGCTAGCTGAAATCCACGATGGCATATGTGGATCACATTCTAACGATCCTCCGCTAGCTCAGACATTGCTCAGGGCTGGTTATTGTTGGTCGAACTAGTTGAGACCTCCTATTGTCATAGTTGCAGCATTTGGGCCTAGGGCCTATCAGTTCTCTACATCAGAGGAAGCAAATTCTTGATGCCCGTTTCTGTCAGGGGCATCCTTTGTACATATTTTATGATCCTGAAAAAATACCAAAAAAATTTATATATGATGCTGAAAAAATCCTAAAAAGCATAAAAAGTACTGAAAAAATGAGCATCCTAGTGAAAACCTAGTAATAGGCACTTTGATGTCTCACCAAAAAAATCAAAAAATTTCAAAAAATAAAAAAAAATTGAAAAAGTGCCGTGGTGAAAACCTGGAAACAGGCGCCTTGGTAGCAAAAATACAAAAACAATTTATAAAAAGTCCTAAAAAAATTGCAATAAATCTATCAAGTGGTGAAAACCTAGAAATAGGCACTGCTTGGGACCCTCTGCACCTATGTCTATCAGTCTTACGTGGCGCTCATTCGCTCCACTTCTTGCTTTGCCTCTCCTAGCCTGGAATTGACTCTTGTCTTAGTCTAGGGGGCATACGTTGTTTTAAGCTTATCTTGGGTCTCTTTGTGTGTCTGGGTTTCTTAGGCACCTCGCAAATGGTGTATTTCAACACCATCCCAACTGTGTTTTTCAACACTGCCCTAGCATCAAGTGTTTCTTAACACTTATCAGATATCCTTCCCGCTATCTTGGATGATGCAATATTTCTCATTGGTAGATGTGATACTCAAAGCTTGACTCTATGACCTACACACACGCACTTGACTTGCTGAGATTTGTTTGACTTTATTTCTTTGCGTGTTGTCTATGATGATTTCTTTGCTAAGTGGTCTCTCCCTGAGAAGTTTTCGATGATGCATAGCTAGAAGACTGAGGGTATGAGAACATGTTTTATTTCTTTATTTGCTTGTGGGTATATTTTGTTGGTCCTCACTGTCATGAGCATTTATGCTGGTCTTACTTGACACTATGGACCTACAAGGTATTATCCTTGACTGTTTTGCAAGTGCATGCTTATAGTCATCTTGACTTTCTTGTGTCTCGATGCGAGCATAATCTTGCTATATCAAACTTAGGTAATCTCACTGCATTAGTCATCTGGACCTACATGTCTTTGATGCCTAGGTGAGATTTCCACATTTCTATCTGATATAGATCATATTTAGATCCACATAGTTATGCTAGTGTGTATTGTATGATCTTGCGATGCTACCAATAATGCTCAATAATGAATATTAGATGTCTATTGGCTTTGTGACCTTGCAAGTAAACCACTTTTCATGTAGCTTGCATTCTTAAGTTCATGTTAGTTTAGTTTTGCATCTTGCATATGGAGAGAGCTCTCCTTTCATCTTTCATGGACTTGTTAATCAACTGCACTCACCTTTCACTTCTTCCTAATCATGTCTTTCACTTCTTGTCTTTCATATCCCATCATTTTCTATTCATTTTGGGATCAAAACTGAAATCTAAGATCACCTTGATCATCCCAATCACCTTTTCCCCCTCTTCCACGCAGTTGGCTAACCTTTTTGAGGCTTGATCCTTCGATCTTCGCTGGGGCATTCTTCACCTCTTCATCTCCATCTCTTTCAAACTTCCCATCTTTCATTCACTTTCAAATCCCAAGTTCAAATCCCCCTCCGTGGTGTTTCTAGGTTGAGGGACCACTTGGTTTGTGCCTCAGATCCCATGTGTGTGGGCATACCTTCACTACTTGATGGTTGTTCTATTCTCTTCAGCTTCGATTATGATTTCTAGTGATTTGATCATGTCTCTCTTGCTTCTACATTCCCTCTATCCGGATTTTTCTTTTGATCCCAAGGGGGCAGACACATCATATCTTATTGGTTATCTCTTTCCTAAGTGTTCAGTACTATTGCTACCAGGTTGACCATGCAGGATTTTCTATCTCTCTACACTTCATTCTTTGGAGTCAGATCGCTATTTGCTTGCCTTCTTGGCTATCTCTTGCTTTCTTGGCTGATCTGAGTTGCTTTGTGATCCCAAATCGATCTCACATTTCAACTTCATTCTTTGACTACATGTTTTCC
Source organism: Chamaecyparis obtusa (assembly GCA_027943335.1). Classification (NCBI taxonomy): domain Eukaryota; kingdom Viridiplantae; phylum Streptophyta; class Pinopsida; order Cupressales; family Cupressaceae; genus Chamaecyparis; species Chamaecyparis obtusa. Next base: position 281,903 of record BSBK01007415.1, on the reverse strand, counting down.
CAAATCGATCACACATTAGTCAAAGAGGGGCAAATGTATACACCTAAAAATGGTCACCTAGACTATTAGCCCCCATTTGCTAAATCATCAATTGTTTATTCTTGATCAAATCCTAGTTCTATCATTTATTTGATTATTTTCTATGGGCTAACCATCTTATCCTAAGTCTTTATTTATTAAAAGGAATATTCCCTCCCCTTTTAATAAATAAAAAGCCCCCACTTTTCCTCTTATCCTAAGTTGCACAAATAAAGCATTATTCTTATTTTATAAAAAGGGAAAAAGCACTTTTTGTCTCATATGGACATAAAAGTCAACTCTTATTTTCTCATTCGAGGATATTTGTGCACATGGATTGCTCCTCTTTCAAGCTCCACCCTTGATTAAATCTTTTGCCTCTTAATCTCCATGGTCCATTAATTTTTCACCTCCTATAAAAGAAGAGCTCTCTTCCTCATTTGCACACACAAATTTTTATGCTATTGTTATGCTACAGGTTTTCTAGGTCATCTTGGAGCTTTTGGAGATATTCTTGCATCTAGGGTTTGAAGATTTGGAGCATTGTTGGCATTCATCTTGGATCTTCATCAACACTCTATCTTCTTGTCTTCATTCTTGCATCATCATGGCTTTCTTGCTTCATAGTTAGATTTCATTTCTTGCATAGTAGTTTCATTTTCATGGCATTCTTAGTTTAGATTTTCTTTATGCTTTAGATTAATTCATTGAATCTCTCATTGCATGGTTTACTAGCAAGGTTATTAGCTTAATAGCTCTAGTTGAGAGCATTCTTAAAACCCTTGCACTCCATGCCTAGGGAGCTATGAATCGATTTGTGATGGCTCATTCTTGAGTTTCCTTACATGTAATGATTCATAGAAGTGTGACACATTTATAGCACACAAGCATGTTGCAAGGATCCTAGGTATTCTCCTTCATTTAATGACATTTCGATTTGGGACTTAAAATAAATCTCTCGTGTGTCTAGCTTGGGTGATTCTTTTCATGCTTTTGTTTTACACTTGCATAATTGATACTAGGTTGTGACCCCTTAAGGATTCATTAAGTAGTCTTAGATACTTGTGATTGATCTTGATTGCTATCTTAGGTTATTGGACTCGCTAATCTTTTGGCCCCTCATTTTCGCCCCGTGGTTGCAATCTCAGCGCCATAAAGGGGAGGGGTCAACAGGACAGAAGCGTTAAGTGTTCCACTTGGTAACCCTTTTGTGCTTTTAGGAACTCACTTGTTTTCTAAGTTGGGGACTCATTTTCAGCTTGTGTGAGGTGTTAAGTGTTCCACCTTATGGACTCATCTCATATTCGCTTTAAGCATTAAGTGTTCCTCTTTCTACTTTTTGGGTACTTTTGGTAGATTTTCTTTCGGGAATATATCTATGCTCACATAATAATTAGGCCCTATGAACACTATTAATGATTCTTGAGAGATTGGATTCCTAGGGAAATCTTTCTTGATGACAGAATCCTTGTAGGTAGGGAGGATACTTAGTGCGTTTCACATTCAACTTGGTTAGTGTGTCTTCTCTTATTGATCGATACATTCTCTCCCAAGAGAGGTTGATAGATCATGTGGGGTTGACATCATGAGCTTTGGTGAATCAAAATTGGTTAGTGAACCTTCTCTTATTGATTGATACATCCTCTCCCCGGAGAGGTTGATAGATCACGTGGAGTTGGCATCATAGACCTTGGTGAAGCAAAACTTTGTCTTAGCGTGTCGGATTAATCTACTTGCTTTGTTTGGGTTAAAAGTGAAAAGGTGTCAAGAACCTTGGATCTAGAGCCAAGTCCCCTTGTGGTATACTATTGTGAGTCATCTTTAGAGAGGGTTAACCGTAGCGGACAATCCCTTCACAGGGCAAACTGCATTGACAGAACCTCAAGCGGTCATAGCCATTTTCGCCGTGGTAGTGACAGCCACTATATAAATGTCCTTGTGAAAGAAATCTCCACGGGTATGGTTCATTGTTGGGTTGTCAGATCTCCCTAGCAGCTCCTGAAGATTAAGTTCTCAGACTGTGTCAAAACCCTGGTGCGCTGGGATTGGAGTTCACCCCTTTGGATCATAAAAGTTGCAGAGTCAAACCATTACTAAAAACCCTAGCGAGGCCAAATTTTCATTTTATAGGGTATATGTGCGTTATTGCAAAACATTTTTGGAACATACACAATTAGTGCTTCTGAGGATTAGAATGAATAAGTCACTTGATTGTTCATGCGCAAGGTTGCTTTTTCCCTTGTTCATTATTTTCAGACATGCTTGAAATCACTTGCTTGCTATTTTGCGTGCTTGTTTATCTATCTGGTTATTGAAAATAGATAAATCTGTTACAATCTTCAAATGTAGACATTGAAATTTGCAAACAATTCAAATCTGAAAACTCAAAATTTGCAAAATCTGAAGTCAAATTTTTTTCTAGAGTCAAAAGTCATCTCAGGAGGTCAGAAAGTCATACGAGTTTCCATCAAGTGTCATTTCATTGCAACCCATCTGTCGTATGATAGCAAACCCAGTGTCGTATGAGTTTTCATGCTAGCAAATCTTCAAAGTCAAAATCTTGCAACTGTCGTATGATATTGTCAACTGTCATTTCATAGCCTACCCACTGTCGTATGAGTTTTTCAGAGTGTCGTTTGGGAAATTTTTGAAAGTTGTCAGAAAATTGTCAGAATTGTCAGATACTTAGCTTCTTCAGCCTATTTCCAGAATCTGTCATACAAATCATTATGTCAAGAACAGATCAGTAGCTATTGAGAATTAGTACACATGTCTCAAAGAATCAGTACACAAGAGGAAGAAGCTCTAATCACCGCTATGATGAAGCAGCTACAAGCTATGCAAGTTGAACTTAACAATTTTAAGAAAGAAAAGGAATCTAAAGAGTTCTCCATGGAATCCCTATCCTCTTTTCTATTTGATAAAGACTTGTACATGTCACCATGCCCCCAGATAGAATTTGAGCAACGTGATAACCCTTATGATACCTCTTCCGCGGAGAGTGACACATCTAGCTTTGGAGACTATGATGACTATGACAATAGACAATGTAATGATACCTATGACACCTCTATTCCTAAGAGTCCTCCTCGTCATGTGTTCCTACTTACTACAAATGGGCCATCACATTGGATAGATCATGATGGTGATCCATATGATTCTGATTTTGAAAGAGACTTTGATAGCTTTTGTGGACAATACTTTGATTATGATCCATCTACTACTGCTGAGGACTATAAAATACATCGTGCTAGCTTGAAATGTCAATACTATAAGGATCTCTCCTCTAAGAACTCTCAGGATGAAAATAAAGATTACACTCTCAAGCAAGATCATGTTAATGTTGGACCTTTGTCTTGTGATGGTTCCCTTCCATCCCCTACTTCCTCCAATACCCATACATTTCCTAAAGCTTCTGAGTCTTTCAAATCTTTCACAGAACTTTCATCTGACACAAGCCCTGATACTTTTCATGTGGTTCCCTATAGTTATCCTCCAGGGCTACCTCTTAAAGAAACTCAAGCTAACCTTCACCTGGCTGCAAATACTCTCAATGATGATAAACCTAAAGAGCCTAAGCCTTCATATGCTATAATTCCTACTTCAGCTAGTCCTCCACCATCTCTTCCAAAGTCTTCCATACAATCCCAACATGATTCCTTGTCTTTAGAAGTGGCTCCATGTCAAGAGGACTCTAAAAATGATGAAGAAAAGAACATAAAGAAAGATCAAGATCAAGAACCCTTCATGTCATCCAATCCTTTTCGTGATGTCTCTTATCTGCTTCATGGTTCTTTTGATCTTATAGACCCTTTTTCATGCATTCCACCATGTCTTAAGTCTTCTCCTAAGCAAGATCAAGCTACTACTTACACTGTTGAGCTTATTGACAATCAAAATAACCTTACTACAGTTGTGCTTTCCAAAGATGATACTTCCACTAAGGTTGTTAAAAATAGTGTTGTTACTTCCAATGTTAAGTCTATTGAAAATCAAGAGAAAAATTATGCGCTTATGTTATCCAAAGATCCTTGTCAAGATCAAAGTCTTCCATCTTCTTGTTCTACCACTCCATGTTCGCTTCCACTTTCTACTCTTCCTAAGTATTTGCAAGCTTTGAACAATCCTATCAAAGAAGGTGCTCCTATTCAAGATGTTCATGATCCTATTGAAAATCCTAATGCTCACTCTAAAGATGCTGATATCCTTGGTTGTCATATAGATGTTGATGAACTTATTGATTATCCTTTTGCATCTTCCACTTCCATCCTAGGACCTCTTCCACCAATGCTAAGGGCTTCACGTTTGCCTTCCATCTTGGGTCCTTATGTCCCTTCACTTTCCCCTCTTAACTCTCTTAATTCACCATCCATCTTGGGTCCTTACATCCCTCCATCTCCCATCTTTCCTCAAGATCAACATAGATGCATACCCTTGAATCCTTTTCATCCACCCACCCATTTAAACCAGTCATATCCTCCTTCTTCTTTAACAAGTCCCAAGTCTTTTGGAAGTAACTTGAATGTTCAATACAAGAAAAAGAAGCAATACAAGAATCCATAAAAAAAAAAAAAATCACCATGTCTCCTCTAAACGACACAAATGCATAAAGTCAAAAGAGATATCTAAGACAAAAACTACAAGATGAGTATGGGTTCCAAAATCCATCATTAAAGATATTCTCTCCAAATTACCAAAAAGAAATGAAAATCCTATGGCTATATGGATTCCAAAGTCTCTCTTGAAAGAGTCTGGTGTTGAGAAAAAAGTGAAATTGACATTCAAGCTTTCAAAGGCTTCCACTACATCTCCTTCCAAAAATATTCTTCCATTTCATGCACCCAAACCTCAACCTCTACTATCCATTCACCATATTCCTTCACGTATTCCTTCATTCATGTTTCCTCTACCCTCTCGCCACCCTTCAAGGTGTGTATTTACGTTGATCTTGCCTTCCTTTCCATCTACCCTTTGACAATCTCTCCATTCATTATCCTTCTACCTTCTATCCTTTTTCGTCATTTGCCTATTCCTCCTATTTTCCAACCTCACTCGCTTTACATAAAACCCTATCCTGCATTTTTCTCTTCCATCTCCCTTTCCCTATCAGTATCTTTGAGCATATCATTTTGAATCCTTGACATATCATGGTTTATCCGTTCAAGGAGCATTATCTAAAAAGCTTGCCTTCTTCCAAAAAAAAAGAAAAATAAATGAATAAAAAAATTGAAAATGTGCCTTGGTGAAAACTTGGAAATAGGCACCTTGGTAGCAAAAGTAAAGAGAAATAAATTCATCCTATGGTGAAAACCACTCCCTTGTGGGGCCTTGGATAAGTACCATGATGAAAACCTGACAATTAGGCATCATGCGTAGTTCTTCTACATATTTCATCCATTTCATCTTCTCTCTTTGATCTTAACAATTTTGATCTATACACAAATATTTGGCTATTTTGTGAGCTATCTTACGATGATCTTTCTTTCATTCCTTCCATGTTTAGCCTTCATATCCATCTTTCTCCATTCATTTTAGCCTATCACTATCCTTTTCCCCTTTGGTCTTGATCTAAAAAAAAAGAAAAGAAAGAAAGAGTAAAACACAATGCTATGAAGCCTCTTGACATGTCTACTCCTTTGGACTGCATCCTATCCTGCTCTGGCATTACACTTTTGTGACTTATCCTATGCTGGCCTTTTATTCCTTGTCCAAATGTGCTTTACATGAAAATTTTTCCCTAGCTTGAGTATTCTTGAGGAGTTTGCCCTTGAGGATTTCTTCCCTTCATTCTCCTTCATTCTCTTGTCTTCCATCTCTTCCACTAGCTTGCTAATCTCTCTTGTTCTCCACCTTGCTAGACATTGGGATTGCATGATATGATCTTGCTTGGGAGTTTGCAATAGAAAAAGATGCTATCAAGTATACCAAGTATCAGAATAAGTATCAGAACAAGTATCAAAACAAGTATCAGAACCAGTATCAAAACTAGTATCAGAACTAGTATCAGAACTAGTATCAGAACAAGTATCAGAACCAGTATCAGAACACCTACTGGGGCTACACTTTTCACTTTAGTTTATGGGTCTGAAGCGGTACTGCCTATTGAGGTTGAAATCCCATCACTCAGAATCAGAATGCATGGTCTAGTAACTGATGATGAATATAGAGTGTCTAGGTTGCAAGAACTAGAACTACTAGATGAGCACAGACAAGTAGCGTATGATCATCTCAAAGTATATTAGAAGAGAATGTCTAGAGGCTACAATAAGAAAGTCAAACACAGAGAATTTCAGGTTGGCGATCTAGTCTTAAGAGAAAATCCTAAAAATCAGAAAAAGTCCTGAAAAAATGAACATCTTGGTGAAAACTTAGCAATAGGTGCCTTGATGATTCACAAAAAAATTGAAAAAATGAAAAATACAAAAAAAAAAAAAAAAGGAAAAGAAAAGAAAAAGTGCCTTGGTGAAAACCTGGAAACAGGTGCCTTGGTAGCAAAAATAGAATCTCTACCAAGATGGTGAAAACCTGACAAACGGGGACCACTTGTTTCAAAATGCTCCATCTATCAGTGCAATCTTGGTCTTTCCCAGCTTTCAATTTTTCTTTAGTTTGTACATATCTCCCGGTTTGTTTTTACATTTCCAGTTTTCAATAAGTCGGTTTGTCCACCAATCTGCTCAAGTGTCTGTATCCTATCAATGCTTAACACTTGGGGGCAATCAATGCCATATCCTATGGTCTCCCATGTATCTGAGACGTGTCATATCTAGTCAGAGTCCTTTGAAGCTTCATTTGAGTCAGTTAGTCAGTCTCCTCTCCAGAAAGGATTTTGCATCTACAACAATGCAATCAAACATCAAAACTCAACTAAAAACAATCTATGCTTTTTACATGCTTTTATCTCCTTGTATGCTTATTGATTCGCATTGAGATTTTTGCATATTGTGTCCCTTCAAGCTCTTCGATGATGTCCTTTATAAGATTTAGAGAGTGATGACTGGGGGCATAATCTTTTCTTTTTCTTCTTCTTGTATGTGAAAATCTAACCTCTTTGGAAATTTTGGATTGAAATGGTGTCCGACTGTAAGAGCCTCTATCTCGAATTGGATGGCCATGCGTACCTCGACCATTGATACCCAAAAAATTCAAAAAAGTTTGATCTCACTATTGTCTTTTTGAGAGAGTTCTTTCTCCTATTGTGAAATGCAATCTTACCTAAGGATGTGAACGATAAAGGGTCACTACGGGTAATTCACATTGGATTTCGAATGATCTCTTGGCTGTTTGATGTGTTTGTCATGCAAGGCATATTCAGGTCATCATGACATTTATATTTTGATGCTTATACAAATTGCTATATCAAAATGGACATGATATTCAGGTCATCCTGGCATTTATGCCTTGGTACTTATATCTAATCTGACATTCTGAAAACAAAATCAATATTCATATATCCATGGTTGTTGACCAGTGGGTGTTGTATTGATTCTTGCACATACAAATCGATATTCATATGTCTATGGTTTCATCGCTAGTGGGCATTGTATTGATTTATTTGGTTACCTAAAAGTTCAATGATGATAACAAATCGACACATGATCAGTGACTAGGTCCGAGGTCTTAGGTTGCATTTCATTTTGCATGTCTCTTTGCATTTTGCATGTTGCATGATCTCACAATGGCTAAACGAACTTCAATGCTTAAACAATTCTCCACTCAATTCTTCAAATCTAACAAGAGCTGAATCTCACACGAAGGTTCCTCCAACGAAGCAGCAAGTAGAATCCTTTTTCGGGATCAAAATTCAAATATGAGATCATTCATATTATTAACTACTTGCATAATCGACCTTCAATCATCACAGAAATCTAGTATTCAACTTAACTGATTATCTTACATCAAACTATCAAAATTTCAACTTGGTCAACCATGGTCAACTCATGGTTTGACCTAGTCAAACTTGGTCTTTCGGGACCTCCAACGATGCAGAATGCGTTCTTGAATGTGTATAACCACTTTTCCAATCAATTAACATGCTTCTGAACTCTCAACGCTGACTTTTCTTGTCAGATTTCAATTTTAATCCCGAAGGGGGCATGGTATTGCACATCATATCTTTATGGAAATCAATATCTTTCTCAATAATCAAGACAACAACCACGTCTAGTTACTGATTCATCAAAAAAGACCTCATTGCTTGGGGCAAATCTATCATCACTTGGGGCATATTAGATTCATCAAGATCCATATCAATCTGGTATTCTCCTAATCTTGTAATCTGTATCAGTTTTTGCAACCATCAGATCATAGTGTTCTTTCCTTGGTTCTTCGGCAACTAAAGGATTTGGATGTGATACCTGCTAGTTCTGCTAAGACAATTGAGTCTAGAACCGGTCACTCACTTCTTAGCAATCCTAAGGTTTGGAATCAGGCGTTTTGACACTTTTTTGCAATCATAGGTTCATTTTCTGCTACAGTGAACATTATCTTTGGTCATTCAGGACCTATTATCTCCATATCAATTCAATATCAATCAGCTTCTGTCTCATATCAATTATCAATTTCAAACATCAGTTTCATATCTCTATCAAACACAGACTTTCTTTGAACCACTGCGCTTCACACAGTAATTCAAAGAGGGGCAAAATGTAATACCCCAAAAATGGGCTATAAGTTCATTAATCTCTAAACATCATCAAATCAAATGAAATTGACATCAAAGTCCTAACCTAAGGCACATCTAAACATCATCGAATCCGAATTGATTATCTTAAATTCTGCATCGGGGAATATTCCTAGTAATATTCTTAATCATCATAATTATCTTTAATTTAATGATTATTTGGCAATAAATCACATTTATCCTAAAATTTGATTAATTGAATATTTTGCATATTTAATTAATTAGATTTAATTCTGCCACTTAATTATTTAATTGAAGTTAATTCTATCTATTATTAATTGTATTATTTAATTTTGACAATAAATCCAATATCCTATGAATAATTGATTAAATTCTTATTTAATTAATTAAAGCAAGTTGTCATTATTTAATAATATAGTTTTTAATAAAAGTTTGATTAAATAATTGATTAACCCATAAATCAATTATTTATTTTCAAAAATCAGTTAAGTTGAGCATAAATTACTTTATTATTAAATTAATTCATAAATAAAACATGCACAATCATAAAAGCAGACAACTATCAAATATCAATTAAAGCTAAACTCTATTTTGAGTTAAAACTTAGCTTTTGCATGTTTTTGTGAGTTAATTGTCTTTATTATCAGATAACTCAAAAATCAAGTTGAGTTAATCTGAGTGATTTATGGCTTTTTCTCCATGCACCTCCAAAGCCCTGGATTTCTATAAAACCAAGGCTCAGCTCTTCATAATTCATCTCTCATATCTCTAAAATTTGCATCCACAGAATCTCATAATTTTGCAAGCTTACTTTGCCAAAGTCATCTACGAATTGCAGAACTATTTTGAAGAATTGGAATTTGGAGAATCAAAGCTTATTGCAAATCAAGGCTATTGTGAGATCAATTTGTTTTTTTTTTACATTCATTTAGATTCTTTTTCATATCATTGTTAGATCATTTTAGCATATCAATTTCCATATTAGCATAGCTTCATATCAGTTTTTATCATTCTTATTGCATAGAAAATATCAAAAATATAGATTAATTGCATTCAATTCATATCTAGATCAATTGCATTCAAATCCTTCGTTTAGGTGTCATCTAGGTCACTGATCTCGATAACAATCTGACAACATTAATCTCGCACCTACTAGAAGGTAGTAAATCACTTGGTTAAATTAGATTTCAATTTTGCACGATTTTCATTATAGCTAACCTCTAATGTTTTACTGAAGTGTTGTGTCTACAGATTAGGTACAAAATTCACACACACATCTATAAGGTCATTCAATTTTCTAACTATCATTTGGGTATATAACTATCTATGCACATTTTATTTAGTTAGCTAATAAAATTCCTCTTTCTAAGATGACGCTTTATATGGTGACTGCCAATTCTTAAATCCATGTAACAATTCAATCTTTACGTTAGCAAAGGTTTCCTACCTTTTTCTATTTGTCCATTAGTTTAAACTTATAGCATATTCATCAGTATCAAGGGCCTTTCATAGGTGGGAATATTTTCACATGTTGGCTTGGAGTTTCTTATGCCTTCCAATTTGCTTCATTTATATCTTTCACATCATGTTCACATTATACAACCCCAGGCCTTTCTACGCTAACTATGGATGATTTTTATCGTTATGCAATGGATTTTTAGCGCCACTTCAAAAGTTGTTTGTTTAATTTTTCAAAATAGGAAGATTTATAAAGGTGAGTTACTCCATAGCTTCTAGAGGTGTCAACAACTTTTTTGCAGCTATAAATACTTCTAGTCCTTAAAATAACATTTTTTGTGGGGCAACTTTTCTTTTTTGGGCTCTAGGGTTTACTACAAACTGGAGGGAAGAAAATGTCCAGTCATGTAATGATGCTAGATTTATTTCAACACTAGTTTGATTAGTAACTATATCTATCATTTGGAGTAGGGAAACACTCCAATGAATGAGGCTTCAATGATATGACTCTTTTCCTAGACCATGTAATGGTTTAGAGGCTCCTAGTTGCTTTAATATAAAATTGTCCTAGGGTTTTTAAAGCCTTTTGCAGGATAGTCAAGTACTTCCTTGATCTAAAGATATTCCAAAAAGTAAAATTTTTTTGACCAAAGACAGAAGAAATTATCAATACGACCATGGAAAGGAAAATGGAAGGAAAGTTTAGGTGAATGATACAAGAAGAAATGTTCCTAGAAGTTGCACAAATAGACCTAGAAGTAGCTAAGAAATAAAATTTAAAACAAAAAATATTGTGCTCTACCCACATGATCTGCATGGCTATAGGTTCATGTAGGCTCTTTGAACTTAAATGCTGCCAATATCGAGAAAAAAACCAAACAAAAAATAAAATCTTGAGGGAAATTGTACTTGCAAGCATAGAAGAGGTTGTATTCTAGTTCCTCTTTCTAAGTTTTTCATTGTAGGAAGATAGTAGTATGGCACAGTAACTATATAATGTTTTCATTCAAATGGAAATTAAGATTGATTCAAATATTAAAAGGTTGAGTGAAATGGGTAGGTTTCACTTGGTGTTTCAAATTATGAGCTTGAAAATCAAACAAGAGAGAGATTTTGGGAATAAATCATCATAATAAGATGAAAGAGGAATTACATAAACATAACGAGACAAAAGGAATATGCATTTCTTTGAAAATGATAGAATAGTTATTGGTCAGTTTATCAAAATATACTTCCTCAAAGTTAAAATGTAGAAATGATCTCATTTTATAGATTTTTTTATTAGATTGATGAGTGTTTAGGATTTGATTTTGGGTCATGAGTTTATCCCATTAAAGGTGGAGTGGATGTGGAGAGGTGACAACTATTATTAATTAGTTGATAAATTTATTTATTTTTAATATAGTTATATAGTTATTTTGATCAACATGTTAACTAATTTGATTTAATTTATTTCTCAATTTGATTTGATGAATCGACTAATCATGTTTTTTATTAAATTATTTGCACGGATAATGGAATATTTGAATATTAGATTATTTATAAGATTTTTTTAATTAGATTATTTATATGCTAAAGATTATTTAATCAATTTAGTTTTGGTAAGTTTGATTGATTAATAAAAGATGAATTATGTTAATGAGTGAAAATATTTAGGTGTCAATATGGGATTGATGGTATGGAAACAAGAAAATTTACAAGAATGTGTATGTGTAAGGTTAGACTAATGATATAGGAATGGACCCAAATTCTCACAATATTGTACAATTTGAGACTCTATACATGAATTGAAAGATATTTCCTCAAGATTGACTCAAATTTGAATGTAAAGTGATATGAGTGTATTAACTTTGATGAATATGTAAAGATGTTTTTTTATTTATTCACAATCAAAAGACTACTTGTATTAATTTATTATCACACTATGTGAAATTATCCTTACCATAAGATACTATTGGACATTATTACTCCCTATCATAATAAGGATACTATATCAATTTTTTATTATTATATTAGATGGTTTGTTGAAAAGATATTCATCTATATTTCCTTTTTAAGATTTTGTTTAAATTTATACCATAAAACTAATCTTATTTTGTGTTATGATGTAAACTTCTTAGTTTTATTAAGAGTATTTATTATGAAAAATTTAGAGGTAGCAGCAAGACAATGAGACAAATAGAGAGGAGAGAGGTAGAGAGATGAGGTAGAAAGAGAATAAATGAGAGAGAAGCTAACAAAGAGAGATATGAAGAAGGGTTTAAGGAGGCGGGGAGATGTGCTATGGAAGGGAAATAACTAGAGAAGGGAAATATATATAGGCGAGAGACCTAGAGCCTAGGGAGGGAGAGGTAAGAGACCTTGAGGATGAGGGGTAGATGTGAAAGATATAGAGGAGAAGAGAGAGGTGGATAAGTAGATAGGGAGAGGTAGAGAAGTAAGGATGGGGGAGGAATACACACACACAAACACACACACACACACACACACACACACACACACATAGAGAGAGAGAGAGAGAGAGAGAGAGAGAGAGAGAGAGAGATGGGTAAGTATATAGGGATAGATAGGTAGAGAAGTAAAGAGATGTGAAGGAGAGACCTAGAGGGGGGGAGGGAGGTGAAGAATAAGAAAATAGAGAGAGAATAATAGGAGAGTTAATAATACCCTAAAATGTATTCCCTATGCATCCCTAAACCTTTATCATCAATCTTGGACCATAAACCTTGTAACAATACCCTATACCCTAAAACCTATATCCTAGACCCTCTAAGGTATAATGTTGTCAATTGAATGTTTTACTTTAGATTTAGGTTCTAGTTTCCAAGGGTAAGATCTCTTTTAATATACATAATTAGTGTAGGAGAGGAATATTCTCGTACAAAGGCTTGACTTAGGTAAGCCCCTATACAACTTAAAACAATTTTATCTCTATGTGCATGCAAGATCTAGATCTAAAAGATAAGAATCACATATTTAGAAAGTGTAGAATGAGAAAAAGAGATTCAAAATTTGAAGATGTATAAAATCATAGACATTGTGGCTTAACCACATAATTCAACACTTTTTGATGCAATTTCAAGGAGATAATCTATGCGACATCCAAATACCAAATCTATTTTTTATATTTGCATTAGACACGTTTAGGACTAGGTTTCCAATTCACATATTCTAGCACTTTCAAACTTAGATTTTGGTGCTAGGTTCTTTTTTAGTTCATATTTCCAAATCTACTCTCAAAATTTGCACATATATATTATGCAGCTTAGTGTTTAGGATAATTATTGTCAAATTTAGATCATTACACCTAGATCTTACCTTTTTGCATTCTATTTTATCCTATCATATCAAAATTCAACATAAGATTAATTTAACCATTGTGTCAACTCTCCAAAGGGTTTGAAGTTGGACATATTGAGTTATACTTTAATGTATATTGATGGGAATTTTGATTCTAGGTTTGCATGTTTAGACTAGTGAAATCCTTTTCCCCAACATCACAAATAGAATTTGGTGTGGCCCTACTAAAATATTAACATTTTTTAGTATTTAAAAGCTCACATGTATGTGCAGGGAATGAGGTACACCCAAGGGTGGTCTTAAGTGGCCCCCTTTTTTATTATCTAAAATTAGGAAAAAAATGACCTTGGATGTGAATTTGAAGATAGTTATGCACAAAATTTGACAATACATAATACAAAGAATTGTAGTGCTCTAAATCTACTTTCTAAAAAAATATTTTATTTTTAAAATGGTGGAGATGAAGGGGTTAAAATAGGTCAGTGAAAAAAAAATGCTCGTGTTTCTATTAGAAAAACATAATGTCTAGTGTGGTACCCCTAAAATATCAACTTTTTTTAGCTTTAAAAAAATCATTTCGATGAGAAAATAGCTAACATATTGTAGTTTATGCATGTGTTAGATTCAAATGTTGGTGGAATTGTTTTCATTGATGTCAAAACCTTCATACCAACATCTTGGTGGTATTGGTAAGTTGTAGGTAGTTTTGGTTGTGTTCCTATTAGCTGCTAGTAAAGTATCAAAAGTATCGATTATGTGTAGAACATATTTAGTATGTGTAGTTTTGATGTTCTATGGTAGGTGTACTTGGTTCTACTCATGGGTTACATTCTTTGGTACACTTGTGTGCTTTCAATAATCAATGGTGTATAGAGTTTTCTATCGGTTACTATTGATTGCTATTCTTACATTGTTCTTCCAGATGTTCCTGATATCTAGAATTTCTTGTAGTTCATTAGTCTCTTTTGGTATCATATTCTAGACATGTTCTATCTAGTTTCATCCATCTATGGGTTCAAAGTTTTGGTGATCAATTTATGGACTTTGTTGCGGTGTTCTGACAATTTCAGTAAATGTAACATGCAGTGTAAATTAAGTGTGACATATATTTGGGTCCTAGTGTAGTGTGTTGTAATGTTTTATAAGTATTTCCTAGATTTAGAAGTGGTGGTAATGCATCAAATGTAATTATAATATCCTTTTTACTTGGGGTTGACACATTCTTTTGGTGTGGCTGACATGTGTATGATCAAATATCTATATGAATAAAGAAAACCTTTTGTATTTGAGATGCATGAACGAGGATTTGAATTAGAGAATGTGAATGCAAAAGAAGATAACACAGATGTAAAAGGAGTCTTCAAGTGAGTTCTTGATGATGATGTGTACAAGCTGAAGCTAAGTATGGAAGACTATTGAAGATTAAGAAGGGAATTTGAATATGGATTTGTAGTGGATCAAATAATGGCATATAGAGAGAAGATCAACAATTAGATCTACTACTAGACATGGTAACTAAGCTTAATTGGTGAACTATTTCATGAATATTAAGATGCAATCTCATTAGTTGATATTTTTTCTATAAAAAATCTCTTTTTGTATAAGGGTAGTTACCCCAATTGACAATGATCCAACTGTAGTGAGCAACCCATAGTGAGAAAGTGATAATGAGCCTTTGTAAAAATCACTTTAATTGATGTCACCTTAACTAGTATTTCATTTCATAATAATTATCTTCTCCATGGGTTTTCCCAATTTGGGTTTCCATGTATGTTTTGGTGTTCTTATGTTGGTGGTTATGTGCTTTCATGTTTGGATTTGTTATAGTTTCTTGATGTGTTTACTGGTACAAAATAAGTTAATATTGATATAAAAATCATTATCATTTGTATGGTTTATGTGTTTACTGATAGAGTAAAATTTTTAGAAAGTATTTTTGAATAAAAAATTCACCCCCCCCCCCCCAATTTATTTTGTATGTTTAACAATTGGTATCAGATCTTGGTGCCTTGCAGATAGAGATTAACTGCTTGAGGGAAATCTTGGTTGTCTGAAACGATGGAAGAGAATACTATGCTGACAAAGATTGGAAGATCACTATGAGTGACATTGAGAGTACTAAATCAAAGAATGAGGTTTTAAAAGAGAATTTAAAGGAAGAAAATAAATGTATCACAAAGCATAAGGAAGTTAGTCAAGAGTTGAAGGAATCTAAAGAAAAAATAATGTAAACCTAGAACATGAAGTAATGGATTAAAAATAAATGGTATGGTACCTGGAGAATAAGTTGAATGATAAGGAAAATACTATAAACTTAATCAAATATGGGTTGAAGCATAACATGAAAGGAATTAGGAAGATTGAGGAAGAAATAAAAATTGTAATGGAGGAATAGAAGAAATCTAAGGAGAATCTCAAAAATGTCATCAAAATGCAGTGAGATAAAAATAAGAGACTAGATTAGGAATTGAAGAAGCTAAGATCTGAAGAAAAATTATGTGAAGGTGGTACTATTTTGGATCAGTTATTATCCCTATAGAAAAGTCACAAGGATAAAGAAGGATTAGGGTTTACTGATGAATGTTCAAATCAGAAAGATAAAGACAAAGAGAGGGTGATTGAAAATGAAGCAAAGGATGAAGTGATAGGTAAGGCTAGAAATCAAAATTCATCTACAAGAAGGCCTCCAGTAAGACAAAAAAATGCTCAAAGGTACTTATCTTTTATTGGTTATTGTCATATTTGTAATAATTTTGGTCATAAGGTAGTTGATTGTAAAATGAGAAAGGAACATAAAGTTCAATGCTTTAATTGTCATAAGTTTGGTCATAAAGCAAGCTAGTGCAAAATTCAAGTTTTAAATCAAGATAAGAAGAGTACCAGATAGAATTATTCAAGTTCATACACACCTAATACAATTCTTAAAATCAAATGAAAGATACTCTAATAAGTATATACACATGTAAACATAGTACACTGAAATGAAAAGTAAGGGATAGAATGAGCACATAATGCTCTCCACCCTATCTCTGAAATAAGAACAACATCTATACATTGGTCCCTAGTAGTGGTAAAGTGAAATGCCACCCTACCATGTGGAACCCTTATGCCCACCCCACCATGCTTATGGAGATAGTCATATGACCCAAACACACAAAATGCACATACAAAGAATGACTAACACACATGCCAATCAAATGCAGGAATTAGAGGATGGTACAATAATCCCAATGCAATCACTTACGTGTAGATAAGTGTTAGGAATAGTCCCAAGAGATAATTGAGAGTGGGGGGGGAGGGGGTGAATCAGTTATCTACAAGATTTAATTCTTTATCCAATTAAGTATAGAAGAACATTAAGAATAAACACAATACAAGAATACTTAACACAACACCACAATTTTGGTTACGGGGAAACCCAAATAGGTAAACACTCCAGTGGGAATTAGGACCCACTATAAACTGCACTAGAGTATTATGATCCCTGTTAGAAGATCTTACAACCATGTTAGGAGTTGATCTTTACAATGCATTAAGTATAGTGACCTGGTCAAGGTTCAGACCCTGTTAGGATTCTTTTACAATTAACCCTATTAGGGGTGAGGGCACACTATCTGGGAGCACACTGCTCAAAGGGGTGAAGGCTGCAACCTTCTATTTAATAGATACACACTATATCTGGATCTTGGTGAACTATGAGTTAGACCTACTATCTGCATCAATTCCAATGAATAGCATATACTCTCTTCTTTGTCACATAGACCTTCTACTAATGGCTCATAACTTCGTACCTTCTTCTCTACTCTTTTCTTTCAACTATTTGCCATACTTAGCAATCACAAATGACTTCCTATAAATATCTTCCTCTAAATGATATAATCATGTCAGCCTATTAAAACCATCTTGAAATCATATTAGAGAAACAATACAACTCTCCAATAACATCTTAGTCAGCTATACTAAGCACACAACAAAAAATGGGACTGCCCAACTCATTATGAGTAGACATGTCACTTCACATTGTCAGCTCCACCAAATTAACTGATGCTTTCTTCTCATGTTGAATTATGTCATGAAATCTAAACCAAACATTCTTAACTCTTCTCTGAACACTAATCCAAGAATGCATATCAAAATGATAGGCGTAACTACTATAGTAATAAAAATAATGTCGACTCTACCAGATAAACTCAGGAAACTATAACTTGAAATTGGAGACTTCATAACTCAACTTGTACTACATATCTAACTCTACATTCATGAGCATAGAATCATACACATATCTACAACATAAATATAAATGTGCAAGGCTTCATTACAACCATACTGTAAATCACATATAGAACTCTTCCTGGGACCTATCAAGAACACTCACTAATACAGACTATTGTGTTACTGTATTCACTTAGAATCAACCTCTGCATCTATGATATCATGCTGATAAAATATCTAGGAAACATATACTCAAGGCTCTCTCCATTAGGCTTCCATGCATGCTACTTACCATATGTTGTCATCAATGAAAAACATACAGTTAGCACTAGCTTGCTAGCAAATCTCTAACAATATCCCCTTTTGGCATTGATGGAAATATATGGAATGAAAAACACCACCAATCCAACTATAAAATTATTTTATAACATTCTCCATTTCCTCAAAAAAACTCCCCCAAGGATGAATCCTCCATCTACTGCTGAATGCTCTGAATATTATTGTATACTCCCCCTTACTTCATACTCCTCAACTATATATACTCCCTCTTTTTGTATTCTTTTTCATGACTATACATACTCCCCCTTTGACATCAATGGAAAAGGGTGACAAACAATTAAGCACCGGTACTACTCCTAAAGTAGAGTAGTCAACCATTCATCAGTCATTAAGGACCGATGCACTCCTGCAACTCTAATCAGATTCAGGGAAGGGAATTACACCCAACTTCTCCCTGAGATACTCAAAAGTATCCTTAGGTAAAGGCTTTGTGAATATGTCTACTAGCTGATCTTTTGTGCTCACATAGTCCAATTTTATTTCTTTCTCTACAACTTTCTCTCTTAGGAAGTGATATTTTATCTCAATGTGTTTTATCTTTGCATGCATCATAGGGTTCTTTGACATATTGATAGTGTTAATGTTATCAGAATGAATAACAATAGGATAGTCAATCCGGATTCCAAAATATTTTATCATCTTCTTGATCCACACAATAGTAGAACAATTTAATGCTACTACAACATACTATGCTTCTGTTGTGGACTGAGAAATACAATTTTTCTTCTTACTTGTCCAAGTAACAAGTCTATCTCCAAGAAATACTACTCCTCCAGATGTTCTCTTTCTAGCATCCACACAACCTGCCCAATCTGCATCTGTATACACATGAAGCTCTACATTTTCTGAATTAGGATACCATAAACCATAGTCTATAGTTCTTCTCAAATATCTGAATATCCTCTTTACTACCATGAGATGACTTTGTTTAGGATCTGCTGCAAATCTTCCAACAATACCAACTACATTGGAAATATCAGGTCTAGACTGAGTACGATAGATTAGTTTACCAATCATAGACTTATACAAGGTCATGTCTACTACTGCTAAATCATCTTCTTTTGAAAGCTTGCATCTTGTTATCATAGGAGTACTTACTAGATTGTAATCATCCATATTGAATTTATTCAATATCTCTTTCACATACTTAGACTAATTAATGAAGATACCTTTGTCTATCTGCTACACATTCTATCCCAAAAACTACTTGATAGGTCCAATCATGCTCATTTCAAATTTGATTTGCATCTCCTTAGAAAATTCAACACTAAGCTCGTCATTACCACCAAAGATAATGTCATCAAAAAATATAGCAAATAACAATAGTCCATCAGGTGTTTCTATTATGAATAAATTACAATATGTTGCTCCTTTCTTGAATCCAATCTTAGTCAAGTAACCATCAAGTCTCTCATACCATGCTCTAGGGGCTTGCTTAAGTCCATAGAGGGATTTCTTTAATTTGCATACCATATCAGGTCTGTCTGATAAGGTAAATCCTTCAAACTGCTTTATGTATACTTCTTCCTTCAACTCTCCATTCAGGAACACTTACTTGACATCCATCTAGTATACTTTAAAGTCTTTGAATGTAGCATAGGCTAGAAACAACTTTATGGATTCCAATCTTCTTACGGGGAAAATGTATCAGAATAATCAATTCCTTCTCTTTGCACATATCCTTTACATACTAGTTTTGCTTTTTTTCTTACCACTTTTCCTTCTTCATTCATCTTATTTCTAAATATCCACTTGGTTCCAGTCACATTCTTATCACTAGGCCTCGGGACCAGTTCCCATGTATCAATCTTAATTATTTGATTTAGCTCTTCTTTCATTGCTTCATGCCAATTTGAATCATTACATGCATCTTTAACACTTAAGGTTCCATCTATGAAAGTAAACATACCTCTTCATTTTCTATTCAAATTTTTTCTTTTGATCTTGTCATGACTTTACTATTCTGATCTCCAATGATGTCTTCCTTTGGATGATATCTAGATGTGAATTTAGGAACATTAGGTGTGACTCTCTCATCTAAATTCTATGATTCTTCTTCACTAGTTTCAGGGTCATTGAATAATACATAAATGCTAGCAAACATTTCATCAACAAATATTTCTCTAGTGGTAGGTCTAGGTTCTTCTTCAATCATAAGTGCACAATAATGATATCTTTCTTGAATCATAAACTTCTCATCAATCTTAACATGAGCACTTTCAATGATCTTCTTCAATCTTAAATTAAAAACATCTATAAGCTTTGCTTTTAGTAGAGTAACCAAGAAAAATACCTTTATCACTTCTTGCATCAAACTTGCATATAGACATGTCTCTTGATGTAGCACTTGCTTCCAAAGATTATGAAGTATTTGACTATAGGTACATTACCAAACCATAGGTCATAAGGTGTTTTGTCTGCGCCTAGCCTCAATTGAATTCTATTGATAGTATAGACTGCAGTATTGACCACATCTCTCCAATAGGTGTGTGTGACCTTTCCTTCTATCATGATGGTGCACACTATGTCAAGTATGATCCTATTCCTTCTTTCTGCAATTCCATTTTCTGAGGGGTTCTATGAGAACTTAGCTATCTCTTTATCCCATGTTCTTTGCAATAGTCATAAAATCTGTCAGAGGTGAATTCTCCTCCTCTATATGATCTCAGACATCTAATCTTCAATCCAGACTCATTTTCAACCTTAGCTTTGAATATTTTGAACTTCTAAAATGCTTCTGATTTGTCCTTTAAGAATGCAACCCACATCATTCTATAATAATCATCATCAAACAAAATAAAATACCTTTTGCCATAGTATGATCTTGTTTGAGTTGGTCCACATAGGTCTGTATGCACTAGATCCAATTTGTTCTCTATCCAATTATGCTTTGTTTTGAATGAATTCCTGACATGATTTCCCATCACACATTCCTTGCATATTGTATCAACTAGTTTTGCAATGCTAGGAAGGTATCTTATTGCCTTTACATTGCTTATTTTCACTATGTTATCAAAATTGATGTGACATAGTCTTTTGTGCCATAGCTAACTATCATCTACTTTAGAAACAAAACAACTCACTTCAAGATTAAGATGAAAAAAATTACCTTTAGTCTTTGAACCTGATGAAATCATTTATCCTTCCTTGTTATTAATGATGCACTTGTTGTCTTTGAATTCCAACTGATATCCTTTGTCAAGAAATTGTCCAACACTTTGTAGGTTATGTTGCAAACCATCAACATAAAGAACATCATCAGTGATGTTCTTTCCATCCAAGGTTATTTCTCCTCTACCTATGATAGGTTTAGGAGTGTTGTCTCCAAATCTAACCATTCCACCTTTGTATCTATCTAGATGAAATCAATGCTAACTCTTGTACTTTCTTTTCATATTCAAGATCCATTTCATCATACATTTTCTCCATGTCTTCAAGAGAAATGAATCCAATTTCATCTTATTTTGAATCTTCATCTGATACTCCATCAACATAGTAACATTCTTTTTTATACTTAGGCTTGTAGTTAGTTTTGAACTTCTTGACTCTTGTAGGACACTTAGATGCAAAGTGACCGATCTTGTTACATGAAAAGAATTTGAATAGTAAGTGACCTTCATATTTTCATTTTCCTTTCTTTTCTTTCTTAGAAATCAAAGCAATGAAATCATCTAGTTCTTTCTCTTCATCATCATCATCAAAATTACCAGAAGTGTTCAAGGATTTCTTACCATGGATTGAAGCTTTGAAGGCTATTTCACTTTTAGGCTCTATCTTCAAACTTGATATCTCAAATACTAAAATCTTGTTGATTAAGGTCTCTCTTTTGAAGTCTTTTGAAAATTTCATAGTCTCATCTAGGATGTTTATCTTTCTCTCATATTCTGGTGTCATAGTAGTCATCAATTTACCCATTATATCTTCTTCAAAAATATCTCCACCATTGTTTCTGATTCCTGCAATTTCTTCATTAATCATTTGATTGTAGGATCTAATGTTCTCTTCAGGTAGCATCTCCAATGTATTTTACTTTTTCTTCCATGTCTTTCTACGCACATTCTTGGCTTGGATGTCTCCTTTAAACATCTCTTCTAGATACTTCCATACATTGTAGGCTTTAACAACTTTCTTGATCTCTGAAAACTCACTATCAGACAATGCGCTGATAAGGGCTTCTTTGGCAATAGAATTTTGAGTGAACATCTCCTTCTGCTTAAGATTTGCACCTTCCTTTGCAAGATCTTCTAGAGAGGGTATTTGAACTTCTTAGGTAGCTACTTCAAAAATCTCAAAGGTAATGCACTGCAAATGTGTCATCATTTTGTTCTTCCAATCTAGATATTTCTCTCCATCAAACTTAGGACTTTCTTTTCTAAAGAATGTCATCTGATCAACCTCAAGTTGTTAAAATTTCTCTCCGAGGCACTTGGCTTTGATACCAATTGTTAGGAATAGTCCCAAGAGATAACTGAGGGGGGGGGGGGGGGGGGGTGAATCAATTATCTACAAGATTCAATTCTTTATCCAATTAAGTAAAGAAGAACATTAAGCATAAACACAATATAAGAACACTTAACACAACACCACAATTTTGGTTATGGGGAAACCCAAATAGGTAAAAACCCCGGTGGGAATTAGGACCCACTATAAACTACAATAGAGTATTATGATCCATTTTAGAAGATCTTACAACCTTGTTAGGAGTTGATCTTTACAATGCATTAAGTATAGTGACCCGGTCAAGGGTTGGACCCTATTAGGAGTCTTTTATAATTAATCCTGTTAGGGGTGAGGATACATTGTTTGGGAGCACACTGCTCAAAAGGGTGAAGGCTACAACCTTCTGTTTAACATATACACACTATATCTAGATCTTGGTGAATTGCAAGTTAGACCTATTGTCTTGATCAGTTCCAATGAATAGCATATACTCTCTTCTTTTTCACATAGACCTTCTACTGATGGCTCATAACTTCTCTCCTTCTTCTCTGCTCTTTTCTTTCAACTATGTGCCATACTTAGCAATCACAAATGACTGCCTATAAATATATTCCTGTAAATGATATAATCAATTTATCTTGTTAGAACCATCTTGAAATTATATTAGAGAAACAATACAACTCTGTAATAACATCTCATTCAGCTATACTAAGCACACAACATAAAATGGGACCTCCCAACTCATTTTGAGTAGATGCATCACTTCACATTGTTAGCTCCACCAAATTAACTGATGCTTTCTTCTCATGCTAAATTATGTCATGCGCTCTTAACCAAACATTCTTAACTCTTCTCCAAACACTAATCCAAGCATGCATATCAAAATGATAGGCACAACTACTACAACAATAAAAACAATGTCAACTCTACTAGATAAACTCATGAAATTATAACTGGCAACTAGAGACTTCATAACTCAACTTGTACTTCATATTTGACTCTGCATCCATGAACATAGAATCATACACATCTAAAAAATAAATATAAATGTGCAAGGCTTCATTAAAACCATACTGTAAATCACATACAGAGCTCTTCCTGGGTCTTGTCAGGAACACTCACTGATACAAACTACTATATTATTGACTTCAATTAGAATAAACCTTTGCATCTATGATATCATGATGATAAAATATCTAGTAAACATATACTCAAGACTCTCTCCATCAGGTTTCCACAAATGCTACTTACCATATATTGTCATCAATGACAAACATACAGTCAACACTGACTTGTTGGAAAATCTTCAACAATAAGAAGGTACAACATGGATAAAACTCATCATACAAATTCCATGGTGGTCGTAATTTCAAAAAACATGGGCATAACTTTTAAAAAAAAAAGGAATTTCATTTCTCATTTCATTATTCCCAGCTGCCGAATTAGAAGGGCAGCGTGCGCGCGAAGGAGATACCCAACTATTTAATTTACAGGATACCAAATCAGCTTAAGGTTTCTCTTCTGAGGCTTTAGAAAAATCTCCTCTACTATAGACACATAGGTACCTCAACTATTATACTATTTTCCTTTTTAAACAAAATAAATCTCCCTACTCCTTTATGTTTTTAGAAAATAATCATAAATGCCTTGACATTATCTTTGTAGTACATTATTCTTTTCCTTACTATGTATTAAACAAGGGCTTCCTTAAATGTTCTTATTTCTAGGTGTTTAATATAATGAAGGGTTTGAGATCCCGTGTCTATCTGCAGGTTTATGCATAGGATTCCTTATATTGTTGAAAAACCTTAGTGAAAATGAGAGAAATAAGAAAACCCAGAAATAACAACATATATGTTGAAAATGTAGATCTCTACAGTTTTGTTGACTATTAGTCCTTCACACTTAGTCATATATCTAGGCAATGATGGTCAGTCATCACTATGACTAAGTCATTTTGTAAAGGCCGAGTTATGTATTGAATACTTACCGAGCAGTAATACTGCCAAGAAAAGTCATGGTCACTATATGTTTGTATTTTGCCGGGTATAGTTTTTGCCAAGTTACATATACAATGATTACCGAGTGATAGAAATTTTAATAGATGCCGAGTACAGTGAATGCTGAGTACCAAGAATAACATTTGCTGAGTTAGCCAGGAATGACATACAAGTTTGGAATGGCACAATGATCAAGGTAAACCATTTTTGGTGATAATGGAGTTTTGTGTTTTTTTTGTTGAGATAATTACAGAGGTAATTATGCATTCATTTTGTAATCATTGATCCCTATGTAATACCTAGAGCCAATCAAAAAATTATATAGCTTAAGCGACCATAGGAATAAATATGAATTGTAGATCTTGAATCATCAAGATGTTTTGGTTATTATATAAGGTCAAGATCTAAACCCTATAAGATAGAGTGAGAGAAGAGGAGAATCAAAGAGAAAAAGGAGATTGAGTTCAATGACCGAGCTAAGCAGTGAAAGGATAGAATCATGAAAAATCAGATAGAAGAGATCACTAAACAGTAAAGAGGAGATCTATAATCTACATATAAGTGCAAACTGAAAGATCAGGTACTGAGACATTCTAACCAGTGTATCAAGGTAAATCTCTTAACCGAGTAATCTTAACAGACTTTATGAAATCTCTTTATCGAGTGCTTACTTTGTTGTAAGTTATGAATCCTTTAACAAGGTAGACTATATAAGTCTTTTAGCTTTTAACAAAGCAGACCTTTCACAGGGTAGATAATGAATTGATCACATTTTGTAAGCCTTAACAGGAAAAACTTATTATTGTAGTGGTGAGAATTTATGGGTGTCATCCCCACCCTAGTTTTACCTTTCAAGGGTTTCTGGGTTACCAAAATTATTGTGTTATGTGTGATTTCATGTATGTTGCTTAACATGTTAAGTTACTTAGAATGATCAAGTTTTGTTTATGTCATGCATAAAGTTTTATCAATATGAAAAGGTTAAAGTAGGTGATATCTGATTCACCCCCCCCTCTCGGTATTACCTTCCCACTTATATTTCCAATAATTGGTATTAGAGTTTTCAAGGTTTCTCATAAGAAAGTCTAACCACTTGAGAACAAGATTTTAAGATGGAAGCTTACAAACTAGGGAAGGTAATAGAGAGTCAAAAGATTGATGTACAACTGGCATTACAACAATTGGAAGCAACCAAAGGGGAATTGAAGAAATCCTTGGGCAAAAGAAGAGAAATTGCTATTCAACAAAATGAGCCATAGTACAAAGAAGAAGACATCACTGGACTATTTGATATTGGTAACTCTGCAAAAAGTGATAAAGCTATAAAAGAACTACTAGAGAAAAATACCATACCAAATGATGACATCAGATTTCTAAAGAGAGAATAGGAAATTCAATTTGTCAGACTTTGTGAAGTAGTCGAACAGAAAAAGAAAGTTGAAGAAGATAAAAGACAAATTGCAACAAGGCTAGATGAAAGAACTAGTGACATGCAAAGGTTGACTAATAATCAAATAGATATGGTAAATTAGCTACTGCTAGCTAATAAAGAATTGGGCGGGAAAGATATGGAAATCAATCAACTAAGGTCTGAAAATAATTAGTTGAAACATGCATTAAGAATTGAAAAAGAAATCAATGAATGGATGAACAAACCCAATGAAGCTGCAAAGTATTTTGAAGGACTATTGAGATCACCTAGAAGATCTGGTGATAGATCTAGACTTGGCTTTAATGAACATTCATCATCTACTGAAGAAGGAGACTCATCAAAGAATAAAGAATAGAAGATTGTTAAACCAAAGAACACCAAGCCCACATGTTATCATTGTGGAAAACCAGGACATACAACCAACATATGTAGAAGCAAACATGGTAAGCCTAATCCTAAACCTAAGTTTAATGGACATTGTTTTAACTGCAATAAACATGGACATCGAGCACATGAATGTAGATCTAAGGCTAGCTATTCATCCACCTCACCTAAGTTTCAAGGAAGTTGTTTCAACGGTCAGAAATATGGGCACTAAGCATTTGAATGCAGATCTAAACCCAGGTGGTCATCAAATGAAAAAACTAAGCGAGTCACGAAGCATAATTCATATAATTGGGATTACAACACTTGGTATAGTTGCCATTATTGTGGTAAATATGGACACATTGGAGCAAATTGCTTGAAAACCCATTTTAGAGGCAAATATAAAAGTTGGATGAATGGAAGCATGGTCTATTACAAATGTAATAAGGTCAGTCATCTAAAGAAAGATTGTAGATCGCCCATGCCAAACAATGATAAGAACTAGAATGAAGATATCCATGATAAATTGAAGAATCAAATGAACAAGAAATGGAAGAAGAAAGAAGAAGTAACCACAAGTGAAGCAAGCACATCTGTGGTCACCTAATCCGATGGATCAGGTGATCACACTTCTTCCAACTAAGCATGGAAGGTATGTTTGGAACTGAGTCTTGCAAAGTTTTTTTTTTTCTCTCATCAGTTCCTAACATAGAATTAAGCAAAAGTCCATATCTGCATAATTAAAGATGCATTAGGACATATTTGAGCAAATTAGAGAATTTCATTTTTGATGCCAGGCATTAGTGTCTTGAATGAGTTATCAATGTATGCCAAGCACCTGTTACGGCCGAAATACTATATACGCCGAGCCGCATCATAATGATTATAACGACCAAGATTGGGATTAACATGAGTTTGCTGAGGCAACTGTATTCCACCAAAACTTGTATGGAGCATTTATGAGGCCCTAATTCCACTTTTCAGATTCTATAAAGTGGAAATTTGCCATTATTTTCATCTCACCAAGCTATTTGAGATCTCAGTGAGCGATTCAAAGTTTGTGCAATCAAATCAAGATAGGTGATTTTGATTTCTCTCAACGTGCCTTTGGCAAAAATCTATTGAAAAAAAAGGTATTTGACCAAGTGAATATTTATTTTTCAGAAACTATTGTTTAAAAATGGCATCATCATCATCTGCACCAGTCAAGAAACAAGGGATGGAGGTTTTTAATGTGTAATTGGTAAGAAATGAAGTATGCAAGCCGAAGGTATTCAAAGCAATGTCAGAGAGTGCGATTAAAGGATATTTAAACGGAGCCCTATCTTCCACTCCAGAGAATGTGTTAATGATGAACGACATTAAGTCTTGCTACATATGTAGAATTGGAGAAATTAGTGATTATGAGATTAGGGAAGCTTATGACAGACTATGTGACAATGGAGTACTTAAGTCGGAACATAAGGTTGTTTCCAATCAAGGGTTAGTGCATGCCCTAGATTTCCCACACAATTTTAAAGTGGAATGGATAAAGATAGTTTTGAGTCGAGTACATGACATGCATTTATGGCTGGAAGATGGACCAATGAAGATAAAAAAGGAGATGATACATAAAGTCATTGGTTACCCTACAATTGAAGGGAAAAGAATGATGAAATGCGCTAGTAAGGAAGACATTCAAGCTAACACCCAAGTAGTCTAGAACAAATAAGGAATGACAATTTCCACCATAACTGATCCAAAAATTGACTTTGTTGTTAGAGTCATCTCACATAAATTTTATCAATCTAGTCAACTGGACATCGTCCCCTGTATGGTAGTGGACCAGGTATGGAAGATAGTTAAGAAAGGACACACGTATGACCTCATTGAGCTCCAGCTGACTCAACTTGCTGAGAATTTGAACTCCATTCAGACCACGAAGAATTCAATGTGTAAGTTCAGTTCCTTACTAATCTGTTTATTCTTTTATGTAAAGAAGAGTTTTCCTACACATGGAGGTGTTATATGGGATAAGAATAGACTCATCACTATTCAAATCAATGAATTTGTAAGTCAGATTGGAGACAATTTTAATGGAATTATGGATAACTATTTTATTGAGTTTAAGAAGAAGATGAGAAAGAGGACTAGAATCCCTATGTCTTTGATTGAAAAATATAGTAAGGATATATGCTTTTTGGTAGACACAGATTTTACTTATGCACAGGTAGTCCTACCTAGGGTTTCATGGTTAATGCCATTACCCTATGAACTAAACATAGATGAAGCTACTGCTGCAATTATAGCCCTCTTAGCTGAAGAAAAAGATGTTAAAGCACCTTACTTTGGAACTTATGATGAAGCTAAATCCAAGATCACTATGGGATTAATGGTTTCTACCATAGAGAGGAAAAGAAAGAAGATTGTGAAGAATTTGGAAAAGTATGTCAAAGAATCTAAAAATGATGCACCACTAGAGTTGACCCAAGGATTGGGATAAGATGAACCAAGTGAAACCAGTAATAGTGAAAAAGAAGAAGAGATAGAAAAGAAACCAGTGATTGCTAAGCCCCTAGCTAAGAAAAGAATTTTAAAACCTAAAGTGTCATCAACACTAGTACTTAGGTCTAGAAAAAGGAGAGGTTCTACCAAGACTCCTAAGCCACCACCTATATCTGCTAAGCGTAAACCCGCTCTACCTAAGGTAGTGCTGAGTAAGGTAATCAAGAGGCCTAGAAGGAAACTTGTTTTAGAACAAGAAGATGATGAAGAGACAGAGAGTGATGAAGAAATAAAGAAGAAGGCTACACAACAAGCTCCTCAACCCACTGTTGATGAAATATGCTACAAGATTACTAGCTCTACAGCAGTGGATGAGTTGAAAGGATTAAAATTTGGGAACAAGAGCATTGGTGACAAAGAAAGAGTGGAAGATAATATTGTTGAAATGTTGTGCACTTTCAAGATGCTTCCTATTCAAATAGAAAATAAAATTTCCAAGGAATTGAGTAACAGAATTGGATAGAAATGGGAGTATGCTCTGCAAACTAAAAAGGAAATAAGGGAGAGCACTTTAGCACAAGTTGAGACCACTCTCACCGCTACCAACATCAAATAGGTAATGGAACAATACAGAGCTAAGTTTGATCCCAAACTTAGAGCTTACCGAACCTTCAACACAATATTGAGGATGTTGTCCAAGAAAGTATCAAAATATGGAAAATAGTGTTTGGATTGTTGATTGAAAAGGATGAAGGAAAGGGTGCAAGTACTTCAAAAGTTGTAGAACCTGAAATAAAATAAAATAAAATGGAGACTGGAACTTCCAAGGAAGTGGAAGATTAGGACAAGTCAGAGGTTCACATTATTGACATAATAGAGGAGAGCCCCATCAAGAATTCAATTTTGACTAAGGATGAGTTAAAGACTGAGGAAGCAAATGACATAGCCTTACCAAGTAGTAACACCGTTCTTTTACAGGTCAAAGATTATCCAACAATTGCTGGCACACAATTTGTGGATATGAGCACTACCATACCTGAAGTCACATGGATTGACAAGTTAGTTGGCACAAGTCTTACCGAGGAACCCATAAAGTCAGTACTAGTTCCTAAATCTAGATCTACCGAGGAAGAGGACAAAGCAGAAAAACTTGAAGGCAAAATCCAAAGTCCTATGGAAGAAACCAGAAAAGAAGAACAAGGAGATATGCAAGATGTTAGTCCTCATGTTGAGGATAAGGGTAAAGAAGAAACAAATATAAAAGGAAAATCTATTGCGGTGCAAGAGCCTAAGGAGCAAGAGGCAATACAAGCTCTTGTACACATGCCGAGTGGAAGCACCCCATTGAGAACACAGAAGGAGCCAATCGAGGTAACAATTGATGAGGTCATTGTTATTCCTAAATGGGACACTGATAACCTATCTTATGAGAAAATGTAGATATTGAAGGATTTGTTAACAAGGAAGAGAAGAGAAGTAGAAATCCGAAGGGAACATCGACAGAAACAGGTTCTGTATGAAATAAAAGGCATATTTAATGAAGTTTATGAATTATCAGATGTACATAGTTCCACCCCCATATTGGAACAACTTGTACATATTGTTCAAAAAGTAAATAATGAAGCTAGTTGTGCAAGTGACAAGTTATTTGAATTTTCAAAAGGAAAGTTTGAGCAAAAAATGCTAGAGAAAGTATCTGCCGAGATAGCAGTGAAGCAGGTTGAGCTGTCCACTTTGGTAAAGGAGACCAAAGAACTAGTTGTGCATGGACAGTCTCTATTGGCCAAATTCTGTAATGTTGAACTATTCACTAATGAGAATCAATGACTGGTTGACACACTAAAACAAGAACTTAAGGCTACCAGTCAGTCTCTAAACTTGGATGTAGACACTAGTGCCGACCATTATGCGAAAATTTTTCATACCCAAGGCAATTTAGCCGAGCTAGTGGCTAATGATGGCAAGATTTGCTCATGACTAATTTCTATGCAAAATATTTTGACACCTCATCTGGAGGCCATACAGAGAAAGTTAGTAAATGCTAAGGAATTAACTCAGCAAAATCCAAATTTGTCCACAGTTGAGAGCCTTGTCAGTCTAGCTACCATGCTAGAAGTGCAGACAGAAGTTCTAAACATTGCTTCAATAGCTTGGGAAACTACACTACACATGGTCATGGTGCTGCATAAACCAATTCTGGAGAAATTTTGGGAACTCGCTACCAATGAAGAGATTCATTGTGTCAAAAACAAGGGGGAATCCTCATGATATGATCAAGAATAGGGAACAGGTAACAAAATTTTGAATGTATATATATCTCAGGGGGAGTATTAGGTTAATACAACATACTTTTTTAATTGTAAATACAATGTCATGACAAAGTGTTTTTGTCACTAATATCAAAGGGGGAGATTGTAGATCTCTATAGTTTTGTTGACTATTAGTGCTTCACACTTAGTCATATATCTAGGCAATGATGGTCGGTCATCACTACAATTGAGTCATTTTGTAAAGGATGAGTTATGTATTGAATACTTACCGAGCAATCATATTGCTGAGAAAAGTCATGGTCACTATATGTTTGTATTTTGCAGAGTATAGTTTTTTTTGAATTACATATACAATGATTACCGAACGATAGAAAGTTTAACAGATGCCGAGTACAGTGATTGTCGAGTACCAGGAATAACATTTTCCATGTTAGCTAGGAGTGACATACAAGTTTGGAATGGCACAATGATTGAGGTAAACCATTTTTGGTGATAATGGTGTTTTGTGTTTTGCTTGTTGAGATAATTATGGAGGTAATTACACATTCATTTTGTAATCATTGATCCCTATGTAATACCTAGAGCCAATCAAAAAATTATATAGCTTAAGCGGCAATAGGAATAAATTTGAATTGTAGATCTTGAATCAATAAGATGTTTTGGTTATTATATAAGGTCAAGATCTAAACCCTAGAAGATAGAGTGAGAGAAGAGAAGAATCAGAGAGAAAAAGGAGATTGAGTTCAGTGATCGAGCTAAGCAGTGAAAGGAAAAAATCAAGAAAAATCAGATAGAAGAGATCACTAAACAGTTAAGAGGAGATCTATAATTTACATATAAGTGCAAACTGAAAGATCAGGTACTGAGACATTCTAACCAGTGTATCAAGGTAAATCTCTTAACTGAGTAGTCTTAACAGACTTTATGAAATCTCTTTACCGAGTGCTTACTTTGTTGTAAGTTTTGAATCCTTTAACAAGGTAGACTATATAAGTCTTTTAGCTTTTAACAAAGCAAACCTTTCATAGGGTAGATCATGAATTGATCACATTTTGTAAGCCTTAATAGGAAAAAATTATTACTGTAGTGGTGAGAATTTATGGGTGTCATCCCCACCCCAATTTTACCTTTCAAGGGTTTCTGGGTTACCAAAATTATTATGTTATGTGTGATTTCATGTATGCTGCTTAACATGTTAAGTTACTTAGAATGATCAAGTTTTGTTTATGTCATGCATAAAGTTTTATCAATATGAAAAGGTTAAAGTAGGTGATATCTGATTCAACCCCCCTCTAAGTATTACCTTCCCACTTATATTTCCAACAATTGGTATCAGAGCTTTCAAGGTTTCTCATAAGAAAGTCTAACCACTTGAGAGAAAGATCTTCAGATGGAAGCTTACAAACTAGGGAAGGTCATAGAGAATCAAAAGATTGATGTACAACTGGCATTACAACAACTGGAAGCAACCAGAGGGGAATTGAAGAAATCCTTGAGCAAAAGAAGAGAAATTTCTATTCAACAAAATGAGCCATAGTACAAAGAAGAAGACATCACTGGACTATTTGATATTGGCAACTCTGTAGAAAGTGATAAAGCTATAAAAGAACTACTAGAGAAAAATAGCATACTAAATGATGACATCAGAACTCTAAAGAGAGAACAAGAAATTCAATCTATCAGACTTTGTGAAGTAGTGGAACAGAAAAAGAAAGATGAAGATGATAAGGCAATGGTTGAAGAAGAGAAAAGACAAATTACAACAAGGATAGATGAAAGAACTAGTGGCATGCAAAGGTTGACTAATAATCAGCTAGATATGGAAAATCAGCTACTACTGGCCAATCAAGAATTGGGTAGGAAAGATATGGAAATTAATCGACTAAGGTCAAAAAATAATCAACTAAAACATGAATTAAGAACTAAAAAAGAAATCAATGAAAGGATGAATAAACCCAATGAAGTTGAAAAGTATTTTGAAGGACTGTTGAGATCACCTAGAACATTTGGTGATTGATCTAGACTTGGATTTAATGAACATTCATCATCTACTAAAGAAGGAGAATCATCAAAGAATGAAGAATAGAAGATTGTTAAACCAAAGAACACCAAGCCCACATGTTATCACTATGGAAAGCCAGGACATACAGCCAACATATGCAGAAGCAAACATGGTAAGCTTGATCCAAAACCTATGTTTAATGGACATTATTTTAACTATAAGAAACATGGACATCAAGCACATGAATTTAGATTTGAGGCTAGCAATTCATCCACCTCACCTAAGTTTGAAGGAATTTGTTTCAATTGTCAAAAATATGGGCACAAAGCATTTGAATGCAGATCTAAACCTAGGTGGTCATCAAATGAACAAACTAAGCCAGTCACGAAGCATAATTCATATAATTGGGATTACATCACTTGGTATAGTTTCCATTATTGTTAATAGCCAAGTGTTCCTCATGTAGTCTCTTCAAGACCATCCTTAGTGCTCTAGGTGCTCCACTTTAGTATTTCTTTAGATGAGTATGTCATCTAGGTACACCACAATAGATCTGCCAGTGAAGTCCTTCAAGACCTCATTCATCAACCTCATGAAGGTGCTTGGGGCATTGGTAAGCCCAAATGGCATCACAATCCATTCATATAACCCATCTATGGTTTTAAAAGGGGTCTTCCACTCATCACACTCCTTAATCCTTATTTGGTGATAACCACTCTTGAGATCCAATTTTGTAAAGTACATAGCACCCCCTAAGCAATCCATCAAGTCTTCTATTCTTAGAATTGGGAACGTATACCTGACAGTGATCCTGTTGATGGTCCTTGAATCAGTGCAAAGTCTCCATTTTCCTCCCTTCTTGGATGAAAAGACCACCGGGATTGCACATGGACTAATACTTTTCTTAATCAGTCCTTGATCCAATAAATCTTGCACCTGCCTTGCTACTTCTTTGTTTTGGTTAGGGGTAAGCTTGTAGGCTGCTTTGTTGGGTAGAGATGCACTGGGTACAAAGTCTATTTGATGACTTATGGCCCTTCTTGGAGGAAGTTTTGTAGGTGCTCCATCACTCACAATGTTCTTGAACTCTTCTAACATCTACTTCACCTCTATAGGTGTCTTTGCCTGCAACTTATGTTCATCCCCTTTTGGTTTCACCATAATGGCACATCCCACTGTTTCACTATCATGCAAAGAGTGTAGGAACTCTTTTCCACTACTAAGTAACACACTAGGTGTCCTTGAGGCTCCTTCATCACCCTCTATTAGAGACGGCATCTTGAATGTTTGACCATCCTTCTTGAATGAAATGGAGTTCTCTTCTCCATCATAGAGCACTTTCCTATCAAATTGCCAAGGTCTTCCCAATAAGAGATGGCAGGCATCCATGGGTATGACATCACAAAGCACTTTGTCTTTATAATTCCCTATGGAAAATTCCACCCATGTCTGCTCATTCACTAAGACACTCTACTCTTGATTTAACCAGGTCACCTTATAAGGGTTTGCATGGGGAATCTTCACAAGTTTTAGCTTCTTTGCAGCTTCATCTAAGATGATGTTGTCAGTTGAGCCTGAGTCAACTATCACCTTGCAAAATTTTCCTTGGATCTTGCACCTCACTCTAAATAGAGCACTCCTCTGCTTGGGTTCTCCTTGGTTAGGTTGTCTTATTAGTACTCTCTTAAACATTAATTTCTCCCCCATCTCAGATTCTAGCTTGCTTACTTCATTAGTACATGAACTACTGCCATCTTCTTGGGCATAAGCTGCTCTCTTTTCACTGTTTGAGCTAGTAGGTTTGTCAGGACACCTATAGGCAGGGTGTCCAAGCTATCCACACTAATAGCATTTCATGGTGGCAAAGTAAGAACTACTTCTTCCTACACTTCTTCCTCTATTACCCTGAGATCCTCTTCCTCTACTGAAAGTACCTCTTGTACTGGTCTCTACAACTTGTTCTAGGAGTCTTCTCTCCCCTTGGCTTCTTGAGTCACCTCCTCTACCACTAGAACCTCCCCTATGACCCCCTCTAGAGTCTCTACCTCTTCCTCTATTTTTATAGTTAGGTTCTTGCTTCCTTATTTGTTTATCCTCTAGCTTTTGTACCATATGCTGACATCCAAATACTATGGTGGGAGTAAACAAAATCATCTCCTCTACTATACTCCATCTCAAACCACTTAGGTACCTTGCTACCTTGATGCTTTCCTCTTTCTTAACTTTGGATCTTAAGCTCAATTTATGAAACTCTTCGGTATAGGTTGCCACATCCATCTCTTTCTATTTGAGGTTCAATCTTCTTCTATGTTGTTGAATCTCATAATCTGTAGGTAAGTATGCTTCTCTTACCTTATTAACCATAGCTTTCCAATTGGAAATAGGGTTCTTTCCCTCCTTATCCCTTTCTTCTTATAGGTAGTTCCACTAGGTTAAGGCTTGACCCCTCAACCTAGACTTGACCACTTTGACCTTTTGTGCTTTAGAGATCTCTTCACATTCAAAGTGATTCTCCATACCCTCAATCCATTGCATGAAAAGCTTTGTATCCATTCTACCAATAAGTAATGGAACACCTTCAAGTTCCTTGCCAGTGATGGCCTTCAAAGCTTTCAAGAATTTCTCATCTTGAGTTGGAGGATCAGGTGTGGGCACATCATCATCAATAGTCTTCCCTTTCTCTTTGGCATCCTATTCCTCCATCCTATCATTCACTTTCTCTGCCTTTTCTTGGACATCATCCAAGAGTTGTTCCATTTGCATTAATCTTTCTTATAGGAGCCTATTGGCTTCCTCTTGATCTGCCACCTTCTTAGCAAGCTCTACATTAGTCACCATCTGCTTCTTGTGAGATGATCCAACTGATTCCTCTAGAGGTTGAAACATTCACTCTCCAACTATCCAATTCCCAAGCCTTAATAGGCTCTGATACCAATCTGATGGGGAGATTGGGATAGACTAGCCAGTCTATGCTCCTTGATCCTTGTCTTGGATCCTAATGTGTTCTTCACACACCTTGTGGTCTATAGGTATCCTCTTCTTCCTAGGATCCCCTGAGCTAGCCCAATATATCCACCAATAATCAACTCTCCTTCTTGCTAGCTTGTTTGCACTCCATCTAGCTCCATTCCCTTACATAGAACAATAAGGGGTTCTAAGGCTTAATCAAATCCATAGGCTCTAACAAGGAAAATTTTATCTTCCAAGGTGTTTTTGCATCAAATAAAGAAACTCCAATGTGTTTAGGAAGTTGGGTTGATACCCAATTTCATAGTTTCTTCCCAAAATAGGGCTACTAGAAAGAGCCCCAATTAGGCCTCCTCTCCAGGTTTCTAGGGGTTTTGAACCACTTCTTCCATAGTACCAAGGCTAGAGTTCCAAAGGAACCTCTATTCAAATCCTCAACCATCAAATATTTTTGGGGTTTTGGGGCTTCAACGGTCCGTACAATGCCCCCACTAGAAATGAGGGTTTCTAGGGCTTTTTAGGCTTCTAGGAGTCACAGGGCTTGTCTGTCTACATAAACACCTCCAATGAATTGGTAGAACTCTCTCCTTCATAAAAGTGAGTCTTCAATCATGCCTCTTGACCTCCTCAAAAGGGCTTGTCTCGAAACTTTCTCCCTTGTCCTCTAGAGCTTCTTCACTACTGACCACACCTAGCCAAGCACTGCTCAATCTCACCTAGGGCTAGGTCATTAAATTGCTTGCAAGTGAAATCTAGGGCCCTACTTAAAAAAATGTATAGGTTAGGTTATGTACTACCATATCCAAAAGAGCCATGGTGTTTCCATGGTGGGGATAGGAGCTACAGGCCCTACATTACAAACCTCTCCAAACTAGGCAGAGGACTAGCAGTTACAAAACAAATACAAAAACACACACCAAAAAACAAAGTGACTACTCTAAGCACACACCAATTAAATATTATACACTGATACAAATTTACAATTCCAAAGATTTCATAAAATTTCCATTAACTCATTCCAATAATGCCAATAGCATTGAATGGCACACACTTCCATAGTCATAGTCTGGTTCCTCAATACAAAAGCCGTACACAATGATTGCCAACCCCTGAATTTGGGTTTTACAAGTCATAAATAGACTCATCCTTAGGATCAAAGCTAGGTTAGGGCTTAGAGCCACTTTGGTAAGGTTTAGACCTTCATTAAGAAAAGTTGCTAGCAACTTTTTGAGCAACTTTTTCTTGCTCGAGCAACTTTTTCTCTCACTACCACCTAAGACCATTCTTAGGTCTTTTATAAGGCACACTTGTGCTAAAACTTCCCAAACCCTTATTTTAAGACTCTAACCAATCTAAAGAAGAACTGACCTCAGGATGACATCATGCCCTGAGTCACTGTACAAATAGATTAGAAGACCAAACTAAGACTCTAGGACCTAAACTAGGCCTACACACACCAAGTGAGTTAAAAATTCTTATTCTACCTACAATCCTTCATTAGGCTAACTAACACAAAAAAATTTGGTGATGGTGGGAGCCCTTAGAAGGGTGCTCCTGCACCATTAATCTTCCTATGAAATGTACATGGAAACCATGCTCAACCGGCTCGCCTAGGCTATCATTGCAAACATAGAAAATGAGCTTCCCAGGGCCCCTCATTCTCCAAACATATAGCACATGGATTCTCCTCACCCATTCCAAGAGCCCATACAAAAATGATGGTGGAATGATGAGCTAAGACTCTATTTGTTCAACCTACTTGGTTCAGACCAGCGACAAGGTACTTAACAAAAGAATTAATAAAACTAGTTGGAATGCTTCAAAACTCAAAACAAACACAACACAGAATCACAAAACAACCTGTACTAAATTTTCCAATAGACAATGTGAGCTATCTAATCCATTAATCAATTGAAAACAAAGAAACAAAAAAACTCAAGAATTCACCGAAACCGTGTTACTCTGCAAATCTTCTTAATTCCAAATGTTTTTCCCCCCAACCTTTTGCATAGGTTGAGGGAGGCCTCTTATAGTCAAAGATGCAATGGATCATGTCAATTTATCAGCAAGAGACATAGTATAACTTGTGATTTATCTTTAGTAATTGATCCAAATAAAGAAGAAAATTCATTTACAAGATCACCTTAGTTGTCTAAACCAGAGACAAGGACATCATAGAGACAGGGACATTACAGAGAAGATTTTATTATGAGAAGATTGCAACAATATGATCTTCATGACATTTGTAGATTAGACTTTATAGAAAAACACTGGATTTAATTGAAGTCTATGGTTCAAGAAGATTTTGAAAATTGTTGACAAAGAGTGTTTCTTTTTTTTATTATAGTATAAATTATTTTTCTATAGTCGTAATGATTTTTCTTATTTCTTTTCTTTTGTACCTTTTTTATTTCCTATGTCTCTGCTTTGTGATAGGATTTTGTCACCTTCTTTTGATGGTATATTTCATTCACTCTATGTGGAATACTATTTTGTTCACTATTTTATTTCAGCTTGATATTTCTTTCATTTTTTATATACATAGAGACTACACATGCTAATAAAAAAAATGAGCTATTTGATTTAGGTTTACTTTTCATTATTGTAAATGGTTAATATTTTTGATGGTACTCCTTGGTGTACTCCATATAAAAATAATCATATAAAAATAATAAATGTAGTAATGATGGTGCGGTGCATTATTGTTATAGGCTCGATGACTCTTGTCAATGTGCCAAACTGTCAATGTGGTGGTGGGCAGTGTGTGTTGAAGACTTCAAGGACATAGAATGACCCTGGACGATAATTTTGGTGCTATCCAAATAGAAAAAAAGTTTCTAATGTGTATATATTTAATGTTTCTAATGTAAATACTATTCATTATATTATAAGAAATAATGTAGACTGGGCATCACGGGGAAATAATGCTTGTAGATACTTTAGTTGGGTTGATGGCAACTCATTTGCATCTATCCACCCATCTCCACTTATCTGCGATGAAGGATTTGAGTGCAAAACATGTTAGGCTAGGGAAAATGCCAAAATTATATTTTTATGATGTCTTCTCTGTATTGTAATCACATATCTTTGTTGCAACCATATGTGGAGATGAGCTCAAGAATTAGTCAGTTTAGTATTTTTATATTGTAACTAATATTTTAATATGGATATGGTGTAACTTCTCTTTGCCTCAAGTGCGCATATATATGGTTTACATCTTTTTTCTTGGTTATTCCATTTGTTCCTTGATACATCAATTCAACCACACCCACTCCACTTCACGTGGATGTCTTTCAAATAGACTCCTAACTCTAATAAACCAACTGTAACTACTAACTAACCTTATAAAACAACAACAGCTAAGAATGATCACTTGCCAACATCTACTAAATACAAGGTCCTTGAGAGATCAATCAATTGGGATGAGTGGATGAGGATGATGAGATGGGGGAAGTGGAGATGAATCCTAATGAAAAGGAAGCTCTGGATGCAATTAGGAAGAAGAAGAAGATGCTTATCATCGAACACAGATTGTGTTGGAAATATAAATGGGAAAGTAATACTGAGAGGGGGGGGGGGGTGAATCAGATATTACTCACTTCTATCCTTTTAAACTATTAAAAATTTATGCATCATGTAAACAAATCTTGATCATTCTAAGTAGCATAACATGTCAAGCAGCATACATGAAATTACACATAACACAATAAATTTTGGTAACCCAAAAACCCTTGAAAGGTAAAACTGGGGTGGGGATGACACCCACAAATCTTCACTACTACAATAATAAGTTTTTCCTATTAAGGATTACAAAATGTGATCAAATCATGATCTACCCTATGAAAGGTCTACTTTGTTAAAAGCTAAAAGACTTGTACAGTCTACCTTGTTAAAGGATTTATAAACTTACAATAAAGTAAGCACTCAGTAAAGAGA
Organism: Chamaecyparis obtusa; assembly: GCA_027943335.1. Lineage (NCBI taxonomy): Eukaryota > Viridiplantae > Streptophyta > Pinopsida > Cupressales > Cupressaceae > Chamaecyparis > Chamaecyparis obtusa. Next base: position 242,035 of record BSBK01007415.1, on the reverse strand, counting down.
TTTACAAAAGTTTTTTAAGACTACTCGGTTAAGAGATTTTATCCTGATACACTAGTTAGAATGTCTCAGTACCTGATCCTTTAGTTTGCACTAACATGTAGATTGCAGATCTTCTCTTTACTGTATGTTTGTGATCTCTTCTATCTGAACTTTCTTGATTTTGTCCTTTCACTACTTTTTTCAGTCACTGATCTCTGTCTGAATACTTGACTATTCTGAATATACTCTCCTTATCATTTCCTCATATTCATAGTATTCATTTTATCTCAATATCTCTTTATCTCTCTGATTCACACACACTTTTCTCTAATCTAGATCTTGCCCTTATATAACAACAAAAATGTTTTACCATTTCAAGATCTATGGTCCAGATTTATTTCTATTGCCACCTAAACTATACAATTTTTTGATTGGCTCTAGATTTTACATAGGGATCAATGATAATAATATGGATGCGTAATTACCTCCATAATTACCTCAATAGACAAAATAAAAACATTATTATCACAAAAAATGGTTTACCTCGATCATTGTTCCATTCCAAACTTGTATGTCAATTCTGGCTAACTCAGCAAAAGTTATTCCTGGCACTCGGCATTAACTGTACTCGGCATCGGTTGAACTTCTCTGTCACTTGGTAATCATTGAATTTATACTTGGCAATATTTATACTCTCAGCATATTACAAACATATAGTGACCATGACTTTACTTAGGAGTAGTACTGCTCGGTAAGTATACAATACAAAACTCAGCCTTTACAAAATGACTCGGTCACAGTGATGACCGACCATCATTTTGTAGATATATGACTAAGTGTGAAACACTAATGGTCAAAAAAACTATAGAGATCTACAATCTCCCCCTTTGGCATTAGTGGCAAAAACACTTTGTCATGACATTCGTATTTACAATTACAAAAATATGTTTGCACTAGCCGAATACTCCCCCTGAGATATATATACATATTCAAAATTTTGTTACTTGTCCCTATTTTGTCCTTGTTCGTACTCGTGTCATGATGATTCCCCCTTGTTTTACAACAATTGTTTATCTTAGTAAGATTGAGGACTAAACTAGTAGGCTTAACCGAGAAAAAATGGATAAATCATGTTTAAGCCGAGTAATGTTAGTGTTGACCGAGTTAGTGTATGCCGAGCAAAAATCTAGTGTCGATCGAACATCAGTAAATTGCCGAGGAAGACAGTGTATGCCGAGGAAATAGTTTTAGTAATGATCGAGCTTTCTACATGAAGACCAAGTGGATGATCATAGTATTGACTAAGCATTAGCATTTTTTTTATTTGAAGAGAATTTAATTTTGGAGCCGACATTATTGAATTCTTGGATTATGTAAAATGTGTTGACTTTATTTATTGATTGTTTGAAAGAATTTAATGCACTGTAAAATGTTTTATTGTAAATATTTATGAGATTTGAGATGAATCTAGAAAAGGAGCCAAAGAACATAAAGTGGGTAGATTCAATGAATCTGACCTAACCCTAAGATCTACGAATAAGATTGAGTGGCAAAAGATGAGTTAACCTAATTGAGGAAAGTATTAAGGGAACCTGAGCATTGGATATGTAAGGTTGATGCATGGGTGAACGGAATGTTGGAAGACAAGTTTTATTGACTGTATAAGCAGAAAAGGTTGAAGGAGAAGTGTGGTGATTTCTTGAAGAAAAGTTCTAAGCAAATCAGAGATGGACATGGCAAAGTTTCAAAGTCAATAAATCAACATTTGTGTATGGAATTCGATCTGATATTTGGAAAGTGAGTTGTATGTTTTTCAGATCAATACTACTTCTACTTTCTAACCATTGTAACAGTCAAAATCCTTTTAACTGAGGTTGACCTAACAGTCATATGTTAAATCCTTTGAACAAGGTTGCATTCTAATGGAGTGTATGTAAGTCCTTTGACCAGGCTCACTTTTAACAGGGTGATTGAAATCCTTTAACTGGGTCACACCTGACAATGTGTATTGTAACCTTTGACAAGGTTGGCTTTTAACCAAGCTCACTTCAAAAGAGTGAAAATAATAGTAGCATGTTACAAAGTGGTTTTTCCCACATTGGGTTTCCACTATAAATCTTGGTGTTACTACTTGTGTGAATGTTTTGGTCTGAGCATTTATGTGTTTTGAAAGTTGAATTATAGCTGGGTAGTGGACTACAATGTTATATGTTTCTATTATTGAATCAGTGATGACTGAGTTTGTTTTGGTTGTTTGATCTAATTTGAAGTAAAGTTTTTAAGTTTGTCTTATACATCAGGACCTGAGAACAACTGATTCACCCCACCTCTTTGTTGTTCTAAATCATATTAATAGATTGAAGAAGAGTACTGCAGAGAGCAGGCCTACTGTACCAAGGAAGTTTGACAAGAACAAGGAATATGGCTTAAACAAAATGGGAAGACATATTTTTAGCCTGGGCTTGGATCCTTCGACAATTAGCCTGATAATAAATGAAGTAGATGAGAGCTAAGAAATTATCTCATTTCTCATCTACTTCATTATTATGAAGCTAATTGCCAAAGGATCCAGGCCCAGGCTAGAAAGATGTCTTACCAAACACATAAAAAATATGCACATAAACACAACAGCTTAGAAACATAAATGTAGATTTCACAATAACTGAGAAACATAATTGTAGGCATCATGGTCATAATTTTTGGAGACAACGTAATTGAGTTGTATACCCAGACGATGGAGAGAAAATTTTTCTCCTCCAATTCTAAGTTGACACTGTGGGATCCAAAGACCATAGATAAGGAATAAATTTAGAGAGCGGAGGAGGGCCATAATGACCAAAATAATATAGGCCGAACCTCAAGTTAAATGAGGCAACTACAAACATTTTAATATATTTTTATTATTAAATAATGAAATTTTCATATACTAGTGTTATGAGCCCCCTCATTACATGATTTATTATTGTAAGCCCCCTCTAACTTGTGTATCTAGAAAATAAAACTACAACCTATTGGGATTGAGAAAAACCTTATAAAACAACAACAACTAAGAAGGATAGCTTGCCAACATCTGTTTAGTATATCTGTTGCTCATGAATATAAGGTCCTCTAACAGATGTATTTAACAAATGCTGGCAAGCGATCCTTCTTAGTTGTTGTTGTTTTATAAGGTTTGTCTCAATCCCAATAGGTTGTAGTTTCATTTTCTAGATGCGTAAGTCAGAGGGGGCTTACAATAATAAATCATGTAATGAGGGTTCTTAGAACACTAGTATATGCAAATTTCATTATTTAATAATAAAAATCTATTAAAATGTTTGCAGTTGCCCCATTTAATGTGAGGTTTTTCCTGTATTATTTTTTTCATTATGGCCCTCCTCCACTCTCTAAATTTATTCCTTATCTATGGTCTTTGGATCCCGTAGTGTCAACTTGGAACCAAAGGAGAAAAAGTTGCTCTTCATTGTCTGGGTATACCACTCAATTACATTGTCTCCAAAAAATTGTGACCATGATGCCTACAATTATGTTTCTTAGCTGTTGTGTCCCAGGACCCCTTATGACCCTTTACGACCATTTACAATCCCTAAGAATACATCTTAGAGGTCTTAAAATGTTGTAAAGGGTCATAAGAGGCTCATAGGAGGGGCCAAATGAGCTTCCACCTTCACGTGGTTGGCCCTATTAAGTAGATAATGTTATACTCTTCTTGAAATAAAGAGAAGCTCAATAATTTAAGGTCTCAGTCCACAGACAAATTAAATTAGACTTACCATCCAAATCGGTACATGATGAAAATCAATGATGGACCAGAGTTTTTAGATTCTGAGAAGACATATATGCACATGGTATCAAGGGTGAGAATTTTTTTGTTACAATGGAAAATATTATTTAATGCAAATCAATTTATTTAAGAGGGAGAACTCTTTATTTTATGGATCCAATCTTAATGAAAAAGAATATTCTATATTAGTATTTGTGTTTAGACTCAATATTGTTGCGACTTAATTTCTCAGTCTAGCTCAAATCATATCATATCAAACTATTCTATTAAGCCTTTGGTGTCGTTGTGATCTTTGGATATATGAAAAGTCCTATGTCAAGAAAGTGATTTATCTTTATCTTAGTTTCTATAGTATTGAAAAAATGAGTGGGTTGGACATTAGTGGTGGATCTATTATCTCTTATCATTCTTCATAATCCCTTTGGTAGTTATTCTTTCTTGTAACTTGCCTTAATCGGCGTGCATATATTTGAGAGCAATCTTTTCCATGGTTTTTCCCTTTACAAGTTGTTCCACATAAATCTAGTATTTCTTCTGTTTATGTTTGCTATTATTTTTGTGTTCCTATCCTTAAAAGGTTGTAATTTCAAAGTTTGGTGGAACTAAATATTTATTGTGTAGGATTGAGGAACGAAGATGTACAACTAGAAATGGACACGAAGCTCTACCTTGTCATACGCTGTGAGAAGTATCCCAAGGAAATGGGAATGCTAATTAATGTGGAAATGGCGGGTGGTGGAGAGTAGCAGTCTGAGAAAGGCTTTCCCAAACTCTCCCACAACTCATTTGCTCCTCACAACATCCCCCTCTTTCTCATCGCCCAACACATCAACCCCATAAACAAGAAGAAGGCAAATAGCCTGGCTAATAAATTGGGAGATTGATTTTAGATATAATATTTAAGTATTATTTTTGGTATAGCTGTAGATTGCTTAGTCATCTCCTATGAATGTCATTGAAATATTGTGAGGCTTATTCTTTCTTTTGTTCAGACTCAGGAAAATCTTTAGAAGTGGAAAGTTTTATTGAAATGTTAATGACCTCAAGAAAGAACATTTTTGTGTGAAATAAGACATAAAATGTGTGACTGTTTGTAAACAATAGTGACATAATATTGTTGTGCTCAATTTGATAATTTTTTTAAAAAAAATAAATAAATTTTCTGTTGCTTTTTCGACGAACAAAATAGACATATTGATGAGAGTGCTATATAGTCAACGTTTATTCTAAAAATTTCTAGTTGCAATTTCGACGATAATCGAAGACTCTTCCGACCAACATTGGTTGCAGAGATAAATGGTATAGTCGATAATTCTTCTAGGTTGAAGTGATTATTTCGACGTCATTACCGTCAATAATTCAACCACTACCGATGTCACAATTTTGATAGAGATTTGATGTGTCCTATTATCAATGAAAAAACTTTGACAACCATTATGGTCGATTGGTCGACCAATTGGCATCTAATAATCGACTAAGCCTTTTCAAAAAATAAGCTAAAATTTACTAGTGAGAGCACATGTTACTCGGACCTCAACATAGGAGCATAGCTCAACTACATGCTTGGATGTGGTTTCAAACACCCTACATCCACATATCACATGCGAGATCAAATCAAGAATGGAGTGCTCCCACATAAAGGAAAAATAAACAACAATGACCATAGGACAATATAAGGCTCAAAATAAAGATTCCATCCAAATACAAGAAGCATTAATTGGTCACATACAAAGAGTATGGGTCTCTACAGATCTTGTCAAGTAGGAATAGCTCAATTATACTAATGGACGTGATCTCAAACACATGGATCAAAAAATCCAATGCAAATCCAAAGAAAGCATAAATAGGGCCAATAAACTAGGGCAAGAAGATTGTGGATAAGCACACTTTATTGGCCTCATCACCAAGAGAGAAAATCCCAAGATGATTGGACATTAATACACATGGGTATCACTAACATTCCTAAAGGCCCCAAGATGTGTCTTACATCCAAAAATCAAGAAAGAATCTAAAAAGGGGAAAATAAGGAAAATGAAACTATTTTTAGGCATAATTGACTAGGAGAACAAGGCATAAAACTAATTCATAACCCCAAGTTTGGGTCATAGTATCAAGTAATCATAGTTTCCTCTATTTATTTTGACCACATAATCCATCCATAATCCTAGAGTGCAACCCATGCCCCCCCCCAAAAAAATGCCAACATGACAATAATCCCAAACATGAGATCATGTAAAACGAGGTGCACATAGAAATGCCCAAAATTAAAACTCAAAATATTATGACAAGATTAAAACACATTGGTTCCCACATTCCCAACAACACACTTTTCAAATAAAATTCACGTTTCAACCAACCATGAAATTTTGAGCAGCATAACATTACTTTTCCCATTTGATTTTTAAATAAATTCCCATAAGCCCAATCGAGAAATAGAAGGCAATGACATTATAGGGGAATACTAGTTCTCAACCCCAAAACTAGTAGAAATCAAGAAATATTTGAAAGAAAAAGAAAAAAGAAAGATTCAAGAATCCATACCTCACCAAATGGTGAAAAAACTGAAATAGAGAGAAGAAAAAAAATACTATGTGAAACTGGATAAGCCTCCATGCAAAGCAGAGCAATCACAACCTGAATGCAACAAGCTGCTATCCACAAAAATCCATCAAGTAGAACTCTCCCAACAAGAAAATCTCTAAAATGGTCATAAGAGGGTTTGAGCAATTTTTGCTCTCCAAAATGCAAAAGTGAGAAAACGAATTCTAATTCTTCATTATAAGTAACTTTTTCCCAAAATCTCAATAAGAATTTAAAATTAAAGCACTTAAATAAATCATAATGACTATAGAATTTTCACCAGAATGATTATAGACAATCATAATCCAATAGCCATTAGCACATACATCAGTGTAGCCATCACTCACATTATAAGACATATAATCAACAATGTATCATAATCCAATTAAGCCATATACCATCATCACCACAGTAGTAATCTCTAAATGAATACAATAATAAATTGAACTAGGTGAATCTCACAATGCGAGTATAAAACCATAACATGAGAATGCTCACTAAATCAATAAAGGAATCAAGCTCCAATCAAAGCACCAAGAACACAATGAGTCCTAAAAAATATGAATAAAAGCCTCAGAGGGTCTACCATCACAAATTAGGTATGCAACAAGTCATAACACAATGGTTCTCACAACTAGGTATAAGGGCATAAAAAACTTGTTGATGCAATGACATAAGTCAAATCACCTCAAAAGTACAAACCACTCATAGGTCCAACATGATCACACAATACAAGCATATATCCACCTAGACATAAGGTGACCTTAACTAATCACTTAAATCCACAAGACACCCAAAGCCAATAAGGCATCAAAATAGATCTCATTCAACTACACAGAGGCAGTAACACAACATACTACTGAAGCCACATCCATCAGGATGTCATGAAGAAAGTAAATGGGAGAGGCACTACAAGGTATGTGTGTATGTGTGTGTGTGTGTGTGTGTGTGTGTGTGTGTGTGTGTATTTGTATGTGTATGTGTATCTGGATATATATATATATATATCTATGTGTGTGTGTGTGTATACATGTATACACACACATCTGTATATGTATAATAATAAATGGTGAGCAATGCTAAAATGTATATTACTTACCAATTCCCATATATATTGGAATACAAAACCTCTAACAAAGTGAATCTGATTAGCACAACCAAGGGAGTACGGGTGCTAATGCGAGATCTACACAATGTGGGGTTTTTATTCCTAATAGAAATGTCAAGGAATAAAAATGTTAATGATAGATCTAATCTATGAAAGTGAGAGAAAGAAGAAAGAGATAGGAACAAGTGCACCTGAAAAGAAGATGAAGAAGATAAGACTTTGAATCTAAATTTGACTATTGCCAGAATGTCAAAATCAATTATAACTCCAGATCTAGGAAACTGAGACCTGTAACTATCTTCTCTTCAAATTTAGGCCAATAGGTGCAAGGACAAGTTGAGAAGTTGACTTGTTCCCAGTAGTTTCAAATCTAATGAAGGGTACTCCCCTTAATACCACAAACACATAACAAAAATAGAGAAACAACAACAATTTGTAAGAATAGAAAATGGGCTTCTTACTATCTCCACAAATGTGGAATTAAAAATTTTAGAATTACAATATGCAAAGCTACATGGGAATTTTCCCTTACAATATTCTGTAGGACAGAACCTCGAATTATTACCCAGAACTACTCTGAACTGCTTCAAACTGCCTAAGACAACACTACGAGCCTTCCATATATAGGTAATTTTCCACCGCCTAGGAAGGTTCTAGAAATTTAGCCATTAAGGCCAACCAACCCAAGAATTATTTTATTTTTCATTTTATTACATCTGATTCGGCTCAAAAAAACTTTTGAAACCCAAACAAAAATTTTGAATGAAATTTATTTTCTACCATTTGAGGTGGCCCAACTTTTGGAGACCATAAGTCATCACCCATTGACCTGATTGACTATTATGACCCCATTTTGAAAAGGGCACAAAGTGCTCTACAACACATGATTCATGCAAGCTCTAGTCAGCTGAAGTTTTGACCTTGTTCAGGGCCTCTAAAGCCTTCAAAATTGAGTTCAAAGTTTTTGTACCACGCTACCAATACCAAAAATTTTCAATAGCTTCAAAACTAAACTTGATTTGGTAATGAAAGTTTACTGGAAGGCTTATATGACCAATGAACCTCCAGGGAAGAAAATAGACCATTATGAGCTTGAACAAAAAACTTACTAAAAATAGTAAATTTCCAAAAATAACAGCTCTGCCCAAGATAGCCCTTATTGAAAAGAAACCAAAAATATTTTTGGGTGATGCCAGATTTCTCTTACACCTAGGATGCTCCTACATCAGACACCTAGGGTAATTTAATCAGATGTGACCCTATCATGACTCAGGTGTGAAGAGGAAAACCAAGACAGTTAACCTCCTCCCTTGTTAGCCATGATGAATCTTCAACATGTCATCCTTTCCATTTGACCATATATTCTTCATACGTCCTATTCCTTGTGGTTCTGCCAACACAACTATCCAGTATATCCTCAATCTCTTTGGTAGCTGAAGTAGTTGCTTGAATACTCCACTATGCTTCTATGATCTCATCTTCAACACCTCCTTCATGATACTCTATCAAATCTAAAATGTTAAACACTAGTAAAATATTCAACTCAGTAGGTTATTCTATCTCATATGCATTTCCTGAATCATGCTTCTTTAGTATCTTACATGGCCCAAACTTCTTCATTTTCAACTTGTTATATGTACCAAGTGGAAATCACTCCTGTTGCAAATGAACCATGACTTCATCTCCAACCTGAAATTCCTTATGCCTCCTTTTCTCATCTACTTTAGCCTTATACTAGGCATTCATCTTGGTAATATGCTTCCTCACCTCTTCATGGATGTTCTTCAAATGTTCTACAAAATCCTCAGCTTCAACACTACTTATTTCTCCTTTATCTATCTTCCTCAACTCATATACATTTCTGGGACTACTTCCATACATAATCTAGAATGGTGATTTACCAGTGCTCTTGTTGACAAAATTATTGTATGCGAATTCTGGCTGTGGTAAAATCAAATCCCATCTTGTTGGCTTATCTCCAACCAAACATCTCAGCATATTCTCCAAAATCCTATTCAACACCTCTGTCTGTCCATCAGTCAGTGGATGATGTGATGAACTGAACTTCAAATCTGTCTTTAACTTCTTACACAATGTACGCTAGAAATATCCAACAAACTTAGTGTCCTGATCTGAAACTGTACTCTTTGGCAAACCATATAGTCTGACCACTTCTTTGAAAAACAATTCTGCCACATGAACTACATCATTAGTCTTCTTGTAGGGAATAAAATGTGCCATCTTTGAAAATTTGTCTACTACCACAAAAATTGAATCATATCCCCATCGAGTCCTTGGTAAACCAAGAACAAAATCCATATTGATATCCTCCCAAGGCTTCTCTGGTATAGGTAATGGTTGATACAACCCTGTATTCTTCTTTACTCCTTTTTCCATTTGACATACTCTACAACTCTACACAAAATTCTTGACATCTTGTTGCAACTGTGGCCAATAATAATTCTCACTAACAAAAGAAAGGGTTTTATCTCGACCAAAATGTCTAGCCAATCCTTTGCTATGCTTCTCCTTGATGATATTCTCCCTCATAGAACTTCATAGAATGCACAACTGGATCCATCTAAATAGCATATCATCTTGAATGATAAAATCCAACCACTTCGATCTTTCTAGAGTAATAGGTTTTGTACAAGGTTTCCAAGCTTAATCAAAATCAGGATCCTCTGGATACAAATTCTTGAGTTCCTTGAACCCAACCACCTCAATCTGCATCTCTTTCAACCCTGTTAGACTTTCCACTCATGTGTTTCAAAACAAATGTATAACTCTGCAAAAACTCAACCCTTTTCAAATGCCTTTGATTCAAATTTCCTTGACTATTCAAATATTGCAAATCTTGATGATCAGTATACAAAAAAAACACCTTAGGAAGAAGATAGTGTCTTCACTTCTTCAATGCCTGAACTATAGCATAAAATTCTTGATCATAAACAATATATTTTCTTTTGGCATCATTCAACTTCCCACTGGAATAAGCAACATGTTTACCTTCTTGGCTCAAAATAGCTCCTATTGTCATACCACTAGCATCACAGTCTACTTGAAATGCCTTATTAAACTATGGAAGTGCTTAAATAGGTTGTTCTGTAACTTTCTATTTCAATAGTTTAAAAATATTATCTACTCTAGTAGTCCACTTAAACTCTTTTCTATCCGCTCTCATTGTTTCAGTCAAGGGTCCACATATACTGCTAAAACTCTTGATAAATTTTTTGTAAAAGCTAGCCAAACCATGAAAAGATCTTACCTTAGTAGCACTCCTTAGAGTAGGCCATTCAAGGATAGCCTGCACTTTCTTTGGGTCCATTTTTAGATCTTCTACTGAAACAAAAAATCCCAGATACACTAACTCCGTCTTCACAAAACTGCACTTCTTCAAATTAATCAACAATTTTTGTTCCCTTAACTTCTCAAACACCATATGAATATGCATCATATTCTCCTCCAATGTCTTACTAAAGATCAAAATATCACCTAGGTAAACAATGACAAACTTACCCATAAATTCTTTCAGAATCTCATTCATGAGCCACATGAAAGTGCTCAGTGCATTGGTTAGCCCAAAAGGCATGACTAACCACTTATACAATCCTTCTTTTATCTTGAAATAAGTCTTCCATTCATCTCCTTCTCTAATCCAAATCTGATGATATCTACTCTTTATATCTATCTTTGAAAAATACACAGCTCCACTCAAATAGTCCATAATATCATCCATTCATGAGAATGGAAACCTGTACTTGATTGTAATCTTGTTTATTGCCCTGGAATCTATACACATCCTCCATTCTCCATTCTTCTTTGGTGCTAATACTTCTATTACAACACATGGACTTAGGCTCTCCTAAATCAACCCCTTCTATAACAACTCATGTACTTGTCTCTTCAACTCTTCACTTTTTGCTAGAGTCATTCTATGCGCTGCCTTATTTAGAAAACTAGCTCCTAGGATCATGTCCATCCGATGACTGATCTTCTTGACTGGTAGTAATCCATAAGACACATTATCAGATACAATATCCTAAAACTCATTCAACAAATCTACAACTTCTATAGGTACATCTTCTACTTTCTCTTTACCAACTTTTGAAATTAAAGAAAATACATATGCTCATGCCTCATAACATCTAGGAATTTTCTTCCATCAACAAAAATTATTCTTGCATTACCACATACTTTTTCTTTTCTATGTCCTTCAATGGCTTTAGCTTACATCGCACTCTATCCTTTGTCAGGGAATAGGTATTCGCATGACCATCATGTACAACATGCCTATCAAACTGCCATGGTCTACCCAAAAACATATGCCATGCATCCATAGGTATGATATCACATAGTACCTGTGTGTGTGAATTTTGTACCTGATTTATAGACATAACACTTCAGTAAAATATTAGAGGTTAGTTGAAATCGAAATCATGTAATGAATTGAAAGCTAAACTAACCAGGCAATTTACTGCCTTCTAATAGGTGCGAGTATGATGTTCTCAGATTGTTATCGAGATCAGTGACCTTGACGACACATAAATGAAGGATTTGAATGCAAAACTGATATAAAATATGAATGCAATTAATCTATTTTTAAAAAAAAATTTCTATGCAATGATATGATGAAAACTTGATATGAATCTAGAATCTAAGATGAAATTGATATGCAATGAATTGATCTAACAACGATATGAAAATGAATCTAAATGAATGTAAAAACCAAATTGATCTCACAATAGCCTTGATTCCCAATAAGCTTTGATTCTCCAGATAGCAATTCACCAGCATGAGTTCGCGAATTATGATATGATTTGGGATGAGTTGAAGCCTTGATTTATAGAAATCCAAGGCTTTAGAGGTGCATGGATAAAAGCCATAAATCACTCAAATAACTCAGCTTTATTTTTGAGTTATTATTAAATAAAGATAATTTAATTCACAAAAATATGCAAATCATGCAAAAACAACTTTTTAACTCAAATTAGAAGTTTAGATCAACTTTAAAACTCAAAAATGATGTTGAGTTCCAAAAAGTCAATAACTTGCATTGATTTTTTGATTTGGAGTTTAACTGCTCTTTGATTGTGCACATGGATAATTATGAATAAATAAATAAATAAAGTGATTTATTTCCAACTTAACTGATTTTGAAAAATAAAACAATTGATTTATGGGTTAATCAATCATTTAATCAAACTTTTATTCAAAAACAATATTATTAAAAATTGACAACTTACTTTAATTAATTAAATAATAATTTAATCAATTATTCATAGGATTTTGGATTTATTGTCAAATTTAAATAATAATACTTCGGAATAAATATAATTAAATTCAACTTAATAATCAAGTGGCAAGATTAAATCAATTAATTAAATATTTAGAATATTCCATTAATCAACTTTAGGATAAATAAGATTTATCGCCAAATAATCATTAAATTAAAGATAATTAGGATAAATTAGGAATATTACTAGGAATATTCCTCGATGCAGAATTTGAGATAATCAATTAGGATTCGATGATGTGTCGATGTGCCTTTGGTTAGGACTTTGATGTGGATTTTGTTTGATGTGTCGATATAGAGGTTAATGAACCTATAGCCCATTTTTGGGGTATTACATTTTGCCCCTCTTTGAATTGATGTGCGAAGGACAATGGTTCAAAGATAGTCTATGTATGATAAAGATATGAAACTGATATGAAAGATATGATGATTGATATGAGACAGAAGTTGATTGAAAGATTTGATATGAAGATAATAGGTCCTGAATGACCGAAGATAATGTTCACTATAACAGTGATGAACCAATGAAACAAAAGCCTCAAAACACCTGATTCTGAACCTTATGATTGCGAAGAAGTGAGTGACCAATTCCAGACTTGATTGTCCTTAGAAGAATCACATAGGTATCACATCTGAACCCTTCAGTTACCGAAGAACCAAGGAAATAACACTAATGAACCGATGGTTATGAAAAACTGATACAGTTTACAAGATTAGGAGAATATCAGATTGATATGGATCTTGATGAATCTGATATGCCCCGAGTGATAATTGATTTGCCCCAAGCGATGAGGTCATTTTGATGAATCAGCAACTAGATGTGGTTGTTGTCTCGATTACTGAGGAAAGATATGGTTTCAAATAAAGATATGATTACAGACTTCAAATGATGTGCAATACCATGCCCCCTTCAGGATTAAAATTGAATTATGACAAGAAAAGTTAGCGTTATAGTTTAGAAGCATGTTAATTGATTGGAGAAGTGGTTAAACACGTTCAAGAATGCATTCTGCATCATTTGGGGGTCCTGGAGACCAAGTTTGACTAGGTGAAACCATGAGTTCACCATAGTTGACCAAGTTGAAATTTTGAGAGTTTGATGTAAGATAACCAGTTAAGTTGAATAGTGGATTTCTGTGATGATCGAAGGTTGAATATGCAAGCAGTAGACCGTCCTGGGCCCAAAAATTTTAAATCGCGATTTTGACATAGTAAATGATCTCAGATTTTGATTTTGATCCCAAAAAAGGATTCTATTTGTTGTTTAATTGGAGGAACCTTCATATGAGATTCAGCTCTTGTTAGATTTGAAGAGTTGATATGAAGATTTGTTTAAGCTTTGAAGTGTTTCCAAACATTTGTGAGATCATGCAGACATGCAAAATGCAAAGAAACATGCAGTATGAAATGAAAGCTAAGATCTAGGACCTAGTCACTGATCATGTGTCGATTTGTTATCATCATTGAACTTTTTAGGTAACCAGATAAATCAATACAATGCCCACTAGTGATGAAACCATAGACATATGAATATCAATTTGTATGGGCAAGAATCAATACAACACCCACTGATTAGGAAATCATTGATATATGAATATTGATTTGGTTTTCAGAATGTCGGATTAGATATAAGCACAAAGGCATAAATGCTAGGATGACCTGAATATCATGTCCATTTTGATACAGCAATTTGTATAAGCATCAAAACATAAACATCATGATGACCTGAATACACCTTGCATTCAAACACATCAAACAGTCAAGAGATCATTCTAAATCCTATGTGAATTACCCGTAGTGACCTTTTATCGTTCACATCCTTAGGTAAGATCGTGTTTCAGAGGAGGAGAAAGAACTCACTCAAAAAGACAATAGTTAGATCAAAACTTCCTTGAATCTTCTGGGTATCAATGGTCAAGGTATACATGGCCATCCAATTTGAGATGGAGGCTCTTACAGTCGGACACCATTTCAATCCAGAATTTCCAAAGTTGTTAGATTTTCACGTACAAACAAAAAAAAAAGAAAAGATTATGTCCCCAGTCATCACTCTCTAAATCCTATACAGGACATCATCAAAGAGCTCGAAAGGACATAATATGCAAAAATATCAATGCGAATCAGTAAGCATACAAGGAGATAAAAGCATGTAAAAAGCATAGATTGTTTTCAGTTTGATGTTTGATTGCGTTGTTTGTAGATGCAAAATCCTTTCTGGAGACAAGACAGATTGACTGACTCGGATAAAGCTTCAAAGGAATCTGACTGGATATGATATGTCTAAGATACATTGGAGGCCATATGATATGACATTGATTAACCCCAAGTTTGAACATTGATAGGATATAGATGCTTGAGCTGATTGGTGTACAAACTGACTTATTGAAAACAAGAATGCAGAAACAAACTGGGAGATATGTACAAACTAAAGCAAGACTGAAAGTTGGGAAAGACCAAGATTGCACTGATAGATGGAGTGTTTTGAAACAAGTGGCACCCGTTTGCTAGGTTTTCACCATCTTGGTAGAGATTCTATTTTTGCTACCAAGGCACCTGTTTCCAGGTTTTCACCAAGGCACTTTTTTTTTTCTCATTTTTTTGTATTTTTCATTTTTTCAATTTTTTTTTTTTTTTTGTACTTTTGATATTTTTTTTTATTTTTTTGTGAATCATCAAGGCGCCTATTGCTAAGTTTTCACCAAGATGTTCATTTTTTCAGGACATTTTCTAATTTTAAAGATTTTTTCAGGACATTTTACCATAGGCTGAATGCCTTAGGCGTAGAATTTCTTCAGATGGAGAACGTTGATTGGTTCTTAGAGTTGTTCTCCTTCAGTCATTGAGAGTTGATAAGCACTAGAGCCAAAAGTAGCAGTGATTACAAAGGAACCCAGCCAGTTGGGTTGAAACTTCCCCTTGCATTCTCGATGTGATTGATTTTTAGAATTTTCTCTCAAGACTAGATCACCAACCTGAAATTCTTTGTGTCTGACTTTCTTATTGTAGCCTCTAGACATTCTCTTCTGATATACTCTGAGATGATCATATGCTGCTTGTCTGTGCTCATCTAGTAGTTCAAGTTCTTACGACCTAGACACTCTGTAGTCATCATCAATTACTAGACCATGCATTCTAATTCTTAGTGATGGGATTTCAACCTTAATAGGTAGTACCACTTCAGACCCATAAACTAAAGTGAAAGGTGTAGCCCTAGTAGGTGTTTTGATACTTGTTCTGTAGGCCTAGAGAGCTGGATTGATCATGAGATGCCAGTCTCTTCCTATTTTATTAACTGTACGATGCAAGATTTTCAATATATTCTTATTAGATGCCTCTACTTGTCCATTCCCTTGAGGATAGTAGATAGAAGACCAATGTTGTGTGATCTTGAATTTTGCACATAGATCATCTAGGTCTTTTTTCTTGAATTGTCCACTGTTATCTGTGATTATGAATGAGGTATCCCATATCTGCATATGATATAGTTCAATATGAACATAGATATCTGTTTCCCCATTGCTTGTGTCAAAGGAACTGCTTCTACCCATTTTGTAAAATAATTTTTAGCTGTGATTATATGGGTATGTCCATTAGAAGAATGAGGATGTATAGCTCCTATAAGATCAAATTCCCATTGGTGAAAAGGCCATTGTGTTGTAAAGGGGATTAGATCCCTCCCTGGAGCATGAATTAAGTTGCCATGCACTTGGCACTTTTGACAATTCTTAGCAAATTTGATAGCCTCTTTCTCCATTTCAGGCCAATAGTACCCAGCCCTAATAAGTTTTCGAGCTAGTGTTAAACCGTTCAAGTGTGACCCACAAATACCATCAAGGACTTTCTCTAATGCACGTTGAGACTCTTCCATTGTAAACATCTAAGTAGCGTACCATCTAGACCTCATTTGTATAGATCATTACCAATGATGACATATTGGGAGGGATTACGGATAAGGTATCTCTTTTCATGGCAGTTGAAGGTATCAGGGATGATTTGGTCTTGGAGATAGGAAAATAGGTTTTTGTATCTAGATGAATCATGACCTACAATAGTGTAGATCATGCAGGTTTCAGGGGAATCATATGTAGGATAGGATAGTGCTTCCACCAGGAACTCATAGCGTAGCTCATGTTCAGGTTGCTGTAATAAAGTAGATAGTGTTGCCATTGCATCGGCAACCTTGTTCTCCATTCTAGGAATTTGTTCAAATGTGATAGATATGAAATATTTCTTTAAATTATCTACCATTCTCTTGTAAGGAATGAGCTTTTCATCTTTAGTTTGGTACACATCATTGACTTGATGAATAAAAAGTTGAGGGTCTCCATGAATGTGTAGCTCTGTCACTCTCCACTCAATTGCTAGTTTCATACCATTCAAAAGGGCTTCATATTCCGCAATATTATTTGTGCAAGGAAATTTTAATCTGAATGCTTTTGGGATTGAGTATCCTTGAGGAGTTATGAACAATATGCTTTCTCCAGATCCATTTTGTGTGTAGGAGCCATCAAAGAATAACTGCCATTCTCTAGAAGAAAGAGTCATGATAGACGAATCTGGAAATTCCATTTGCATTGGTGTATTGTCAATCATAGGTGCATCTGCTAATTGATCAGCAATAACCTATCCTTTTATATCTTTTCTTTCCACGTATTCAATGTCAAATTCACTTAAGAGCATAACCCATTTAGCTAATCTACCTGTGAGGGCAACTTTGCTTAGTAGGTACTTGAGGGGATCAATTTTAGCTACCAATTGTGTGGTATGAGCTAACATGTAGTGTCTCAATTTTTGTGATGCAAAGATCACAGCTAGACAAGCTTTCTCAATTATTGAATAGTTCTTATCATATGCAACCAATGTCCTACTGATATAGTATATAGCTCTTTCCTTTTTGTCTTCATTGTGATGTGCTAGCAATGCCCCTAGTGATGTATCTATAGCGGAGACATATAAGATCAATGGCTTCCCATGAATAGGAGGCATCAAGATAGGCGGATTTGATAGATACTTCTTGATATGGTTAAAGTTGTTCTCACATTCTTCATTCCATGCAAAGGTCACACCTTTATGTAATGTTTTTGTAAAAGGTTGTGATATATCAACAAGCTATGATATAAATCTTTTGATAGATTGAAATCTTCCTTGCAAGGTCCTCATTTGACTAATTTTCTTTGGAGGTTGCATTTCCATTAAAGCCTTTACTTTAGCTAGATCAACTTCAATACCCTTCTTTGAGACTATGTATCCTAAGAGCTTTCTAGAAGTGACACCAAAAGCACACTTCTTAGGATTTAGTCAGAGACTAAACTTTTCCATTCTATCTAGGATCATGCTCAAGTCCTTTAGATGTTCAGTTCTGATCATAGATTTTTCTAATGTGTCATCAACATAATCTTCCATGGTTCGATGCATCATGTCATGGAAAATAGATGTCATTGCTCTTTGATATGTAGCACCAGCATTTTTAAGCCCAAATGGCATGACATTCCAAAAGAAGGTACCCCATGCACATGTGAAAGTAGTTTTCTCTTGATCCTCTAGAACAATTTTTATTTGGTTATATCCAGAGAAACCATCCATTAAGGAATACATCTCGAAACCCATAGTCATGTCCACTATCATATCAATGTTAGGTAGTGGAAAATCATCCTTAGGGCACGTTCTATTCACATCTCTAAAGTCTGCGCACACTCTGATTCAACCATCTAGTTTAGAAGTAGGTACAATATTGGAGATCCATTTTGCATAGTCAATAACTCAGATGAATCCATCTTTTAGGATTTTTTCTAATTCAACTTTTACCAATTGTGCAACATGAGGATGCATCTTTCTCAATTTTTGCTTGACAGGTTTTATATTAGGAGCTATAGATAAATGGTGCATGATAAGATTAGGATCTAACCCTGGCATATTTGAGTATTTCCATGCAAAGTTGATCTTCTTCTCTATTAGGAATGTAGTAAATTTTTTCTTCTCTTCTTCTGATAATGATTGTGCTACATGTACCAATTGTGGTTCCTCTGTTGTACCCAAATTGATGGATTGAGTGGGCTCAATTAGAACTAAAGATCTGTCCTGTAAATGACTTGGAAGGACATCAAATATCTCATCCTTAGGTGCCTCAGAGAGGTTTTCACCTTCAGATACATCTTTTATTTTTACTTTTGTAGGTTCTGAGACTTCCACAAAGCGGTTTTCACCCTCATAACTCTTTTTCTTTTTCTTTTTATTCTTATTTTTTTGACTAAGATACTTGATGTCCGACTCCATCATGCTAACACTTGGTTCACTAATGGAAGGCCTCATAGGCTCAATTGCATTGAGGTAACAAGCAAGGGCATAGTCATTTGGGAAGGTATAAATACCATGGCTTGGATTTGTGGAGGTTTGATCAATAAGTTCTGGATATTGGATAGTCAAAGTAGGGAAAGATTGGGAGATAGTGTTTATGGATATGGATCTGTCATCATTGGTCCTAACCTGATGCTTGAGTTCAAAGGTGATATTATAATTTAAGACATTCAATTCGTGAATAGGCTCAATGTCATTATGGGATTCCAATTCCGCCATAGGTGGATCAGACTCGATAGGTTCATCATTTCGCTCTAGACTTACATTGGGATTAGGTGCATATTGGTGAATAACATCAACATGTTTCTCTATAATAAGCTCATCTTCATCTGGTTCTAGAATGGCTCCCCATTCATAGTCATTTGATTTAGCTTCTGATTCAGGATCTTTAGGAAATCTTAGAACATGAGTAAAGTCAGGGTGAATACCCCAAGAGGGGTTACCCTCAGTTTCTGATTTGAATTCATACTCATGGGAATTGGTTTTAGAATAACTACCACCTTCTTCCTCTTGATTGTTTTTGAGATTAGCTGGTTCTTGTGTTGCAACTATCTCTTGATTAATAGTAGGTTCTTTTATTTCTACTACATTAATTCTTTTGATTGGATCATCTTTATCATCAAGAAGGTCTTTGATCTCCTTAGGAAATTTTTCATAGGGGATGAGTTATGAGCTAACTGAATCACTATCTGATGGTTCTATTTCTTCTTTCTTAAGAAGAGGTTCTCTTGGTGCGATCTGCTCTATGACATGAGAACAATTACCCTTGAATTGATAGGGTTTCTTCTTAAAGCCTAGGCCAATAGTATTCTTATTTTCTCTACCAGTATGTGGGAGAGGTGTCACAAGACCTTTTCCTCTGACTCCTAGAGGTCCTTTACCTGAATATCCCATCTTAGCTATCAACTTATTTCCTAGATCATATGACTTAGAAGGGATCTATGGTGTTGTAGAGTCGCTAGTTTGAACATTGTGGGCTTCAGGTTCATCTTTGTATAGCCATGATAGCACAGCTTCATCCTCTTCAAAATCTTTCTTGGATACTTGTTCTGCCACAAAATTCTTTTTATATGCTTCAAGAGGTTCCTTAGGTTCAGGCTTGGATTGTTTCAAAGATTGTCCATAAGACTTACGTGAGATAGGGAGAGATGTCAAAGATAAGACTGGCTCCATAGTATATTCTCCCATACTATTTTCTTTGATATTAACCTCTTTTGCAAGATCTTCCATTTTAGATGTGGATTCTTTTTTAGTTGATTCAATGGAAGATTCTCTGTTATTAGGCACAAGCTTATCAACACTTTCCTTCAATGTATTGCAAGTTGTATTCAGATCTGCGGGGATAGTAACCTCTACTCCATAAGGAAACTTCAAACATTGATGGTATGTAGAAGGAATAGCTTGCATTTCATGTATCCATGGTCTCCCTAGGAGGATGTTGTAAGCCAAAGGTAGATCAAGCACTTGACAGATGGTATCTTTGATAACTGGACCTGCTCTGATAGGTAAAACAATGGCGCCTTTAGAAGATCTTTCTTGTTCATCATAGGCTTTGATAGTTATTTTCTTTCTAGGATCAATAGCCAATTCTGAAAATCCCAATTGTGTGATCAAGCTATAGGAACAAATGTTTAGGCCAGTGCCCCCATCTATCAACACATGTTTGACTCTATGGTTCTGGATCAAGACTTCTATATGCAAAGGTTGATTATGTGGGTGACTCAAGGAGTTGTCATCTTCCTCTGAAAAGGAGATATATTGCAGAGATGTAAGATGTCCAACCATAGTCTAGAACCTA
This sequence comes from Chamaecyparis obtusa, assembly GCA_027943335.1. Taxonomy (NCBI): domain Eukaryota; kingdom Viridiplantae; phylum Streptophyta; class Pinopsida; order Cupressales; family Cupressaceae; genus Chamaecyparis; species Chamaecyparis obtusa. The sequence goes on along the minus strand of BSBK01007415.1, from coordinate 221,136 downwards.
TCTAAATCAAGGTCATTAGGAACATTGGAACCAAGAAAAGCTTTGTCTAGTATAGCTCTATGAGCTGGAGAGATCCGAAGAAACTCAAACATAGAGATTTTGGCATTAGTGTGCTAGAGTTGTTGAACAATGCTATAAGATGTAGGCCTTGTATCCTTTGGATTGGAAGATTTGGAAGCAGCCTTCTTTTTGGAAGCAGATGAAAGATTGAAGGGCACCTTAGGGACATTTGATGAGTCTGAGATTTGTCCTTTTAGATGTGCTTGGGCTTGTGATCGAGTAACCACATTGGTGGATTGATTTTGTCTATCTCTTCTTACAATTGTGATGACATTGCAACTTTCAGAGAGACATGGTTCAACCATATTGATGACAACATTATTTCTAGGGTAGGCATAGTTGACTTTTGCCCCCATATTAGGTTGAGAAGTTGAAACTTCTTGACCATATTTCGGAAATGGTTTTGTGAATGCCATATGATCATTATTGCTCTTAGGATTGTCAACTGTGATGTCTCCATTATTGATCAGATCTTGAATGGTGTGTTTCAACTGGAAGCAGTTATTCATTTTGTGACCTTTACCTTGATGGAAATCATAGAATTCATTTTCTCTCCACCATTTTGGCTTAGGCTCAGAATCAAGTGGTCAGATTGCTAGCAAAGAGATGATGTTATTAGCCAGTAGAGCTCTCATGGCGGATTTTAAAGATTCTCCAAGAGGAGTAAACTTTCATTTATTATCCCATCTTTTGTATTTTGGTTTCTTTTGAGATGGTTCAGATGACTTTTGTTCTAAAGCTTTGATGGCTTGGGAACCAAGAGTTAGATTGTAGGCTGGTGCCTTTGATGGGGCACGGATAGTGTCAACAACACCATCTGTGATGATGCCTTTATTCTTGTTCCAGTTTTTGTTCTTCTCTTTAGAACTAGATCCTGATTCGTACTTGTCTTTTTGAAGTGTGATTTCTCCTTTTTTCACAAGCACTTTTTCAATTTTAATAGCATTGTCCACCATCTTATCAAAAAATGTATGATCTTGCATTTGTAGAGGATAATTGATTTCTGGAACAAGGTTATTGATGAAGATTTCCAGTTTTTCTATTTCTAGAATAGGTCTGGCATATAGAGAGAACTTCTTCCTCCATCTCTTGAGAAATGTTAGGAATGGTTCCCCTGGATATTGCTTGAGATTACAGATATCAATCAGGGTGACTGGATGTTGAATATTGTAGGAGTATTGTTGATAAAACAATTTGATCAACTCCTCAAAAATTTTGATAGTAGAGGCAGTCTAGAGAACCAATGGATGGCTGCTCCCCCTAGAGATTGAGGGAAGAGACGCATCAAATAGGTTGGTTTGTGCATGAACTCCATTGATTGTGTATAGAACTCTCTAACATTATCTTCAAGATCAGAGTGTCCATCATACTTATCATACTTTGGCATCTCCACTCTTTTTGGAAATGGTGGCATATACAAGTCTTTGTCAAAAGGAAAAGGGCATAGAGCTTCCATGGAGAATTCCTTGGGTTCCTTCTCTTTCTTAAGATTGTTAAGTTCAACTTGCATAGCATGCATCTGTTTCATCATAGCTGTGAGTGGAGTTTCTTCCTCATGCGTAATGATATCTTCAACATTAAAGTAGGGAGGAATTTTAGCTCCTTGATGAGCTAATTGTAAAAAGTATGCCTCTTTATCTCCTTTCAAGAAATGCTTCATCATTCATTTGAAGTTATCATCGTTTTGATATTGAGCAATTTCTTCAGGTGTGGGTTCTTGATCCACACCATGTTGAGATTGAGTTCTTTGAGAAACAAAGCTTGTCCCTGCTTGAGACATGGTTGGAGTTTGTGGACTCCCTGGAATAGATTGATGCGGGGTTTGTTGGGTACCTCCGTGAGTTGATGGAGGAGGAATGTAACCAATTTTTAATCGATAGTTGCCAAGACCGTCGTCCTCGTAAAGACCAGAATTGATGAGTTGCTCAAGAGTTGGACCCATGGTAGTGGTTATAGGTAAGGTATGGTATGCTTCTCTAGATTTCTTGTGTGAGGAAGCTCTAGTTTCCACCATTAACTTTGAGTGAAGGGTATGTGCAAGATCATGAGGGGCCAAACTATGCCCTTAAGTGGCAATGAAAAACTAGCAAATCAGGGTTAGTCAACCTGACGTGAAAATTTCATCTAGCTATGAACCTAATATCAAAAATTTGTAAGAATAGAATCTATAGAAAATTGAATGTAGTTTCTAAAATACTAGGCCTTTTTTGAGAAAAAGTTATTATGATTCGTGAAAAGTATAGATTTCAATGTAGCAGTACAAAAATTTCAGGAAAAAAATAAGAAGTAGGTGTATGTCTGACCACCTTAATCATAATCAAATTATAATATTTTATTATAAGATTTTATTTATAAGTAGTAGACTCATGCCCAGATGTGACGCATATTTTTTGGTAATTTTATTCAAAAAAATTAATTAATTATGAATTTTTTGCTACAATATTTTCAGAATAAAAAAAATCCCGTGTCTGACCACCTTAACTCATTCAAAACTTTAAAAAATTCAATTTTATTTTATTTTTCCTTATAGTAGGCGAAGCATAGAATGTGACGCATTTTTCAGATTTCAAAAATGTTATACCGTCTGAAAGTTATAGTCATTTTTCAATCAGTATATAAATCAACACTTTAGAGGTAGCTCAATTAGAAAATAACTAATAATTACTTACCGAATTCAAAATTTGACAGCAATTATATCGATAGAAAACTGATAATCTCCTCAAGATACCCTTTTTGTTTTATCAAATTTGGGTGAAAAAAAAGTCGTCAGCTACATTGTCAAAGTTTTGAACTGACATTGCCACTTTTTGGCCCCTCATGATCTTGCACATACCCTGAAACAAAAGAATAAGATCTAGATAATGGAAGATTGAATTGAATCAAGATGATCAGATGACGCAACCTTGTCAAGGTTTGATTGATTTGAAGATTTGATTAGACGTGGGTGAAGGGTATTGTGCCCTAGATGTATGGGCAGATTTCCCAAAAGATAGCGGACAAGATATCACAACACTTAATCATTTTGATGATTGATTGAAGATTGATAGTTATGACAAGGTTTTGACACAAGATGAAAAGGAATCAAATCGATTAAACAGAAGGCTGAATTAGATTCAAAAGACCACTTTAGGATAATGATAGGATTCTCAATAGCTACTGCTATATTCCTGACACAGTGATTTGTTTGACAGATTCTGGAAATAGGCTGAAAAAGCTAAATATTTCGCAATTCTGACAATTTTCTGACAACTTTCAAAAATTTCCCAAACGACACTCTGCAGACTCGTACGATAGTGGGTATGCTATGAAACGATAGTTGAAAATCTCGTATGACAGTTGCTAGCAAGATTTGACTTTTTGAATTTGACTGGTAGAAAGACTCATGCGACACTGGGTTCCTTACCATTCGAGACACTTGATAGAAACTCGTATGACTTTCTGACCTTTTGAGACAACTTTTGATTCCAGAAAAGAATTTCACTTCAAATTTTGTAAATTTAGGGTTTTCAATTTTAGATTGTTTGCAAATTGTACTATCCAGATTTGAGGATTGTAACAGATTTGTTCATTTTCAATAACCAGATAGATAAACAAGCACACAAAATAGCAAGCAAGTGATTTTATTCATTCTAATCCTCAGAAGCGCTAATTGTGTATGATCCAAAATATTTTTCAATGACACACATATACCCTAGAAAATAAAAATTTGGCCTTGCTAGGGTTTTTAGTAATGGTTTGACTCTACAACTTTTATGATCCAAAGGGGTGAACTCCAATCCTGGCACACCAAGGTTTTGACATAGTCCGAGAATTTAATCAATTAGGAGCTGCTAGGGAGATCTGACAACCCAACAATGAACCACACCTATGAAGATTTCTTCCACAAGGACATTTATATAGCGGTTGTTACTACCACGTCTGAAATGGTTATTACCGCTTGAGGTTTTGTCAATGTAGTTTTCCCTGTGAAGGGATCATCTGCTACAGTTAACCCTCTCTAAAGGTGACTCATAGTATGATACCACAAAGGGACTTGGCTCCAGATCCAAGGTTTTGATGCCTCTTCACTTTTAACCCAAACAAAGCAAGCAAATTAATCTGACACACTAAGACAAAGTTTGTTTCACCAAGGTCTGTGATGTCAACCCCACGTGATCTATCAACCTCTCCGGAGAGAGAATGTATCGATCAATAAGAGAAGATGCACTAATTGAGTAGAATGTGAAACACACTAAGTATCCTCCCTACCTACAAGGATTCCATCATCAAGAAGGATTTCACTAGGAATCCAATCTCTCAAGAATCACAAATAGTGTTCATAGGGCCTAATTACTATGTGAGCACAGATATATTTCTAAAAGTAAATCTACCAAAAGTACCCAAAAGCAGAAAGAGGAACACTTAATGCTTAAAGTGAATATGAGGTGAGTTCACAAGGTGGAACAATTAACCCCTCACACAAGCTAAAAATGAGTCCACAACTTAGAAAACAAGTGAGTTCTAAAAAGCACAAAAGGGTTGCCTGGTTGAACAATTAACGCTTCTATCCTCTAGATCCCTCCCCTTTATGGCACTGAGATTGCAACCATGGGGTGGAATGAGGGACCAGTGGATTAGCAAGTCCAATAACCCAAGATAGCAATCTAGATCAATCACAAGTATCTAAGATTGCTTAAATGAATACCTAAGGTGTCACAACCTAGTATCAATTATGCAAGTGTGTAAAACAAAAGCATGAAAAGAAGCACTCAAGCTAGACACACGAGAGATTTATTTTAAGTCCAAACCAAAATATTATTAGAACAAGTAGAATACCTGAGATCCTTGTGACACGCTTAGTAGATATTTACTTGATTTTTATCTTTGTTAAGGAATCCCGTGCAAGCAAGCAACAAACTCTCCGATAAGAAAACAAGCAAACAAGCAAACAAGATATGCAACGTATCTTCAACTTATGAAAACCCTAGGGTTAGCTCTAAAAATCAATTATTATCAGCAATAATAACCATCAATTAACCCAAATGACAACTCATATCATTCATTGAATCATGTAAAAAAAAAAAGTGCATACCCATCACAAAATTTTATTTTTTTTGTTGCATTTGACCTAGTCAACAAGATCTGATTTTTTTGATATGATTTTGGCCACAAAAATAGAAATTCAGAATAGAGACCCCTATTAAAAAATAGAGAGCTTTCCAAAAATGTAAAAAATTTAGAAAAATCTCTTCATTTGTGCCCCAGAGACTTGTTTTACCAAAACAAACCAATTTTTGTAAATTGACTATTTGAGCTATTATATTATGTCCAAATTTAAAATACAAAGAATGGACCCCCTGTATAATTTAAAGAGATTTTTGAAAATATAATTTTTTTTGAAAAATATGCTAATTTGCGTCAGATATTGATTTTTTCCAGAATTTCAAGAAAAAATTATTAAAAATTCAAAACATTTTAGAAAATTCTAAATTATTTTGGTAGCTTCCCTGATATGTGTCCAACCTACAAAAAAAATTTCAGAGCAAAACTCCAAGCTGTTTGGGAGATAAAATTAAATAAATTGAAACTTTAGGGTTTTAGCTCCCCCAAAAAATCAAAACTAGCATGTAAAGGTGGGTGGCCCCACGGTGGGTGCTAGAAATGTGTGTGTGAATTTTGTACCTGATCTGTAGACACAACACTTTAGTAAAACATTAGAGGTTAGTTGAAATCGAAATCATGCAATGAATTGAAAGCTAAACTAACTAGGTGATTTACTGCCTTCTAATAGGTGTGAGTATGATGTTCTCAGATTGTTATCAAAATCAGTGACCTTGACGACACCTAAATGAAGGATTTGAATGCAAAACTGATATAAAATATGAATGCAATTAATCTATTTTTAAAAAAAAATTTCTATGAAATGATATGATGAAAACTTGATATGAATCTAGAATCTAAGATGAAATTGATATGCAATGAATTGATCTAACAACAATATGAAAATGAATCTAAATGAATGTAAAAACCAAATTGATCTCACAATAGCCTTGATTCGCAATAAGCTTTGATTCTCCAGATAGCAATTCACCAGCATGAGTTCGCGAATTATGATATGATTTGGGATGAGCTGAAGCCTTAATTTATAGAAATCCAGGGCTTTAGAGGTGCATGGATAAAGCCATAAATCACTCAAATAACTCAGCTTGATTTTTGAGTTATTTTTAAATAAAGATAATTTAATTCACAAAAACATGCAAATCATGCAAAAACAACTTTTTAACTCAAATTAGAAGTTTAGATCAACTTTAAAACTCAAAAATGATGTTGAGTTCCAAAAAGTCAATAACTTGCATTGATTTTCTGATTTGGAGTTTAACTGCTCTTTGATTGTGCACATGGATAATTATGAATTAATAAATAAATAAAGTGATTTATTTTCAACTTAACTGATTTTGAAAAATAAAACAATTGATTTATGGGTTAATCAATCATTTAATCAAACTTTTATTCAAAAACAATATTATTAAAAATTGACAACTTGCTTTAATTAATTAAATAATAATTTAATCAATTATTCATAGGATTTTGGATTTATTGTCAAATTTAAATAATAATACTTAGGAATAAATATAATTAAATTCAACTTAATAATCAATTGGCAAGATTAAATCAATTAATTAAATATTTAGAATATTCAATTAATCAACTTTAGGATAAATAAGATTTATCACCAAATAATCATTAAATTAAAGATAATTAGGATAAATTAGGAATATTACTAGGAATATTCTCCGATGCAGAATTTGAGATAATCAATTAGGATTCGATGATGTGTCGATGTACCTTTGGTTAGGACTTTGATGTCGATTTCATTCAATGTGTCGATATAGAGGTTAATGAACCTATAGCCCATTTTTGGTGTATTACATTTTGCCCCTCTTTGAATTGTTGTGCGAAGCACAGTGGTTCAAAGATAGTCTGTGTACGATAAAGATATGAAACTAATATGAAAGATATGATGATTGATATGAGACAAAAGTTGATTGAAAGATTTGATATGAAGATAATAGGTCCTGAATGACCAAAGATAATGTTCACTATAACAACGATGAACCAATGAAACAAAAGCATCAAAACACTTGATTCCGAACCTTATGATTGTGAAGAAGTGAGTGACCGATTCGAGACTTGATTGTCCTTAGAAGAATCATGTAGGTATCACATCTGGACCCTTCAGTTACTGAAGAACCAAGGAAATAACACTAATGAACCGATGGTTACGAAAAATTGATACAGTTTACAAGATTAGGAGAATATCAGATTGATATGGATCTCGATGAATCTGATATGCCTCGAGCGATAATTGATTTGCCCCGAGCGATGAGCTCTTTTTGATGAATCAACAACTAGATATGGTTGTTGTCTTGATTACTAAGGAAAGATATGGTTTTAGATAAAGATATGATTACAAACTTTGAATGATGTGCAATACCAAGAAATGTGTGTGTGAATTTTGTACCTGATATGTAGACACAACACTTCAGTAAAACATTAGAGGTTAGTTGAAATTGAAATCATGCAATGAATTGAAAGCTAAACTAACCAGGTGATTTACTACCTTCTAATAGGTGTGAGTATGATGTTCTCAGATTGTTATCAAGATAAATGACCTTGACGACACCTAAATGAAGGATTTGAATGCAAAACTGATATAAAATATGAATGCAATTAATCTATTTTTAAAAAAAATTTCTATGAAATGATATGATGAAAACTTGATATGAATCTAGAATCTAAGATGAAATTGATATGCAATGAATTGATCTAACAATGATATGAAAATGAATCTAAATGAATGTAAAAACCAAATTGATCTCACAATAGCCTTGATTCACAATAAGCTTTGATTCTCTAGATAGCAATTCACCAGCATGAGTTCGCGAATTATGATATGATTTGGGATGAGCTGAAGCCTTAATTTATAGAAATCCAGGGCTTTAGAGGTGCATGGATAAAATCCATAAATCACTCAAATAACTCAGCTTGATTTTTGAGTTATTGTTAAATAAAGATAATTTAATTCACAAAAATATGCAAATCATGCAAAAATAGCTTTTTAACTCAAATTAGAAGTTTAGATCAACTTTAAAACTCAAAAATGATGTTGAGTTCCAAAAAGTCAATAACTTGCATTGATTTTCTGATTTGAAGTTTAACTGCTCTTTGATTGTGCACATGGATAATTATGAATTAATAAATAAATAAAGTGATTTATTTCCAACTTAACTGATTTTGAAAAATAAAACAATTGATTTATGGGTTAATCAATCATTTAATCAAACTTTTATTCAAAAACAATATTATTAAAAATTGACAACTTACTTTAATTAATTAAATAATAATTTAATCAATTATTCATAGGATTTTGGATTTATTGTCAAATTTAAATAATAATACTTAGGAATAAATATAATTAAATTCAACTTAATAATCAAGTGGCAAGATTAAATCAATTAATTAAATATTTAGAATATTCAATTAATCAACTTCAGGATAAATAAGATTTATCACCAAATAATCATTAAATTAAAGATAATTAGGATAAATTAGGAATATTACTAGGAATATTCCCTGATGGAGAATTTGAGATAATCAATTAGGATTCGATGATGTGTCGATGTGCCTTTGGTTAGGACTTTGATGTCGATTTCATTCGATGTGTCGATATAGAGGTTAATGAACCTATAGCCTATTTTTGGGGTATTACAGTACCTCATCATGGTATCCACCAATCTTGAACTTTACTAGGCACTGTTCACTGACCATGACCTTGTGGTCATCCTACACCCAGGTAATCCTATATGGATGTGGGTGTTTCTGTCTCTTGAGCTTCAACTTTGAAACCATCTGTTCGTACACCATATTGTTAGTGTTTCCACTATCGATAATCACATCACAACACTTATCCTCACACTTGCATCTAGTGCAGAACAAGCTCCTCCTATGCTCAAGTTCATTCTCACCACTCAGCAGGACTCTTGTATTAATTAGTCTTTCTCCTCTTTCAGCATCTTCAAAATGTGATGATCTAGTATCTTCATCTACATGTACAACTCTATCCTAGCCTTCAGTTCTCCTATATGTCCTTCCTTGGTGTTGAGGATATTAAAATGCCCTATGACCTTCTTCTCCATAGTGAAAACATGTTCCAAAGAAGCATCCTCTTCCCAATCCTTTTCCTCTTCCTCTTCCACTCTAATCTCTATTATTATGATCATGGAAATGATTAAAATTGTTTCCTCTCTGATTATAACTACTACTAGCCTCATCCTTCTTTTTCAGATCTTCATTTCAGACTCCATATGACCATCCAATGGATCTTCCACCATGACCTCTTCTGCTTTGTCTACTCTCAAACTTCTTGTTCAACTTTTCCTCTACTTTTAGGGAAAACTAGTATGCCTCTTCAATACTATTCATTCAAACTAGATTCAACTCCTCCTGAATGCTTGGCCTTAACCCATTAATTTAGTAGAAAAATTTCTCCTTATTAGCTTTTGCATGGCCTATTCTGATGAAGATTCAATAGAAATCTTCTGTATACTCCTCAATAGATCTTCCTTCTTGCTTCAAACCTTGCATTTTCTTTAGTAGGTCAAGCTCATAATCAACATGAATGAATTGTCACTTTGATTTATCCACCATCTAATCCCATCTTGTTATTTTATCCTTTCCTCTTCTATTTCAGTCTAATTGAATCTCTTGCCACTAGATCTTCGCATGACCCTTCAGTCTAGCCTTCACAAACTTGACCTGATCAGGATTCTCAATATCTTCATACTTAAAATATTCCTCTAATTTGTTGATCTAGTCGATCAACTCTTCTGGGTTAAGATTTCTTGAAAATGTAGGAACCTCAATCTTAGGTGTTTTCTCGATCTTGGAAATGGCCTACAAAAGTCTTTCTTCTTCTTGATTCAAAATTTTGACTTCTCCTTCCTGATCAAAATTTCCTTCTTCTTCGGCTTCATCCTCTCTTTTGTCTCTGACATTAAGATTCATTCCTCTACAAATCTCTTCTTGCAATGCTCACACTTGTCTCTGGAGGTCTCTAACCTTAAGTTTCACAATACCAGCTCTTCTGCCATGTTCCCTTCATGGAGGAATTTTTGCACTTTATTGTTGAAACCATATACCATGGTCCTAGTGAAAACTGCCTCACAGTTGGCAATCTATTTAAATACTCAAGAAATCTGGCTCTAATACCACTTAATGAAGGGCACTCCCCTTAATACCACAAACACATAATAGAAATAGAGAAACAACAACAATTTGCAAGAACAAAAAATGGGCTTCTTATTATCTCCATAAATGTGGAATTATAAATTTCAAAATTATAATATGAAAATCCACATGGACATTTTCCCTTACAATATTCTATAGGAGAAAACCTTGAATTATTACCCAGATCTAGTCTAAACTTCTCTGAACTACCTAAGACAACACTATGGGCCTTCCATATATAGGGAATTTTCCACCACCTAGGAAGGTTCGAGAAATTTAGCCATTAAGGCCGACCAACCCAAAAAAATAATTATTTTTCATTTTATTACATCAAAGTCAGCTCAAAACAACTTTTGAAACCCAAACAAAAATTTTGAAGGAAATTTATTTTCTGCCATTTCAAGTGGCCCAACTTGTGGAGACCATAAGTTATCACCTATTGACTTGATTGACTATTATGACCCCATTTGGGAAAGGGTACGAAGTGCTCTACAACATCTAACTTGTGCAAGCTCCAGTTAGCTGAAGTTTTGACCTCGTTCGAGGCCTATAAAGCCTTCAAAACTAAGTTCAAAGTTTATGCACCTTGCTGCCAATTCCAAAAATTTTCAATATCTTCAAAACTAAACCTGATCTAGCAATAAAACTTTATTGGCGGGCTGATATGAACAAAATGAACCTCCAGAGAAGAAAATAGACCATTTTGAGCTTGAACAGAAAAATTAATAAAAATAGTAAATTTCCAAAAATAGCAGCTCTGCACAAGATAGCCCAACCCTTATTGAAAAGAAACCAAAAATATTTTTGGGTGATGCAAGATTGATCTTACACCTAGGATGCTCCTTCATCAATTTCTAAGATCCTAAGTCAGCAACTTTACTTCTCATATTTAAAATCGTGACTCTGCAACCTATTCCTACACACAGAAAAATAAGGAAGGTTGAAGAAAGTGGTTTGCCTTAGACAAACCTCTATTTAGGAATCAACCTTGAAATGAAATAAAATAAAGGGGAAGTATATTGTCATGTAGTAGAGATTAGATCTGAACAATGAAGTATACCATACCATGTAGATGCAATTAACTCTTTGAATGTGATCAAGATGTTAATGCAATAACTTTTGACTAAACACAAAAAGCCAAAAAGGAACTCATGAAAAGATAAAACCTCATAAAGTAGATGTTGTAAGTCTCCATAATGTCTGATTAGGTAAAAGAGAGAATAATTAATCTTGATGTATGAATGTAAATGTCCTCCTTGATAGATGTGTGATGATGATTATCACCTTTGTGAAATTAAGATCTAATAGCAACAATTCGAAGTAAATACAATGCAAATCTAATTAGAATTGAAACTAAGATCTATAGCATCTCATGGTTCTCTAGAGAGAGGTGGTAAGTGAAGCTCTCAGCTCAAATCCTCACTAGTGACACTTCTAAAATGAAAATTATGCTTCTACTATGCTTCTTCAATGCTTCTACAATGCTTAATCTAGCTCAAGTTGATACAAAGATATTCAATTGCTCACAATGCTCTTAAAATGCCTATAATAACAATGCTTTGCAAATGAAGTTCTAAGATATGTTATGCCTCCAAATTGCCTCATACTTATAGTAAAATCCCAAGGGTAGGGGGTGGAGTGAAGTAACCATGATCAACCCTTGGTTGAGTCAAATACTTTTCTTTGTTCATAAATGGGGGGACAATTTAAATGCTTGTCTCAAAGCTTTGGACAAAAGGAAAAAATTGAGTGGATGAGATTGAAAGATTAGAATGAGTGATTGAGATTCATCCTTTTTGAGTGATTTATGTCTTTTTGTCCTCAATTATTATTGGCTCTCAACTTTTTTGAAAGATATTAGGATTAATTAAATTCAATTAAGTAATTAAATTTAGCCATGTAAGGAATAGGTTCATTTTGATTTTTGATTTAATAACTATACAATTAATTGATTAAAATCAATTATGTATTGTTTTTCACCCCTTTAAGCTTTGATTTAATTATTTAACATCATTATTTGATTTTTCCTTTTCTTTAATTGATTTGTCCAATTTGATTTAATAATTGTCCATTTTAATTGATTTGATCATTTTTGATTGATTTTAAGGCGTTTTGATGATTTTAAAGCCAATTTGATGATTTTTGCAATTTTAAAAGCACTTGCCCATTTTTGAGTGTCTACAAATGCCCCTCTTTGAATTGATGTGCGAAGAACATTGATTCAAAGATTCTTTTAAGTCCTGATCGCTTTTAAGTCCTGATTGATGATTTACTGATATACTGATATGCCTCTGATATGAAATTGATATGTTGCTTGATATGGTACGCCTCTGATATGATATGATAAAATGATATGCCATTGATAATATTCAAAAAAAATTTAATGCCCCACTGATTTGATTTGATATTTACTGCCAATGTATACTCTGATGCCCCCTTAGAAATAAAACATATTGATTGTTTGGTTTTGAAAAATGTGATTGATTGATTGATTGCAATATGTTTTCATTTCTGAAAATCATTTTGATGATATGCCATGTTTCAGGAATGTGCTCTGGTTGATTTGATAGGTTACTATAGGTCAAGATAGATAGGTATGTTGTAGTTAAGCAAAACAAGTGATTAGGATATTGGGATAATGGTACCAATGAATGTGATTTGTCAATCTGATCGGATAGAACAACTGATAGGTAGATAACTAATAGGTAGATAACTAATAGGATTGATACTGATAATTCACGCTCAAGACATAGAGACACAAACAAATGGTACTAGGTTTGATTGCTTGATACTATTGTTCCCACCTCATGATAAAGAGTTGGGAAAAAATAAGGTGATATTGGTTGATTGATTGATTGACGTAAGATAATCCATTGATATAGAATATTGATATGATTCCCTTGATTTGCAAAATAGGCACATTTTTGTAAGTTGTAGATAGAGTCCCTAGCTTCTTGGATATTAGATTTAGGTAGTGCGAACATTGTAGAAAGGCATGACAACAATTGTTGGCAGATTGGATCAGGACTTTGATGTATCACTTTGTTGATGACATTGTATCTTTGATATACTGATTGTTGGATCTTTGATGTTATGGACATTTATATGATGGTATGGAATTTTCCTTGATTTCCCCTTTTTTTATTGATCAAGATTGATTGAAACCCCTTTTCCCTTGGAAAAATAACTACAAACCATGCACTTAATCTAACATGAAAATGCAATGCAATGCAACTAAGTGTCACTAGATTTTAGCAAAGAAATGCCATAAGGATAAATTTTCATCATTGAGCATTTTGGGACCGGAAAGAAAGTAGAACCATCACTTACCACATCATGATGATATGAATACCACTTTTTATCGCATTTGGTAACCCCTTGTTGGAAACTAGTACAATCCTCACTAGTTGGATAACCAAGCTATGGGAGTATGAATACCAGTTTCATCAAATTCAGTGTTGCAAACAAAGGTTAAACCTCCACCCTATATAAAAGTCCTCAATGGTTCTTTGGTGACCATGTCGTTAGACAAATTCACATAAGTTGTTGGATCTCCCTCAAGACAGTCACTCAAAGACAAGAAAAATATCATGTCTCCATAATTGCCAATCTAGTTGGAACATCGTCGATTAGCTAAAAAGATGTGATAAAAATCAATTTAATACAAATTATCAAAAAGAAAGCTTCAAGTGTTTTGCAATGTTTCATGATTTTCAAAAAGAATTTTCAAGTATTCTGATCTTTAAGGTGTTTGTCAATTTTTAATCCTGAATAATAAAATCAATGAAGGCTCATGGATCAAGTTGTAGGATCAAATATACTTGGGTATGAACAATAATATCCATCAAAGGTTCACAAAAAATCTCTCTCTTCTGAAGCTTTGATAAGTCTCTCTCTGATATGTGACCAAAAGTAGCACTCTTGAATCTATTTGTGGTTTAATGCATTGCTTCATGTGAATTGATGTCTATTTGTTGAAATCCATTGATTAAGATCAAATGCCTCTAGCTGGATAGGAAACATGTTGGACTTGGGAAAAATTCCCAAAATATTACAAAGGCTCGGGTTATGCAAGATGCATCTCAAAGCACTTTTATGCCAGAAATTACCAACTCTCGAACAAGATCACATTGGTTTTCCCCCAATGTCTAGCAAGATATAGGATATGAATGATGGATTTGCAAGCTAATGGATTAGAGATGGAAAGGCCATGATGGATGAAGCATGTGAATGTGACTCATAGGACCATCTCCTCAAGATTACCCAAGCTAAGAAAAAATGATATAACAATGTGAAGCATGTTTTTGTATAAGCCATGGAAGCCAATGATGCAATGCTAGATAGTGTATAGGATAACGATTTGCTATCATGAAAATGAGGGATCCAAAAGAAGTGGACATACCAAGAAGTTCTTGATAACAATTTTTGTACTTTAAGTTCTTCATTTTGATCAAGACCAAGGGGTCAATTTGGGTAAGATGTGGATAAGATAACACAATCTAGGTAAAGGGTGATGGAGTCTATGAAGGGATGTTTTGGGATTATGGAAAGACTGTCAAGGAATAATGAAGGTGAGTTTGGGATAAGCAAGATCATGATAGGGTAACATGGATGCAACAAGTAAATAAGCTGATGGAAAGGATAATGGATGTCAAGATACTTAATGCTCATGGATGTGTTCAACCTTGTCAAGATGAAGGTGAGAGCAGAAATATGGATGAAACTTGCCCCCAAGTGTAGAGTGCAAGAAGGAGGAATTACGCATGATGCATGTTTACCAGGTTTTCATCATGGTATTTGTTTCTCTTTTTTTTTCTCTTTTCTTTTCTCTTTTTTTGTATTTTTCAATATTTTCCCAACATTGAAATCTTTGGACAATGCTCCTCAAAAAGATATGCTATAATAAACCATGGGTATGACTAAGATGCTCAAAGATATTGATAAGAGGGATGAAAGTATGGAAAAAATGCATTGGAAAATGAATGTGAGGATAAGAAGAAGGTATGTTGTAGATGGAAATGTTGGCAAGATCAACTTTGACACACACTTTGAAGAGTGGTGGAATGACGGAGGAATGATAGATGATGGAGATAAGGATCTTTTTGAGGTAGTGGATTTTGGGATATAGGAACCCAAATTAGACTTGGAAAGTGAAAGATATTTTGAAGGAGATGGAATGGAAGCCTTTGGAAGCTTGAATGTCAATTATGATTTTTCTTTTGTGCGCAAGTTTTTCAACAATGACTTGGGAATCCACATATTATTTGATTTTTCCTTCTTTTGTGCTGCTTTTGAATGCATTTCTTCAATGAGAGATTTAGGAACCCACATTTTATTTTTTTCTTTTTTCTTGGTGGACCTTTATAGCCTTTTGGATATTTCATTTTTCTTTTCATTCACATGTCGATTAGATGGGACATTGTGATTTTTATACCCAAATGGATTCTTGGATTTATGATTTTTATGTTGCACATCAAAATTGCTTCCAAAAGACTTAGGAATTGTGGATGAATAGGAATAATATGGAGGGTTCATATGGATTGGTGTTTGGACATCCTTCAAGTATGTGTGGCTTTGTTGATCTTGATACATGGTAGGGTAAATGAATGGAGAGCTAGGGATGATAGGAATGGAGGATGGAGGAATATATGGACCTAATATGGATGGAAGGGGTGAAGAATTTTGTTTTGGGCCATAGGAACCCAAAATGGATTTGGATGATAGTGAAGGCATGTGGTTGCATTTGAATGGAGGGATATAAGGTGTGAAAGGGATATCAACATCTTTGGAAGGAGCTGCATTTCCAAGGTTCTTATCTTTAAGATTTATCTTTATACCAATAGGCTCATGAGTATCTTTGATAGGAACACATTTGATAGGATCAACTGAATCTTGAAGGGATTTATTATCATGCAACAGGTTTGGAAGAATGATGGTTTCTTGAGGTAAACAAGAAGGAATATGACAAGGAAATGATGGGATACTTTGATCTTGACAAGGATCTTCAAATGGTGTAGAGAGGGTATTCTACTCTTGATTTTCAATATGCTCATTGGAAATTGTGGAAGGGATATCTTGATCTTGCTTGGGAGGTGGAGAGAATATGGAACTTGGAAGGGTACTTTGTTCTTGGAATGGAAGGATATCATCTTGGAAGACATGAAAGGATGCAAGGGTATCATCACAGGGTTCTATGGATATTGGACCTTCATCAAATATGGGAGGGGATTGTATATAATCTTGATCTTGATCTTTACTGATATTTGTTTCTTTTCTCTTTGGATTATCCTCTTGACATGGAGCCACTTCTAAGGACAAGGTAAATGTTTGGATATGTGTGGGGGATGTTTGGAGGAATGATGTAGGATCCTTTTGAATGGGTATAATAGGCATTGAAGCACATGAAGCTTTGGGGTCCAAGATCTTTGAAGCATGGGAACAATCTGCAGCAAGGTGTAAGTTAGCTTGGGTTTCTTTTAGAGGTAGCCCTTGAGGATAGACACAGTCAATGGAAAAAGGGTCATCCTTAGGTTGTGAAGCTTTATGAGATGGACAAAGGATGAAGGGATTACTCTTGCTATATAGAGGTTGTTGGGAAGCTTTGTGAGATGGATGAAGGATGAAAGGATTACTCCTACTATATAGAGGTTTTTGCATTAGATCTTTCTTGAGAGAGTGGTAATTTTATCTTCATACTCTTTATTATCTTGATCAAAAATAGGATGATCATGAAATTTATCTTGATCCAAGACAGGTTCATTGCTCTTAAATGCTTCTTTTTGTGAGGAAAATGAAAATACGGATTGCTCATCATCATAAAGAAAAGGCCAAATTGATCTTAATGATGGTTCTTCAAATGATGTATCTTTTTGTTCTTCCTCAAAGTTGACATGTCATCATTATGAGGAAGCTTAGCTTCTGATTGAGCTAAATACATGGAATATGATTCATTATACCTCTTCAAAGTTAATTCCATTGTTTCCATAAACATGGGATCTTTGGATGCTTCTAAAATTTGATCTTCGGACACTCCATCATTTTGATAATTATGGAGATCTTGGTCTTGATTTTGGCAATGATGCTCCATAATGGGTTTGATTTGTTCCTCAAATAGACTCATCATTATAAATGTTTCTTAGAAATATGATCTATTTGTTGCACTGGTAAAGAATATCTCCAAAAAGGGTATCCAAAAGTGATTTCAAAGTTTTTCCAAATCCTCGGGAAATGTCCACTGTTTGCCCTTTTTTTCTTCTAGGTGTTACTGGCCTAAGTGTAGGCATGACTAAAAAGTTTATACACATAAAATGGTGTTGAATTAGGTGGCAAACTACAGGTGTGCAGGTGGCACTTTGCTATTGATAATCAGTTTTCTAGTATTTACAAGCGTGATTTAATTTGTGACAGGTGTGACTTCATGGTTTATACATGTTTTCATAATAGTCACAGCCATGACTTTACCTCTGATGGGTAGTATTTATCTATGTACAGGCAACACTTTGCTGACCAGGTTGTAATTTTTTTAATTTTTAAACGTTTAAGATCAAGTCTTAAGAAATTTTCTTGTTTTGAAACTGAAAAAACAATCGCAACACACACATCAATTTTTCATCATGTCCCTAAAACACACTAGAGTGTATATTCTCAATTGTTTTCCACATGTATTGCACAAGAAATAATTCCAAGCAGCCTACCTATAGTCAAATTTGGCTTTTAACATTTTGGCTCTAAAAGGTGGTCTTGCTATTTTTATCAAGGATTTATTGTGGATTCTATTCAAAATGGATTTTAAACTTTCATCCCCCAAGTATGTTAAGGGGCTTCCCACATGCACAAGGTATGATTTCACGCAATCCATGAGGACTACTAGAGGAATTTTGAAAAATTTAAAATCCTTTTGTCATGCACCCCATTAAGGATACATGCATTTCATTTTATAGTCGGTTGGATCCCCGCAACAAAAGCAAGCGTATCCCACTTTGGGTTGTCCCTCTCATCGGCCTTGTTAAGGAAAACTTGGGAGGTGAGCCCACTATTGCTCTAGCATGTATATAGAAAGAAAGAAAATGAACTTAGGCCGACAAGTTTGGGAGTTTGATTCACTTAAAAAGTGAAAAGCATATCCCTGTTGTCTTTCTTTGTTCCAAGCACTCAAGCACAAATTGTTCTTTCCCAATCTCTTGTCAATGAGATTCTTAAAATTGAAGTGTTTGGTTCATTTCTTTTTTTACTTAAGCTATGTTCAAAGAATGCCACAATTTAATCAAGTGCAAGCTTGAATAGATGAATACCTTTCCTTTTGTAGCTAGCATAAGCTAGGGGCATTTTTGAGTTATTTTCATGATTTTATGCTTACCTTGGCTATAGTTCCTTTCCAATGTGCTTTTTCTCCAACAAGTTAGTCAACAAAGCCAACCAAAGTGAAGAAACCAAAGATAAATTTGAAGAAACAAAGATAAACTAAATTTTAAGCCTTACTTGTCAAAGCTTCGCCTTTTTTGTTGAATCTGGTCTCTAGATTTTGAACCTTTCTATGCATATTTATTTATAGTCAAATCATTCAAACAGAGAGTTAGATAAATGATTTGGTCAATTTAATAGTAAACTCAGACAACAAACTACAAGCGACATTGTCCAGCTAATACGCATGAACAAATTGTTAGCAAGTGTA
The DNA here is from genome assembly GCA_027943335.1 of Chamaecyparis obtusa. Taxonomy (NCBI): domain Eukaryota; kingdom Viridiplantae; phylum Streptophyta; class Pinopsida; order Cupressales; family Cupressaceae; genus Chamaecyparis; species Chamaecyparis obtusa. The sequence continues at coordinate 202,139 of BSBK01007415.1, read as the reverse complement.
ACTTTAAGAGTCACAAGCGTCACGTAAAAGTTAGCACGCATCATTTAAAAGTTAGTACATGCCATTTAAATGCTGGTACATGTCATTTAAATGCTAGTACGTGTCATTTAAATACTGGTATGTGTCATTTAAAATTTAGTACATGTCATTTAAAAGTTAGTACGCATCATTTAAATGTTGGTATGCATCATTTAAATGCTAGTACACATCATTTAAATGTTGGTACGCGTCATTTAAATGTTGGTATGTGTAAACAGTTTATTGCTAAGTGTAAGCAGTATTGAAAATTGTGGAAAATGATTGATCTTAAGTGACAATTTAACAACAGTAAGCATGAATAAGAAAATTGTAAGCATGACTGTTGTTGTAAATTGCGGAGCAAAGGCTAATCACAGGTGATAACAGATTGCAACTATGCGACACTTCTTAAGTCATAGGCGTGACTTTACACACAAAAGGCATGAACTCTTTATCGCATAGGCATTAAGACAGTGATTGGAGGCATCATCAGAATGACTGTAAGCATGACTGAATTCTATGTAAGCGTGATTTCACCTATTTTCTGCATAAGATTCACAGAAAAGTGAAAATATAAACACATAAAATATGATCAAAATGATAAAATGAGGCTTAGAGCCCCATGGTGGGCACCATTTGTGTGATGATGATTATCACCTTCATGAAATTAAGATCTAATAGCAACAATTCAAAGTAAATACAATGCAAATCTAATTAGAATTGAAACTAAGATCTATAGCATCTCATGGTTCTCTAGAAAGAGGTGGTAAGTGAAGCTCTTAGCTCAAATCGTCACTAGTGACACTTCTAAAATGAGAAATTATGCTTCTACTATGCTTCTTCAATGCTTCTACAATGCTTAATCTAGCTCAAGTTGGTACAAAGATATTCAATTGCTCATAATGCTCTTAAAATGCCTATAATAACATTGCTTTGCAAATGAAGTTCTAAGATATGTTATGCTTCCAAATTACCTCATACTTATAGTAAAATCCCAAGGGTAGGGGATGGAGTGAAGTAACCATGATCAACCCTTGGTTGAGTCAAATACTTTTCTTTGTTCATAAATGGGGGGACAATTTAAATGCTTGTCTCAAAGCTTTGGACAAAAGGACAAAATTGCGTGGATGAGATTGAAAGATTAGAATGAGTGATAGAGATTCATCCTTTTTGAGTGATTTATGTCTTTTTGTCCTCAATTCTTATTGGTTGCTCAACTTTGTTGAAAGATATTAGGATTAATTAAATTCAATTAAGTAATTAAATTTAGCCATGTAAGGAATAGGTTCATTTTGATTTTTGATTTAACAATTATACAATTAATTGATTAAAATCAATTATGTATTTTTTTTCACCCCTTTAAGCTTTGATTTAATTATTTAACATCATTATTTGATTTTTCCTTTTCTTTAATTGATTTGTCCAATTTGATTTAATAATTGTCCATTTTAATTGATTTGATCCTTTCTGATTGATTTTAAGGCGTTTTGATGATTTTTAGGTCAATTTGATGATTTTTGCAATTTTAAAAGCACTTGCCCATTTTTAAGTGTCTACAGTAGAAAAATCCTTTGCTTGGTCTCCAATGGGGGAAAGAAACTAGATCTATGGAAGAGAAAACCTTGATTGCATGACAGGAATGAAGACTTGGATGCTTGATGGCTCTTGATGGCTTCCTTTCACTTGAATGCTTGATTTATGACTTGATATCTTGAATATGAATCTTGGATGTCAAATTAGGGGAGATGATGTCCTTTTATTCTCATTTTGAAGCCCACACTAAGTCTAGGCCAGCCACAAATCTAAACTTGAGAGGGAAACCTGGCATCAGGCCCTAGGCTAGATCTGGGCTCAAAAATTGAGAGACAAGTCAAGAAGAAAATTGTACCCCATCAAAAGATTTGATATCTCCACTTTTACCCTAGGGAAAATTTGACAGGTCAACTTAATCTAGGTAAAACAAACTCATTTCCCATAAAATGTTAGGGAAGGTGAGAAAGAGTGGGGGAAAAAATGGAGGCTTCTATAGGGATACGAAAGATCCTGAAATATGAAAATAAAAGGATGAGTCCTAGATGAGGAAATTAATTATGGGATTGGATGGAAAAGGGAAATCATGCCTAGAAGAGTGATCCAATCTTGAGTTAAAGAAAGATTCAACAAGGATAAGGACTCATATTTGAATTATGTATGCATTAAGGTTCCATATGAGATCCTACCATAAGAAACACACTAAAGTAGGAACACAATGGTTCTAAAATGATCAAAAGTTAGGTGCTTACTTTTTAGGATGATAAATTTAGCCCCCACTTTAGTGGGAGTATGAGAAAAGCTCATGCTTATGGTAAAAGAATAGATAGAAGAAAGAAACAATGATATGGATGAATTGCAAAGAGATGTGAAAATACTAAATTCAAGGACGTAATCCCCCAAACCAAGGATCTCAAGTCCACATCCATGCACAAGGGCATGAAAACAAAGAAAAAAAAAAGGAAAAACAAAGACAAAAGACACAACACATAAAAAGGGTTAGTACTAAAACAAAACTCCAAATCAACTAGTGAAAGAGACCTCAATCCAAAATGTCCCATCCAATAATATCATATCTAGAAAGATATTTCAAGAGAACAAATGATCACATAGAAAGGGAAAGGGCATCACCAAAGATGATACAACTCCATGATCTAACCCACTAGCATAGCCATTAGAGCACAAAGAGAGAGATTGATGATGAATCTGACAGGCTATCGAATTATGTTATTCTAGGTGATCCATGGGAATATAGAAGAGATAAATGAGATAGGTAGAAAGGCTATCAATCTGTATTATGCTAGTCAACTCTGTCTTGAAAAAATTTGCACATGAAGGTGGCTTAAAATGTTTTGCACACTGAGGTGACTTAAATATTTTGCACATAGGGGTGGCTTAAATTTCTTTTGCACATAGGGATGGCTTAAAAAAAATTTACACACATGAGCATCTTAGAGATTAGCCTTGTGGATCCATAAATAAAAGTTTACATATATAGTACAAGGGAGACCACATGTATGCCCACCTCCTTATGATGGAAACATAGATGAAATCATAAGGAAAGAGAATCAACGATACCTACTTCCAACATCAAGAAGATATCCTTAAAACAATAATTTATGCCATAAACTTAGCCAAGAGGGATGACTCTTTTGGGATAATAAGATAGATAATTGTGAAAAGATATTCCTCTTATGGGAAGAGACCCTTGAAAGGAATAGATCTTGGCTGCAAGACATCTACCAACAAGAGGAGTTCTTGAACAAAGATAATATCTTCAAGACAAAGGGGAAGAGAATAAGAATGTACCCTTTTATTCCCATACTATTAGGTTAAAAAGGGACTCTTGATGAAGGATGACATACATTGAAACTCAAAGAAAGGGGTTTTTCTTATGATGAACATATTTTTATAAATAAAGAAGAGGTTGTGATCAAGGATGCACGCCTCTTGCATAAGAGAGAATCTTGAATCAAAATGAATAATTCTTTATAGGAAAAGAATGTCACATGATAAACAAATACCACTATACTAAGGAAAGTAGATCCTTAGAAAAAGGAGAGGAAATAATCATAAAATGCCCCCCCCCCCAAGTTTTAATGAAAGATAAAATATGTGATGCACCCCTAATGATCATTACTCCATAATAGATATACAATTCTAAGTAAAAATAAGTTGCAAATCAAAGAGAACTCCTAATGTAAAATACACATATTTGTGCTAAAAAAAGACATCACAGTATAAAGTAAGAACTGTTAATATGATTTAGAACAACAAAGAGGGGGGGTGAATTAGCTGTTCTCAGGTCCTGATGTATAAAACAACTTCAAAAAACTTTTACTTAAATTAGATCAAGCAACCAAAACAAACTCGGTCACCACTGATTCAATAATAGAAACATATAACTCAGCAGTCCACTACCTTGCTGTAACTAACTTGTAAAACACTTAAATGTTTAAACCAAAACATTCACACAAGTATGAAAATAGGATTTATAGTGGAAACCCAATATGGGAAAAACCACTTTGTAACATGCTACTATTATTTTCACTCTTTTGAAGTGAGCTCGGTTAAAAGCCAACCCTGTCAAAGGTTACAATACACACTGTCAAGTGTGACCTGGTAAAAGGATTTCAATCACCCTATTAAAAGTGAGCCTGGTTAAAGGACTTACATACACTCCATTAGAATGCAACCTCTGTTAAAAGGATTTAACATGATTGTTAGGTCAACCTCTGTTAAAAGGATTTTGACTATTACAATGCTTAGAAAGCAGCAGTAGTATTGATCTGAAAAACATACAACTCACTTTGCAAATATCAGATCCAATTCCATATACAAATGCTGGTTTACTAACTTTAAAAATTTTCCATCTCCATCTCTGATCTGCTCAGAACTTTTCTTCCAGCAATCACCACGTTTTTCCTTTAGCCTTTTCACTTATACAGTCAATAAAACTTACTATTCTTCCAACATCTCCTTCACCCATGCATTTCATACCTCATGCTTCAGTTCCCTTAATATTTTCCTCTATTAGGTTAACTTTCCTTTTGCCACTTGATCTCCTTCGTAGATCTTAGGGTTAGGTTAGATTCATTGAATCTACCCGCTTCATGTTCTTCATTTTCTTTTCTAGAATCATCTCAAGTCTCATAAAGAATTACAATAAAATATTTTACAAAGCATTAAATGCTTCCATACAATCAATAAATAAAGTCAACATGGTTTACATAATCCAAGAATTGAAACAATGTCATCCCCAAAATGAATTCTCTTCAAATATAAAATTTCTGATGCTCGGTCAATACTGTGATCATTCACTCGGTCTCCATGTAAAATGCTCGGTCACTACTAAAACTGTTTCCTTGGAAAATACTGATACTCAAAAATTTACTAATACTTGGTCGACACTGGAATTTGCTCGGCATCCACTAACTTGGTTGACTCTGTCATAACTCAGCTTAAACATGATTTCTTCATTTTTGCTTGGTTAAGCCTACCAGTTTAGTCTTCAACTTTTACTAAGATAAATAATACATTATCTCATCATTGTGCAACATAGTCAAGTACACTTTGTAGTATCAAGATAACTCAACCTTTCCTTAGGTGCTATTGTTACCAACCTTGCTTCACTCTTCCTCAACAATTCAATAGATATAGTACTTTCCTAAGTAGCAACAGTCTTACCAATTAAGGTTTGACATCAATGACAATACAACAATTGTTTCAATTGCAGTTTCCAAAAATCTCCCTCTTTGGCATTGATGACAACACCATATGAAATTACCTAAATAACACATGGATTACCAATCAATCCCAAAACTTATCTGTCCATCAGAGAAAATTTATAATATCCTTGGCTTCATTCTGATTCAAAATTAGTAAATCTCACTTCTGTGACTGTTAGAAGTATCTAGATCTCCCTTTATCCTTATCTTCCATTTTAGTTCATCATTACTACTCTTCAGTTCATGTGTTATAGTATCATTTCAGTTCAATCTCCCTCTTTGACAAAAATGCCAAAGCAACAAGTAAAACATACATCCAACAGATATAGATATATCTGTCCAGCACAGTGTTTCTCCCTCTGTCATCTTGCTTATGACTGATTTGTTATCTTTGCTTCATCTTCTGCACAGCTCTAGGACAGTCCTAAAGTGTGATAGTCTTCTGCATCAATGTGTCAAATATTTTGCAGTAGCTTATTTGATGCTATGCTCCTAGCTTGTCTGGGCAGCCTCAGTTAGGGGAAGGACCCCTAATTGACTTCTCAAGTACTCATGAGCTTGTTTAGGTAAAGCTTTAGTGAATATGTCTGCCAATTGTTCTTTTGTATTCACATACTCCATTTGGACTTCCTTGTCTTGTACTAGTTCCCTCAAATAATGATACTTGATTGCTATGTGCTTTGTCTTTGTGTGCATCACTGGATTCTTTGAAATATTGATAGCACTTGTGTTGTCACAGAAAATAACAACAAGTTCAGTGATTTCTTCTTTCATGCCTATCAACAATTGTTTTATCCATATCAAATTTGAACAATTTACTGTAGTAGCAACATACTCGGCTTCAACAGTATATTGGGAAATGCAATTTTGCTTTTTGCTTGTCCAGGAGACTAAGCTCTATCCAAGAAAGAAAGCTCCACCACTAGTACTATTTCTGTCATCTACATTTCCTACCCAATCAACATTAGTATACACTGTCAGTTCAAATTTACCATTCTTCTTATAGTATAGCCCATAGTCAGTAGTTCCTTTCAAATATCTCATAATTCTCTTCATAGCCATCATGTGTGTTTCCTTAGGATTGGTAGAAAATCTTGCCACAATCCCAACAACTAATGCAATATCAGGTCTACTATGTACAACATACTACAATTTTCCAATCATAGATCTGTACAAGGTCTGGTTAACTTCTGCAGGATCATCATTCTTAGATAATTTTTGTCTAGTAACCATAGGAGTGCCCACAGGTTTAGCATCTTCCATTCCAAAAGTTTTCAGTATTTTATTAACATACTTAGATTGTGTAATGAAAATACCTTTCTTCATTTGATATACTTGTAAACCAACAAAGAATTTGATCTCACCAAACATACTCATCTCAAATTCAGTTTGCATTTCATGTGAGAAACTTTTACACAATGCATCTTGTCCACCAAAAATAATGTCATCAACAAAAATTTTAGCTAAAAAAATACCTTTTCCTTCTTCATTCTTCATATACAGATTGCTTGTGTCATTTGTCCTTGAAAATCCAATCTCTATCAAATAGTTATGCAACCGCTCATACCATGCTCTGGGAGCTTGTTTCAATCCATATAAAGCTTTGTTTAGTTTGCATACCATATGTCTTTTGTTTGGATCAATAAAACCTTTTGGCTGTTCTATGTAAACTTCTTCTTCCAGTATACCATTTAAAAATGCAGACTTTACATCCATTTGATATACCTTGAAATCTTTATAAGCAACATATGCAAGTAGAGTTCTTACTCCTTCCAATCTAGCTACAGGGGAAAATGTCTCTCCATAATCAATTCCTTCTTCTTGTGCATAGCCTTTGCATACTAGTCTAGCTTTGTTCCTAGTGATTTCACCTTTCTCATTCAGCTTGTTTTGAAATACCCATTTTGTTCCAATAACATTCTTATCTGCAGGTCTCAACACTAAAGTCCAGGTTTCATTTTTCTCAATTTGGTCAATCTCTTCATTCATCGCTTGTATCTAGTCTTCATTTTCTAATGCCTCTTTAGTTGTCTTAGGTTCAAATTCACATAGTAAGCATGTTGGATCCTTGGTCTTACTTTTGGTCTGAACTCCAGTATCTTTATCTCCAATTATCTGTTCAGGCTTGTGATGTCTCCTTACATATTTTTCCAAAATAGGTTCAACATTTTTCTCTTCTATTTCATCAGGTTCCTCAATAAAATTGTCAGATTCAACTTTTGAATGCTCGGCAACCTCTTCCTGATCCTCGACAGCATTATCATGTAGCTCGGCATGTTCTTGTTCTCTCTCGGCACTATTTTCCTGACGCTCGGCATCATGTGTCTATCGCTCGGCATTGCTTACCTGAGACTCGACATCAGGTGTAGGTTTGATACCTGCTTCATCTATTTCCTCAATGTACACAAAAGATCTATAATCTTCTGGTTCTCTTTTACTATCAACCTCATTTCTTTCTGCATACTCATCAATTTTCACATTCATACTTTCCACAATTTTGTTAGTGTTAAAGTTCAAACACTTATAAGCTTTACTTTTTGTGGAGGATCCTAAGAATATGCCTTCATCACTTTTAGCATCAAATTTTCCATTCCTATTGTCTTTCAATATGTAACACTTGCTTCCAAAGATTCTAAAGTATTTAACACTCGGTGCATATCCATACCATAATTCATAGGGTGTCAGATTTGTACCTTTCTTGATTTGTACCTGATTAAGAGTGTAAACAGTTGTACTTACAACTTCTTTCTAGTATTTTTGTGCCACATTCTTTTCAATCAATAGTGTCCTAGCATAGTCCAAAATAGATCTGTTCCTTCTTTCTGCTATACTATTTTGTGGAGGTGTCCTAGGTGCAGACATCTATCTTTTGATTCCTCTATCATTGCAAAACAGATTAAATTCATTTGATGTAAATTCTCCACCTCGGTCAGATCTAAGATATTTTAGGTTCCTACCTGTCTCCATCTCAACCTTAGCCAAATACCACTTAAAGAATTGAAAAGCATCAAATTTTTCTTTCAGAAACATTACATGCATCATCCTGGTATGATCATCAACAAACAAGATAAAATATCTAGCACCACAATAACTTTGTACACCCATGGGTCCACAAAGGTCAGTATGAACCAAATCTAAAATGTGTTCAGAAGTAAAGGTTTTTCTCTTGAAACTTGACTTAGTCATTTTTCTTAACTGGTATTCTTTGCACATCACATTCTCAGGTTTCTTCAATCTAGGTAGACCTCTTACTTTCTTCTTCTTACTTATCTCTACCAAATTATCAAAGTTAACATGACATAGCCTCTTATGCCATAACCAAATGTCATCAAGTTGTGCAATCATACATATTTCTTCAAATAGGTCAAGATAGAACAAATTACCTCTAGTCCGCTCACCACTTCCAATCAGTTCACTAGTAGCATCAAATATCTTAGCTTTCTTGTGATAAAATTCCACTCGGTAACTAGTCTTGTTGAGCTGAGAAATACTCAACAAATTATAATTCAATCCTTCAACCCAATAAGCATTTTCACAAGAGATTTTATCAGTCAGTTTAATCAATCCTTTTCCTCTAATAGGACATGGTGCATCATTACCAAATGTTACACTTTTACCTTTATAATGATGTAGGGTCTCAAACTTACTCTTGTCACCAGTCATGTGATGTGAACAACCACTGTTAATAATCCATTTATCATTCTTGTTCACATAGGAATTTAATGAAGTTTTCTCATCCTCATCAGATTCATCTTTCATTGCAACATAGACAACCTCAATTTCAAAATCATCACTATCAGTGTCAGTCTCTTCTTCAACAATATAATAGGATTTCTTACCTTTTCCTTTGTAGTCTTTGTACCTTTGGTAGCTTTTGTCATTTCTTCTTTCTTTGTATCTGTTGTTTCTCTCTTCATCTTTATCCTTCCTATCAGGACATCTAGCAGCTATATGACCGACTTTATTACATGCAAAACATATAATAGGGAGTTTACCTTTATATTTTCCTTTCCCTCTTCTCAGTCTTCTAGCCATAAGAGCTTCTAGATCTTCAAGATCTTCATCAGAAGTGTCACTATCATCTTCACTTTCACTTTCACTTTCACTCTCACTTTCACTTTTACATCTTTCTTTCTCCTTCTTAGGCTTGTTCAAAACTAATTGTGACTTAAAAGTAGATTCAACATGTTGGGACTCAAATTTCAGTTTTGAGATACCATGTAAAACGCTTGCTAAAGTGCTCCTTTTGGTCCAAAATGCACATGTGAAAAGGGTGTTTCCGGGTCCTGTAATGAGTGGAGAATGATTTGAAACCTTGTTTATGTCCCATTGATTCCAATTGAGCTTTCATTTTGCATTTTGAAATGGGTTTTCATCATGTCATTTTTAGGTGGTCTCAAAAATCAGAAAATGCTCGTGTGAAATTCACTGGGAAAGGCCAGTTGAGGGTTGAATAACTTGAATTCTAGTGAGTGTCATGAAAATCCAAGAGTGGGGCTATTTTTAGTGTACTTAAATTGACCTATTTTTCTGATTTCAGGTCATAGTGACAAGTTTTGATAGGTCTTGTGTTTCCCCTTCTGGAGGTGTTTTCTTGGATCTATATCTTGCACTTTTCATAGTTTTGCCGGGAGCCATGTTTGTGAAGCTATATCTGATACTCGGTATTTGGTCAAGATGAATTAATGATTGCCCTGCATTGTAGACAAGTTTTACTTTGTCCTTTTTAGTTTGCAGCTCATGATGAATCCATTGGATGAGTTTCCCAATGCGATTCCATCTGCAGTTTCTGTTGTTTGCAAAGATTGTGAAGTGCACCAGTTTGCCGGAGGTCAACTTTACCAGCAAATAACTTTTACCTGGTATTACCTATCAATGAAATTCTTTTTGCGTTGCATTATGGACATAGGGTTCTTTCTCCACTTTCAGTTAGGGCTTTCTACCAATTCAGTTGGTATGTTTTCAAAGTGGATTCTAGATGGAACTTTTCACAATTTTGTGCATGTTCTGAGTCTATCTTTGCAAGTACCAGTTTTCACAAGGCTATATCTTTTGCCCAATTTACTCCCAGATCAGGATGATGATTGAATCATGATGTTTACATCTCAATGAGCTTATGTGCCAGTTTGTGGCTTCCCAGGGATCTATTTGGTATTTTTGCCAGGGTGATTTCAAATGCAGTTTGTGCAGATTTCCAATACGGGACAGAATAAGTTTTCAGAATGGTCAAGTTCGGTCGCTGACAACTTTTGCCCAATTCCAAATGATCCTGAATCCTTTTATATACTGGTTCTTTGTGCTTCATTGATTACATGTCCCTGAGGGCAATCTCCCAATGACAAATGTGATACTTTACAAGGGATTGGTTAAGTGGATTTCTAGAAAAGTTGCAGTATGCCCATTTGCAGAAGTGAGAAAATGCCCAACTTCAGAGATCAGAAAATATTTTTCTCTGGCATCATAATGCAGATCCAGTTTACAGGATGAGTGTTTGTGTGTCAAACTGTATCCTTGCTAGTTGCAAAAGTCATGTGGGGCCATCGTTTGAAAGTGTATGCCTATTTGAAACAAAGCGTTTCAACATAGATAAGGCACCTCTTGAAGTGCCAGTGCAAGGGGGTTTGTGAGAGGAAGAGAAGGTTCACTTTTTGAACCAATGCAAATGGCATGTCTTCACGTGCTTAGTAAGTGAGCACTTGTGTTAAAAAATGAGACCAATTTGGAGGCACTTTGTTTTATCTACTACATAGAGCATAATCAGTTTTCCAGTACACCTTGAGTAGGAACCAGCATTGAATATCATGAAGGAGTTGTGTGTGTGTGTATGCTACCTGCGAAATAGGAGGGAGGCTCACATTTTTAGTAAATGCCCAGCATAACTGAATACAATCTAAAAATGAGGATTACCTGTATATTAAAGAACCAATGCAATGAGAGACTCAAATAGAAAAATGAAGGATACCACACATGTAAAATACATGTTGGCCTGCATAGGTAGAGGAGCCTGGCATTTGTAGTGAGGACCAGTGTAAGTATATGTTACGCATTGCCAGCGTAAGATGAAATAGGGATGCCATCGTGAGAGCCCAAGCAACTGCCTACTTCATGCTACGTGGAAGGAAGGCATGGTAAGATGCATCACATGGAGAAATGCGTGAGGCATGAAGGTGGAGACTCTATGCTAGGAAAGAAACAAGACCCACACATTGAGAGGAGTTCAGGCACATGAAAGGCATAAATTGGTTTTATCCCACATGCATGGGGTTTTTGCTATTTTGGTGTTTATATACTAAAACACACGCAACATGATTTGAAGTAAGATGCTAGGAGCGCTTGGTGGGCTCGTCTATGTGGTTGAGGGCTTAGTGCACGGTGGGACCTCAATTTTGGCACCCAATTCAAGAGGAGTTTTCTGATGAGTCCCCAGAAGGGAATAGCCCACCACAAATTGAGGATGTATAGAGTGTTAAGCTTGTTGAAAACCAACCAGAAATAGGGGATTCTCTAGAGCCACCTTTGAAGAAATAGAGGCTTGAGGAAGGAAAGCCTTCAAGGTAGGAAAAATAGAAGAGAATAATTGATAGAGCATCTTCTCTAGTGCCAAGTGATAGGGTTTACCATCACCAATTGAGAAAAGCAATCACTAATACATTTGGGGTGAAATTGCGACGGCAATTTGCGACGACAGGGAAATGTTAAGCGGTTTTGGCTTTTTTTTTTCAAATATAGCCCGACACCGTCACAATTGCGACGTTGTCAGGATATAAGTGCAAAAAAAAAAGGAACATTGTCATTTGTGTTTTCAACAGCACCGAGAGAGATTCCCTCCACGAAATCAAGCGGGTTATCATTTGTGTTTTGAACAAAGCGGGTTGTCATTTGTGTTTTGAACAGCACCGAGAGAGATTCCCTCCGCGAAATCAAGCGGGTTGTCATTTGTGTTTTCAACAGCGCTGAGAGAGATTCCCTCCGCAAAATCACAGCTACAATTTCTGAGTACGTTGGGTTTATTTTTCTTTTGTCATTATTATGTAATCTGGTATTCAGCTGTTAGAGAGCTAAAATACCCAGAAATGAGGACATATCTGTGTTGAATTTATTGTTAGCGGCTTTGGTTATTTAGAATGCTTCCCCACAATACTTAATAGGATGCATTTGGTTTTCAAAGCTTTCACTGACTTGGATTCAAGATTCTGAGACTTTCACGTGCCTTGCTTCAGTTGTTTCCGCAAACAAATCGCGTGCCTTTTGTATGCTTCCACATTTTATATACATGTCCATCAGGGTAGTCACCACCACTATATTTGACAAAAACCCATCTTCAATTACTTTTTGGTGAATTTCCCTACCCTGTTCTAAAGATCCCATTTTGGCATATGCTAGAAGAATGCTGGCAAAATTGGTTGAGTTTGGTTTTATACCTCCCAATTGCATTTGTTTAAAAACCTCCAACAATTTTTAAACAAATGCAATTGGGAGGTATAAAACCAAACTATAACAATCCACCCTTGCTTGGATAGATCACTCACTGCTATACATTAGCATTCAACTCAAGGTAATTTCCCATAGTTTATCCTGTGATCACACTGTTTTCCACAAAACTTTGCATATGCAATGTCAGTACTTCATAATACAAGTTAGTTATTGTCATCCCATGAATATTAGGCCTTCTATGTTCATGGGATGATCTTCATTATCTCTAAAACTCTACTGCAATGACAAGTCTAGACAAAAGAATGATTGTTTCAGCAGTGACTGGCGCGATAGCAGTCTCAATATAATAGTAAACTCATTCAATAACAAGAATAATTGAATAATCAAACCAAATGATTTGAGACTTAAAAGATCAAGGAACTTGCAGAAATTAAAGTTTATTGCTCGTTGTTTCCTTCACCAGTCCATACACCCGCGCAACAGCAAATTCAAAGTAAACTCATTCAAAACGGTTTAGAATGGATGAAAGAAATCCTTCTAACTCATGTATGTGTTAGTTCAAACAAACTAAGACTTCCAAGATAAATGGAGTTGCAAAAACTAAGAGTTTTATATTTCTTACTGTTGCAGTCCGTATATATCTCCCTTCTTTGTCGTAACAGAGATATATATAAGATTCTTTATAACTTCTCAAAAACTAATCCAACCAATTTTCATCGGTTGGAGCTTAGTTTGAGCCTAACTAAATCCTAAATACTAACTCCCTCCATTGTTAGCTAACCGTTGGATTTTGAAAATTCAAAAATTCCAACTTATAATTAATTGAATTATTTTAATCCAAAGACCACTAAACTCACTAACTTTGATCTCTTATGATTATTAAACTTTCCAAAAGACTTAAACTTCCGCACTAGCCTATTCTAGATTCTTAGAACATTATTGAACTTTGGACAATCTCAGTCCATTGTAAACAAGCTTTTAGTCCTAATAAGGACATCATTACAAACTCATTGAAGTATTGCATTATTTTAATAACATTAAAGGTGCTAAGATCCTCCAATTGACTTGTTGACCCTGTTTATGTATTCCATCCCTCTGATTTGTCCTGAAAGTCTGTATAATCTCCGTCTCCAAATTGGTTGTGTGAGGTGCTTCGGCACCAGTTCGCCAATGGAATAGAACTTGTTCTTCCTATATCAATGGACATCCTAGCTCTACAACTTCTAACATTAATTGAAGTAGAGGAAGATGGTGCGATGAATGTCATATTAGTAAAATTGTTGAATCTACAAGAAGCTTATGAGAATGCTTATAATGCCTTGACACATCACCAAAGAATAGTATAATGTGGGTTTGACAAGAGGTATGCAATCCCCCTCTTAAGAAAAATGATATGATTTTGAAGTACAATGAAAGAGCAGCCAATCCAAGTCAACATACAAAGTTTGATGCCTTATGGGAGGGTCCTTTTTATATTTCTCGCTACAAAGAAAATTATGTTTTTGAGTTGGAAAACATGGAAGGTAATCCTTTTGAGATATTGATAAATAGGATCCATCTTAAACATTTCTATTAATAGTTTATCCTTCCTTCTTGTACATAGTAGGTTATTTATGCTTTAAGCTCAATAAGTATCATGAGGTACATTTTCTTTGTTGTTAGTCTCTAGTTTTCTTAAGGTTTGAGCCCATGTTTTACCCTGTGCATAGCATTTTTTGTTGTCCAACACATTTTAAAATGATCACCCCCCTATTATTGTATCACTTCCTCCTTGTTCCTCATTCAAGTGGCAATTACACAAGGGACAGTCACTGTGAGATGTCCTCATTTGTGACAAGGACAGTCACACATGAGGACATCTCACAGTGACTGTCCCTTGTGTAATTTCCACTTGAATGTATTGCTATTCAACCACATTTATGGGCCCGTTTGGACCATGACACATAGTAGCATCTACAGAGAAGAATATCTCAGGTGTAACAAGTTGTAAGAATATACCAACAGTTCTAAGAAGTTCCCTAGCACGTAGTAGCATCTACAGAGAAGAATATACAACATGAGGGCAGCCACTGTAAAGACAACATGATAATGTACACTCATTGTATGTGTACATTATCATGTTGTCTTTACAGTGACTGACCTCATTCAAGTGGCAATTACACAAGGGACAGTCACTGTGAGATGTCCTCATTTGTGACAAGGACAGTCACACATGAGGATATCTCACAGTGACTATCCCTTGTGTAATTGCCACTTGAATGTATTGCTATTCAACCACATTTATGGGCCCGTTTGGACCACGGCACACAGTAGCATCTACAGAGAAGAATATCCCAGGTGTAACAAGTTGTAAGAATATACCAACAGTTCTAAGAAGTTCCCTAGCACATAGTAGCATCTTCTAATTGTCTATACCACTTCACAAGGAATTGTTTGCACACATTGTTTTTGGTTCTTTTGATGACCCTTGTTTTGAAATTGCTATTAGGCCTTGTAGCTTATATGTTTTGATTGCTGGAGAGCTTCTAAAGCTAAGCAAGAAGACCATTGCATGAGTTATAGCCGCGCGCTCAGGTTTGAAAATTATATATTTTTTAATCTAATGTATATTTTAACTAGACTTTTAGCTTATTTTTGCTGTATATTTTAATCTAAAGGGAATCATGGATGTGAACTTGAAAGAATTTTGTACTTAGTTCTTATGGAGAGAATAGTAGTAGTTTACGGTCTAATATCAAATAGAGTTTTCCAATTACAGAAAGTTAATGAATTCTAATAGCTTATATGTTTTGATTGCTGGAGAGCTTCTAGAGCTAAGCAAGAAGACCATTGCACGAGTTATAGCCGCGTGCTCAGGTTTGAAAATTGTATATATTTTAATCTAATGTATATTTTAATCCTTTTGCCATGTCATGTAATATGTCTTGCCTTGTAGCTTATATGTTTTGAAATTGCTGTTAGGCCTTGTAGCTTATATGTTTTGAAATTGCTGTTAGGCCTTGTAGCTTATATGTTTTGATTGCTAGAGAGCTTCTAGAGCTAAGCAAGAAGACCATTGCACTAGTCGTAGCCGCGCGCTCAGGCATGAAAATTGTATATTTTTTAATCTAATGTATATTTTAACTAGACTTTTAAAATATTAAAGGATTTAACTAGGTCTAAGAAGATTTGTGTACTTTTGACAATTTTGCTTAGTCATTGAAAGTTGTAGACCGAAGTTTTCATAGCCCAATTTTTGCTTCCTGCGAAGAATGATCATGTCAGATAATATAAGTGAAGAACAAAATAGGGAGACAATCACTAGATTGTGGTCTAACTTGAAAAGAAAAGGTGATGGAAAATGTTATTGTCCCTGCAAAATTTGTAAGGGCTTAAACCGTAGAAGACTGCTAATCAAAACAGTTAAGAGACATTGTAGGGAGAATGGTCACATTGAAGGGGGGCATGACTATCATCCACTGGTAAGTTGTTCATTATATCATTTTAACAATTTATATACATATGAAATCACTTGATGATGAGTTGAAGATCATGGTTTATTTATGTTAATCAATTTTATATAGGTTGATCTCCCCAGGGAAGTACATGATATGGAGGAACATGGGGGTGCGAATATCCAAGGTGAAGATAATGATCCCATGGAAGATGACAATCATGGGCCAGAAAACACAATTGAAGATGATGGTATAAATACATTGATCCATGACACATTTAGTCCAAGCGGATCTGATCATGATGATGATGATAGCCTCGATGTACCTCTACTTGAGAAGGCATACGAGCCCCTATACAAAGACTCCCAAACAAATCTTCTCTCTGCTGTATTGTTGTTGTTGAACTTGAAGGTTATGAATGGTTTATCCAACATAACAATGTCACGTATGTTAAGGTATGTCATATATGTCTTTATAGTTAACAAAGGGTGAATAATGTACCACTAATATTGTTTATATTAACAACTTATATTTTTTGCTGTAGATTGATAGGTGAGTTTTTGTTACCACCTTCAAATATTCTACCTTGCTCATATCGAGAATTATCTGCTATTATGAAAGATATTGGAATGGAGTATCAAGCAATACATGCTTGTCCCAATGATCATATTATATATTATAAAGAACATGAATTTGCAACACAATGCCCTGTATGTCATACGAGTAGATATCGAACAGATCGAATAACAAAAAAGGTGCCTCACAAGGTTCTTCATTACATCCCCATTATTCCACGGATGCGACAATTATTCAGGTGTACTAGCTTGGCACAATTTATGGATTACCATGCACGCAATAGAAGTCGAGATGACATTATTCGAATCCCTGCGGATGGTTCGGCATTTATGCACATAGAGGAAAAGTGGCAACACTTCAAAGAAGAACCTCATAATCTCTGGCTTTCATTGGCAGCGGATGGTGTCAATCCATTTGGAGAGATGAGATCTGTTTGCTCGGTGTGGCCTATTTTTGTTATCAACAATAACATTCCTCCGTGGATGTCAATAAAGAGGGAGCACATTATGTTGGCAATGATTGTTCCAGGTATTTTATCATTTGATAGTTATTAATTTACATGTACTTACAAATCTTACAGTAAAATGGTCACAATAATTATGTAATGTTACTGTTCATTCAAGTAGGTAAATATCAAGTTAAAGATATGAATGTATATATTGAGCCTCTTATTGATGAGTTGGTGGAGTTATGGAACGGTGTCACTATGTATGACGTGTCTAGACCAATAGGACAAAGACAATTTCAATTCCATGCAATACTTGAATGGACAATACATGATGCCCCAGGGCTAACACATTTTTGTGGTATGTTATAGTGAATTCAAGTTGCGCATGATAATTCTAATTATAAAAATCAACATATTTAATAATCCAATTATATCATTATCTTGTAGGTCTTCAAACAAAGGGAAAATTTGCATGTCCAGTTTGTGGTCCAAAGATGAAATCTCGTCATTCAAAAAGTTTAGGAAAGCAGGTGTTTGATGAGTACAGACACTTCCTCCACAGGAATCATAAGTATTGAAGTATGGAAAAACATCTTTTCAATGGGAAAGAAGAGACTACATCAAAGCCACGAAGAATGACACCTCGCCTATGGAAGTTGGAATATAATAGAATTAATCGTCGAGGTAATGTCGTTCCACCTAATGGTTTATGTTTGTAATTTATATATTTCTATTGTGATTTTTGTTTACTAATTATGTAATTGATGATCGTGAAGGTCGTCAAGGCACTACTGACAACCTAAAGGGACTAAAAAGCTATCCCAGACAATTTAGTAGGTTTCCCTACTATGAGGACCTACAAATTGTGCATTTGTTTGATCTTATGCATATTGGAAAGAATATAACAGAGACATTGTGGAAAATACTGGATGGAAGGTGTGACAAAGAAAAAATTGTCAAAATTTGTAATGACATTCATGAATCCAATCATGCACTGAAGAATTTCATTCACTCAAATAGCAATAGAGATCAAATTAATATAAGTGCCCTGCCTTGGTTATTAACGGAGCAGCAAAGTGATGCCATAAAAGAAGTCATACGAAAAATTCGATTTCCCACAGGATTTGCTGCGAACATAAGCAATCTCATATCAAAGAAAAGTGAATTTGGGCCAGGGCTCAAAATGCATGATTGGCATACTTTCATCAAGGTAAGTTATGTTCTTCTGTATTTACAATATATTCATAAACTACGTGTACTATTCATTATGTTATGTTAGAAAATAATGAAATGATTGGTTTATAATTACTGCAGTACGTGCTACCTCTATCTCTCCCAGAGCACTTCAACAATAACATCAAACAAGTGATATATGATCTTGGAAAATACATGAGGTAAGCAGTAATATCTGTTCAATTTGTTGTATATATTTATTATATTCGCGATTTGTTTTTCTTGCTATGTAATCTATTGTATATTATTTTGTAAAGTCTCGTATTTATATATTTTTTATGACTTGAATCTCTTAATGTAGGTGGTTGTCATCTAAAGAAATCCATAAAGAAGATATAAACTATTGGAAGAGAAGAATTCCTCATTTACTGTGTGAAATGCAAAAGTGTCTACCTCCAACTTTTTTCAATGCACAAGAACACTACCTCATACACCAAGTTGAGGAGATTGAATTGTGTGGACCTGCACACACTAGGTCAATGTGGATGGTTGAGAGGCACTTGAAATCTTTGAAGGCTTTGGTTTGACAAAGAGCACATCTTGAGGGTTCTATGGTAGAGGGATACATGGTATACCAGACTATGGTGTACATTACTGAATATCTTCCTAAGTTTGCTTCAAATATCCATGTAGATCGCATTTGGGATCTCGACCCTTTTAAAAAATTCAAAGGGGAGTATTTGATGGGGAAAGGTAGATTGAGGAAAGTGACAGGTAATAAATTATAAGATGTTATTGTAATAAATTATTTCTTAATCTTCAAAATAAATCGGTTGTAAGTCGTCTATTTGTTTTTTGTACAGTTGCTCGAGAGTGGGATGCACTACATTTGTATATTGCAAACAATCTTGATTGGATGACAGTATGGATTGAACGATGTCAACATTCTGGTCACACATTAACATGGGAAGGTGTATCTTCATTGGTTAAAGAAGCTCATCGTAATGGAGATTCTAATGTTACGCAAAGGGAAATAGATTTAGCATATGGTTTAAGAGATTTCCAGGTACGTACAAAATTATTAATCACCCGTATGTTTATCAACTCACGATATAATAATTTTGACATGTTTCACATATTATTGCAGGTTAAACACCACAAGGGTATGTTCTGTAATGGTCAAAAATTTCGCGTCAAAGTGTTGGATGACACGAAGAAAACTTGTGATTCTGGAATAACTGCAGTCTTTCAAGTGACTAATATTTCATCTAGAAATGACTTAGATCCTCAAGAGTCTAAAAATCAATACTATGGCATTTTGGATGATATACTTGAGTGCGACTTTAGTTCCTTCAAATTAGTACTCTTCGTTGTCAAATGGTACAGGCTACGACTTAATCCAAATGATCCTAATAGAACTGTTATTGAACATGATAATGGATTTACAATGGTTAATACAAGGTTGTTTGAGCCAGTTGGGGATGAGCCCTATGTTCTTCCAAGCCAATGTGAGCAGGTATTTTACTCAGAGGTTTCACATAAACCGGGTTGGTCATTTGTTGTTAGACATGAACCGAGAGGAAGGCTGATAAAGTATAATGCGATGGAAGAAGAAGATACCGAAGAAGTAGAAGATGATGTAGATGATGATCACGATCGACAATTATTGGATGATGTTCCTGAGACAAATTTTCATGAAGAAGAAGAAGAAGATGATGACGATGATGCTGCTACTGATGATGATGATGAAGATGATGTTGATGTTGATGATGATGATGTTGATGATGACGACAACGACGACAACGACGACGACGATGATGATGATGACGACGACGATGATGAGGATGATGATGATGATGATGATGATGATGAGGATGATGATGATGAAATTTAAAGGTATGCCATCAATCCTTAATGTATTTAATATTCATTTCTTGATAGAAATATATTTGTCTTAAATGGTTACATAGTTTATTCATTATCTATTTAAAAGCTACAAGTTTCAACTACAAATAGAATACTGCTAATCTGAATTAACTATTAATCTAAATTAATTAAATAAAACTATTTAAAACACATATTGATGCATGAATGTATTGAGCCTTATTTTCTTTCAGGTCAAAAGCATTTGTAAGTGTTCTCACAACACCAACCAAGCATCTTCATAAGATCACTCTCCTTGATCCAAGCCAACTCCATAACCTATCAGAGTGCACACCAAATCCTTATGCCACCTTAGCATTCTACATCTTTGGAATAATCCCAATGTCCCTCAATCCATCCAATGGATTCATCCAAGCAATCTAATCAACAAACTATCAAATGCTCACAATGCCTCAATAGGCTCCAAACTTGACTTCACCTTAACTAGGTGTTTCCTCCACCTCCACCACACACATCAAACAACTTCAAATAGCATGTCCCCAAGGTTACTAAGCCCTCAACTCATCAGCTGATACAAAAACCCAGTTTTAGCCCTTCAGTAGGCCTACTTCCCTAGCAGGCTTATAATGTGAGCCTGATTTAAGTGTTATAATGTGTACGTTTTAATGTTTTTAATTTTTATGTGATGCTTATGATGGATGTGATTATGATTATGATGTGATTATGCTCACGATAATTGAATTACATTTGCAGGAAATTGAACCCCTTTCAAGAGCATCCCGCACAGTCTCATGGATCGACAGGTATAAGTCAATACACCTTATAGAAAGTCTATTTAATACACTTATCAATAGTAAGATTGATGTCTTCTAAGATCTCTCCCATTTGCAGGTACCAGCAAATAGGTATTTGTCAGAGGTGTCTTCCTCGAGTGAGGGAAATATAGGAATAGAAGAGGAAAGTGAGACATGTAGTTTATCTAGAATAGGTAGATTAACTAGAGGTCAAAGGACTAGAAGGAAATTCAATAAACACATGAAATTTTTCCTTGCTCAAGGGGGGTCATGTTCTTATGATGATGAGATGAAAGGCGACATCGAGGTGCCCTTGAGGTACCAACATCTACAGAAACATTGGGTACCCAAGGAACTTCCTCCAATAAACACTGATTTTTGTGTTAATGAGAGGATATATCGCATAGCACCATCATCATTACATGGTTTGGGCCTATTTTCTATGGATGGCATAAAGGTGTCTTACAACAAAGTTTCTGAATTGATGGAGTATGTTGGACCATGTTACGATTACAAAAGTTGGATGCATATTGTTCAATATAAAAAAAGTATGCGTAGCTATGCACTCTCGGCAAATTATATACAACAGCAAGACAATAATCAAAGTAAAAGTGTGGCTATATACATTGATAGAAGGCCAAAAGCAACAGGGAATATTGCGGGTTTTATAAATAGTACATGACCTGGGTCAACTATAAAGCAACCCAATTGCATATTTGAGGCGCGCGAGGGAAATCGTGTATTCATCTGTGCGATAAAATCAATATGTGCAGGGGAAGAGCTGCTTATTGATTACAATTTGAACCGCATAGATACAAACGAGGCTACTATCATGGGGGTGGTACATACTATTAAACCAACTTCTAATCAATGACTCCAACATACCATTTAGCTATTAAATTTTTGGCTAACATTTTTATACTTGATCTTTGACACAGGGGCACAATATGGAGCAACCGCCCGAAGGTGATGGTGACGATATTCCTAGCTCATCTACACATGAGCAGGTAAAACTCATTGTAATTGTGCAAACTAGATAGAAGCAAAATGTTATTTTTTTAAAAGTTATTTTCTTCATTGTTTTGGAGTAATTTTGATAATACTAATACTATTGTTGTCACAGAGGGCCGGTGGTCGGAGAGAGGGAAAGCAACCTGCAGTCCCTCAGGAGTCCCCCCTTGTGGACCCTTTTTTTATTGATTTAGCAGAGACCGATGACCCAATCGGTTCCATTAAAAAGCTGCTAAAGAAAATTGGGAAAGAACTTCTACGTTTGGTATCCATACATCCTCAGACTCAGGAAATAAAAGACAGGGCAGCTGAGTTGTTGCGCACTTCTGAAAACTTTAAAGTAAGTATTAATGAAATTTTTAATTATTACAAGAGTTCAATAATGGTTTTTATGTTATGCTCTTTTATGACATTAATTAAAATATGGATGCATTGTCTTTACAGAGTTATTTGCGTAATTTTGAACCCCATTCCCATGATGAGGCCGGTACTGCAAGTGGTTCAGGTAGATCACATGTTCCATTCCCCACTTGTGTTTTCCACTGAATATATATAGGAATGATCATAATCATTGACAATACATGCTCGAACAATCTTTTTTTTTAATGCTCTAACAATCTTTTCCATGCTAGTCCACGCATTCTATATTTATGCATGCTCTAACAATTTTATTCTTCAGCTCCTTTCCATGATGATATGACAACGCCGCCTCCATCTAGGATAGCCACAAATGTCTTGCCGACTACCATGTCAACAACACACAGCCTAAATGCACCAACTGTTGCACCATCTACTGGTACACAAATCCCTCTTTTTCTCTCTTTTGTTATGTGTTTAAGTGTTATGTGTTTACGATGTAGATCCCTTGATTGTGTTTGTGCCATGGGTGCTCTGCACCAATTTATTTCCCTTGAAGTATTATTTCTTGGAGGCATTTGATAATGGTTTTCATTTTTTGCAATAGGAGATGCAACAAGTCCCGATGCAACATCATTTCCTGGATGTTCCCGTGTTCCTAGTACGGGAATGGTGAAGGATTGCATATTGATCATCAGTGACGATGAAGGCATTCCCTTAAAAGTAGCCAAAGTTCCAAGTACTTTAAAGTTATTATTATTCTATAGTGATATAATAGTAATTTAGTTTTTGATCACTCTTCATCGACTAATGATCCCATGATTATTTTGTAGGGAATGATATTTTTTGGTGAAAACTTGGTGATGAGTGTTTGCAGATATTTGGGCCCACCCTACGTACATGGTGGAACATCATATCCTAACTAAAACCCCAAACCACTATTTTGATTTCATATCATTGCTAGAATAGTTTTCCTTTTCATCAATTTCTTGAACTATATTAAAGGTAGCTTCTCTTCATTTATGAGTCTAACATGTTTTTTTTTACTTAAAAGGTGGAATAACCAAGATAAAAAGTTGAAGGATGATCTTGTACATAGTATGACCCAACTTTTTGGACCTCGTGCATTCGAGAGAAACAAGCTCCTTGAAAGAGCTGGTTTATGTTTGAAGTATATTAGGGACCAGTACAAGAAATATTTGTGTCATGGATAAATCTACAAATCAGATACATAAAGAGTACATAAAATGAATAGCTGTAGAGTAATTTTACTATTTACATGATTATCCTAGCATGATCTTGGCTCTTATACCAATAATAATGCAAAGGAAGGAGTGCTTCAACCTAACATACAAGATCCTAATCAATTTTCAACCGTGGAAACTCTGGTTATGAATTTATTACTCTCGCTGGAAATCCTAGTTAGGGTCAGGAAAGTCAACATGAAAAATACCATAACTTAATCAAAATCCAATGAAATTTCATGAAACCAACTGTCTTTGAAAGGTAAAAGACAATATCAACATTATCAATCATGTGCAGGTTCGTACCAGACTATACAGAGCCATACCATTCCTATTTTCAAATTGTAACTTTTAGAAAAAACAAACTTTCAGGGCAGCCAATGGTATTTTTATCATATCTTGCTCAAAACTTAACAAAATTACATGAAACCAATTGCATTTGAAATCTAAAAGACAACATCAACTTTTCCAAGCACAACCCTTCAACACAACTCTCAACACTTGAAAATGGATTAGTAGTTCAACTTAAACCAATGACATTCCATTCATTCTATCAAATATCTTCATACTGCATTGCATAGTCTTAATGGAGAGAAACGTTAGTTAGTTTTGATTTTAAACATTAGTTTTGATTTTAAACAGAAGACCTAATAAACATCGATCAACTAAAGTCCAAACTTCAATTTCATATATTGGATTCTCTCCCCTTCATCCATTGTCAAGAACAATGCGGCTGATTGTGGATCATGCATTAACTTTTCGTATGCTTCAATTATAGTAGAGTCGCGAAGGCCAGGGATTGCTTTAAGTGCTTTATGCAACTCCGCTACCTCATTTCTCAAACTAGATGATTTATCCACTTTCAGAGGCTGTGCAAGGCCTGATGTAATGCCTACAGACAGATCTTTGATCACTTCACAAATCAAATCCAACGAAACTGCCAATGTTCCCCTCGTCCTCTTTTGCCTCCTTGACGATGTTGAAGGGTTATCTTTGCCGCTTGCAGTAGATTGGTTCGATGTAGGTGTATCAATAGATTCGTTATCATCATTAGAGAAATCAGAAGCAGTCTCAAAACATGCATTATCCATACCATGATAACTGAAATCTTCATCATCAATGAAATCCTCCTCCGTCTCTTGAGCTGTTGCAGCTACAGTGCCCTCAGCTATGTCATTCCCAACAATACAGGATAATTCATTGTAGTATTGAAATGGCTGCCTCTTATACATTCTGGCATTTTTAAATTCCTTTCTCTGTATCATGGCATAACAATTGAATTCATTATTGGTCCTTCATTACTTAAAAAGATATATTCAACTTAAAAGGAGATTTGAAGACCATGTTACCTTCAACAACTCATCCCAAACACTATCATCAGCATCCATAGTTTGGGTTGTCTCATTCCAAGCTAAGCCACTTGTATTCCTCAAGTCTTTCATAACTCTATACCCTTGTTTCCAAGTTTTCAGCTTGTTCTTGAAGTTTTCCTTCGATAGCTTCATTTTCATCTCATTATTGAACCTCCTTTCGATGGCTATCCAAGCCTCTTTCTTGAAACCCCCTTCAGCTTTCTTTCCAAGCTGCACTTGCTCCTGTAGCAAGTCTAGCAACTTGCGTTCCATCTCTTTTGTCCTGAACACCTTCTTGGAAGAAGAAGTTGCTTGGATAACTTGAACATGACTTAACATTAAATATAAAATATAGCAACATTAAACATAACATGAGAATATTAAATATAATATGACAACATTAAATATAACAACATTGAATATAACATGACAACACTAAATATGGCATAACGGCTTTTATTAATGTATAGTATCAGTTTGTGAAATTTATGAAATCTGACATTAGTTTAAACATTGCCATAATAGTTATTCAACCGACTAAGATCGAGATCTATAGTCTTCCCACATCCTTCTTGCTATTTCATCTCAAAAATTGGCCCAATCATCTCTTTCACGCTGGCTCAACCCATATGTCTCAAGCACTGGTACATCTATCCCATCACAACCATCTTCCTCTTCAAATTCTACCTCAGATGGAAGGCCGTCCTCTATCGTAATGAAGTTGTGAAGTATGCAACATGCCAAAACAATATGTGTTTGTGTCTTTATTTGATAAGATGTCGCATGCTTCAATATAGGAAAACGCTGCTTCAATATCCCAAATGTACGCTCTATTACATTCCTAAGCGAGGAGTGTCGATTATTAAACAACTCGTGTGAGGTGTTTATTGGGTTTGCTCTTGAAAACTTCTTTAGGTGGTAGCATGTGCACCGATAAGGCACGAGAAATCCTAGTACGTTAGGATATCCAGCATCGACCAAATAATATTTACCTAAACAAAACAAAATGTCATTGTCATAACGTTGTCTTATTTTTCGTATGCTTTAATAATATAATCATATTTTACAAACCTGGGGGAACTACCAATGGATCAGCTCTAGATAGAGCTGAAGCTAGAACACGGCTATCTGCAGCAGACCCTTCCCAACCAGCAAGGATGTATTGAAACTTATAATCAAATGAACACACTCCCATAACATTTTGCGACAAGTTGCCTTTTCTATCACGATATTTAGCTTGCAAGTTGATATCCACAGTGACTGGTATATGGGATCCATCCATTGCTCCCACACAATCCTGTACTCAAATAAATCATAGGTCTAATCAAACAATAATAGGATTAAAACTCTAAACAAACTTAAACCACTGAGAGATATACCTTGAAGTATGGATCAAAATGGGCCTTCCCAGTAATTTCCCGAGGAGTGTTTGGACTAGGGGGTATAAAATAATCCGAATGGAGCGCAAAGATAGCCCTCAAGACATTGTGGAAGTATCGGCTTACTGTCTCTCCAGAGTGCCCAAAGTTATGGGCAATCTTACGATTCCTCAGATTGTGGCCAAGAGTATGGAGGAACATGACTAATTGTTCTTCTAACGTGAGGAATTCTGTATCTTTGATGCTTCCTTTTTGCCTTAGAATATTGGCTAGTTTAAAGAAAGATCATCTAGTCATGCGTATTTGGTCATGGCAATCCATCTCATTGGAGTTGATAACACGCTTATAAAAAGGAATTGCATCTCTTGTGCGCTTACGCATTTTTCGACTACCTTCTTTTATACACTCCCCTATGGCCGCGACAAGGGTGGCAAGAACAACTACAATAACAGGCAGGAGTCTTCTCCTCCTCATAATCTCTCCTTCAATTTCAATATCATCATCATCATCATCAATATCATCAATGAGATCCATTGAATTACCTAAAAATACCAACAAAAAAATCACGAAACAACATAAGAAAACACCCAACTATAATGCATAATCAGAGAATAGAGTTGCAAGTTCAGTATACAACATATGTTGACAAGAAAGTACCTTGTGTAATTTCACAAAATGAGAAGTTCTCACAGTGACTGTCCCTTGTGTAATTGCCACTTGAATGAGGACAGTCACTGTAAAGATAACATGATAATGTACAGTTGCAGTGAGTGTACATTATCATGTTGTCTTTAGAGTGACTGTCCTCATTTGTTGAAGAAGAAAAGCATTAATGTGGTTGAATAGAAATACATTCAAGTGGCAATTACACAAGGGACAGTCACTGTGAGATGTCCTCATTTGTGACTGTCCTTACAGTGAGTGTACATTATCATGTTGTCTTTAGAGTGACTGTCCTCATTTGTTGAAGAAGAAAAGCATTAATGTGGTTGAATAGCAATACATTCAAGTGGCAATTACACAAGGGACAGTGGTGCAGGAGCACCTCCAACATTTAATCCATGGTCGAAGATAAAGGAGACTTCAAAGAACATCAAGGCTAAACAGGAGGATGGAATGCTTAATCAAGGACAACAGATCACTTGGTGGATCTTAGCACCTATAATGTTAGTAAAATATCGCAATTCTTCAATTAAATTGTAATGTCCTTAATAGGACTAAAAGACAAATTATAATGGACTAAGATTGTCCAAGCACTACAATTGGAGTCTAGAAGAGTTTAATGATCATAAAAGATCCAAATTAGTAAGTTAGTGGTCTTTTGTTTTAAAGAATTTAATAAATTGTAAGTTGGAATTTTGAACTTTCAAAATCCAACGGCTAGTTTTAGTTTGGTATGTGTTAAGTTTAAACATTCAACTCAACGAAAGTTGGTTGAAGATTAGTTCTTAGTTAGTTGTGTTTCGAGTTGTAACACTTGGTCGATAGTTGAATCTATTAGAAGAAGTTATATTAGAATCCTTTATATTTAGATAAAGGCTCTGTTACTAAACAGAGAGGAGATTGGTGTATTAATTTGTGCTCGACAAGCAATACAAGACTGCTGTTTCTTGCAATTCAATTTCTATTTTGAAACTTTATTGGCTTGGTTTGAAATTGAAATGCTTTGACAGGGTTCTTTAATCATTTCATTTGCTTTTGTTATGTTTCCAAACATTGCAGTGAACCTGTGTGTACCATTTTGGGGAAACAGTGAGCAATAAAGCATCTAGTTTATGTAAACTAATTCATTTTGAATCTCATTTTGAATTGATCGAATTCCATATGCTCTGAGGGAGATTTTTTATCCTTCGAATTGCAGATTGATGAGTGTTACAATCTATTAAGTTTGCTGTCACACAAGTTGTCTTGAAACAACATTCTATATCTTAGTTTTCTGTTACAGTAGAAGTTTAGGGGCGATTGAGGTCATTCCATGAATTGATAGGCCTAATTCATGGAATGACATTTGCTAACCTGTATTATATGATTCTAATCTAAATATATGCAGAACCGCGTGGGAGAACAGTGTGATCACAAACAAGAACAGTGGAAAACGGCATTGGAAGTGTGCTAAGGTGTAGCAGTGGGCGATCTGTCCACATAAGGCATATGTTTAATGCTTGGGAATAGTATACAATGTTCATTTGATGGTGAATCTACCACCAATTCATTGCAGGGTCGTGTGGAGACAGTAGATTGAGGAAGCCCTAGTTGACAGGGTTTGAAGACAACAAATTGGGGTTTTGTAGTTGCAGAGCATTTGTGTCTAATTCCTTTTGGAATTGAGCAATTGGAGACATAACTAGACACTGTCCAGGAGTTGGGAGCCAGGAGATCTTTAACCCATACTTCCTTTGAAAATTTAGTAGATTTTAGTGCATTGAAACAGGGTAGCAGTGCCGAACAAGGGTGTTTGTCCAAAGCAACAGTATAAAAACTTTTGATATGTTGTTGAACTCCAAAGAGGGTATCCATAAATGTTGTTACCTCATCAAATGTTTTGAGAAAAGTTAGAATTATTCCCTTTTTAAGTCTGCTGCAGGGTTTAGACAGCCTGTTAAGCTTTTTGTGACCAGTTTGTGAGAACATTGGTGAAATGGGATATGGGAATTGAGTGAGAGTCTCAGAATCTTGAAACCAAGTAAAGTGAAGCCTTAAAACTCAAATCCATCCTTTAGGATAGCCTTGATAGTCAAGTTCTTGAAGTATTTAAGATTGTTGAATAAGCCCAAGTGTCTAACCTCTGAAATTTCTAAACCTACTTGTGCATTTGATACCACCACCCTTCCCTCTACATCAGACAGTCACTGTGAGATTCATTTGTGACTATCCTTACAGTGAGTGTACATTATCATGTTGTCTTTAGAGTGACTGTCCTCATTTGTTGAAGAAGAAAAGCATTAATGTGGTTGAATAGCAATACATTCAAGTGGAAATTACACAAGGGACAGTCACTGTGAGATGTCCTCATGTGTGACTGTCCTTGTCACAAATGAGGACATCTCACAGTGACTGTCCCTTGTGTAATTGCCACTTGAATGAGGACAGTCACTATAAAGACAACATGATAATGTACAGTTGCAGTGAGTGTACATTATCATGTTATCTTTAGAGTGACTATCCTCATTTGTTGAAGAAGAAAAGCATTAATGTGGTTGAATACCAATACATTGAAGTGGAAATTACACAAGGGATAGTCACTATGAGATGTCCTCATTTGTGACTGTCCTTGTCACAAATGAGGACATCTCACAGTGACTATCCCTTGTTGGTGCAGGGGCACCTATCAAGTCAACTAGGAACACCTTGGAACAAGATGGAACCAAAAGATCAAAGGAAACCCTACATGTCAACTGGGATATTTTAAGGCCAATAATGGCATATTGTAATGAACAATGTACTTTGCCAGTCAAGAGTCATAAAAGTCCTAGTAAGTCCTAGCTTTCATTTTAATGTTGTTTCAATGTTTTATTGAATTCTTCATTGTTGAATGATATGTTTATGAACTAGAAAGGTTATTTACTGCATTCTACTCACTGTTGCATCAATTTTAATTCTGTTTTGAAGAAGTACTTATGCATGCTAACATATAAACTGGCAGTTTTTACTAATTTTCTGTAACAGTCAAAGGTTTTCTTTAAATAAATGAACCTCCCATGAATCCCAAGGGCCCAGACTTCATGGGAGGCTTGTTATTGACATGTAAAATAGAAATCTAACTTATTCTATGCAGCACTAGTGCGAGAAGGCTGATGATTTGCAGGAAACAGTGAAGTGTTCCTTGATGAAATGATGGGAATGGTGTAATAGCAGCATATTGGGCTGAATAAGAGGGTTGTATTATGAGTTGAGATGTCCTAGGGCATCAAAGAGAAGGTGTGTGAACAATTATTTGGTCTCCAAGGTTAGTGGAGATAGGTGTTTGGTGAAACCCTATGCACTCTGCTAACCACTTCTGCAGACCACTCTACATCACTTGTGTAATTGCCACTTGAATGAGGACAGTCACTGTAAAGACAACATGATAATGTACAGTTGTAGTGAGTGTACATCATGATGTTGTCTTTAGAGTGACTATCCTCATTTGTTGAAGAAGAAAATCATTAATGTGGTTGAATAGCAATACATTCAAGTGGCAATTACACAAGGGACAGTGACTGTTGTATGCACCCAAAAATGGTCACCTAAACTTTGGGGCCCATTTATTTGATTTATCAATCCTAAATCAATTTTATCAATAATCAATATTTTCAACATTATCAATTTCTTGATCAAATCCTAATTTTGATCATATATTGGATTTTTATCCTATGGGCTAACCATTTATCCTAAGTTTTTATTTACCTAAAAGGAATATTTCCTCCCCTTTTAATAAATAAAAAGCCCCCACTTTTCCTCTTATCCTATGTTGCACAAATAAAGTATTATTCCTATTTTATAAAAAGGAAAAAAGCACCTTTTGTCTCACATGAGGCTCAAAAGTCAACACTTCACTCTCATTGGAGGATACTTGTGCACATGGATTGCTCCTCTTTCAAGCTCCACCGCCGATTAAGATTTTTTGCCTCTTAATCTCAATGGTCCATTTCTTTGCATTTCTTATAAAAGGAGAGCTCTCTCCTCCATTTGCATATCCATGTTTTATGCTATTGTTATGCTGCAGGTTTTAGGTGCATTTGGAGCTTTTGAAGATATTTAAGACTTGCTTCATTTCATTACATCATTTAGTTGCATATTTCCTTTGCTTAGTTTGCATGATAATGGCATTCTTAGTGTAGATTTCCTTTTTTTATGCAATAGATTTAACTCACATAGTCTAAATAGGAAGGATTTGTAATCCATTGCTATTTCCATTTCATAGCTTAGTTTGTACTTCCACTTTCATAGCATAGCTTGCACATTTTCATTTTCATTTTAGTTGCATTGCATTGCATATTTGGATTCTTGGAGATATTGGCATTGTTGCCCTTGTCTTCATTGTGAATCTCTCATTGTGTGGTTGACTAGCAAAGTCACAAGTTTGTAGCTCTAGCTGAGAGCAATTTTCAATCTTGCAACTCCATGCATAGAGAGCTATGAGCCACTTTTTGAGGCCTCATTCTTGAGCAACCTTGCATGCAATGGTTCATAGAAGTGCATATTTTAGTGTGTACAACTGTGAGATGTCCTCATGTGTGACTGTCCTTGTCACAAATGAGGACATCTCACAGTGATTGTCCCTTGTGTAATTGCCACTTGAATAAGGACAGTCACTATAAACACAACATGATAATGTACACTTACAATGAGTGTACATTATCATGTTGTCTTTAGAGTGACTGTCCTCATTTGTTGAAAGAAAAAAGTATTAATGTGGTTCATTAGCAATGTATTAAATTATTTTTTTTTAAAATTCTACCCAGGACCGTCGCAATTGCGACGGCCCCCCCAAGAGATGCGACGGCAGCACCGTATTGGCGACGCCCAGGCCCATCGCAGTTGCTTCGGTGGACCGTCACCATTGCGACGGTCCTCCCAAGACATGCGACGGCGGTGCCGCATTGGCGACACCCAGGCCCGTCGCAGTTGCTTCGGTGGACCGTCGCAATTGCGACGGTCCTCCCAAGACATGCGATGGCGGTGCCGTATTGGCGACGCCCAGGCCCGTCGCAGTTGCTTCGGCGAACCGTCACCATTACGATGGTCTTCCCAAGACATGCGACGGTTGTGCCGTATTAGCGATGCCCAGGCCCATCGCAACTGCTTCGGAGGACCGTCGCAATTGTGACGCCCTGCCGTCGCAATGCGACGGAGGCGCTGAATTGGTGAAGCAATGACATTGTGACGGCAGGGTGTCGCAATTGCGATGGAAACCCATAGACGTCGTGATTTGCAACTAAAAAATAGCGACGTCTATCACTGTCGCTATAGCGGCACATATCCATCGCAATTGCGACACATAGCCGTCGCAAAATGGCCCCAAATTTATTAGTGAATAAGGGAAGGAAAGAAGGTGGCCACTGATGAAATAGATAAGGAATAGTCCCTGTGGTTAGAAAAGGATATCAGAGAGGTCTATCAGGAGGAGTTTTTGAGTGATGACTAGTTTATTAAAACTGATGAATTCAAGAGTTTCCTTATTTGGAATAAGCAAAAAGAAGTGAGGAAACTTCTGCCTGAAGGTATGGAGCCAAGTGAAGAAACATTGAGAGCCTTAGATTCTTATGATCCTAGCCTTGATCCCATAACTGCAGATGAAGCTAGACAACTAGTCAAGTCAAGTGGAATGATATTGACTCCGAAATGGGATCTGACTTCTACATTCATCATAGATCAAATAAGAAAGCAACCACCGGGTAGCCTATCATATGAAGTTCACATTGGTGATATGATAAGAGGAAGTGGCTATGACCCTAAATCTCAAGTTGTTGCAATGTGCTTTATGGCCCCTAGGACCCAAAAGCCATCTCTATTAAGTATAGAGGATAAAATGGAAGGAAATAAGATTATATGGACTGTGCAGAATACAACTAACCTTGAAGTTTCCAAGGTAGTAACTCATTGGGCTAACCTAAATGAAGCAAAGATAGTTCAATTATCTGAAAGGTATTCAAAATTGTTTGAAAGTGCAAACCTGGTGGCCAAGGATAGAGACTTAAAATTGATGAAGATTAAGCAGTTAGAGGATGAATTGGCAGAAATAAAAGTTAAGCTTAAAGAAGCTTCAAAGGAAATTGTTTCCCCCCCTGTGCAGATTGAGGTCCCTATTCAGATTGATGAAGAAGTCCCTGAGAGACCTACTAAAGATTTGGAGAAGATAAGGATAGAGGCATCTTTGGACACTATGTCAAAGATTATGCAATACAGGAAGGATAAGATAATAGAGAAGATGGATACATTTTATCAATCAGTTAGCCAATTGCACCAGACCAACAGAAAGGTAAATGAATCATTGGCTGCTTTGGAGCCACTTCATAGTGTTTGGTCTGGGAGAAGTTTGTTGTTTGATAAACTTGATAGTCTACAGGAGCATAAGCCTGAGATCCCTGGGGTAGTGATAGAAGTTTTTGAGAAGATTGGCTTAGTCAGTGCTATTTCAAAGTTTTTTAAAGGTAAGTCCAACCAGGTGAAGGCAAAGTTGTTTATGTTTGATAAGCATTATAGCAAATATCTGCCATCAATATGTGATGACAATGGAAATGTAATCAAGTTGGAAGAATGGAAATTGTCAATGGATCAGTTGGCAATTACACAAGATGCTTTCCTAAATAGTGACAATACTTTGGATTTTGAGAGGTGTAATAGCATAATTGACAGTCTTTTCAAAATTGAAAATGATTGCATACGCTTTGTGGCAGAGGCCAAAAATATAACTGACTCCATGTGGGATAAGCAAGTCAGATTATTACATGAATTGCAGACTTACAACTAGCCATTGGATGATGATGTAGCAGCTTGGGAGAAGCTAACAATAAAGAAGAAGAAGAGGCCAATTGTCTAGCTTATAGAAGAAGAGCAAGAATAGAGCTGCGGATGGCACCTGATCCAGAAATTGGGGGAGAGCAAGTTTCAAACAAAGGATGATGTAGGTTAGCTGGAATGGCGGTCATCATTCATGCAACAAATTTAGCAACTGCTCTGAAATATCCTTAGACAAAGATGCCACTTGCGAAATTGTTGAGAAAAGATATTTGTAATATGTTGTTGCAATCTTTTTGTCAGTTTGTAATCTTGTCTCTAGTGTAGGATCTTTTCTAGCCATCCCAAGCTTGTTGCATCCTTTCGAGGATTCCAAGATGGCTAAGATATATATAGCAAGTCTGCTCATTTCAGAGGGTGGAAAAAATACTCTGTAAGAAAGGTTCTTAATACAAAACCTTATTTTCTTTAAATGAGAAGATACTATATCAACACATTTGGACCATTAATACAAAATATTGGAGCTCTGTTACTACCATTTTATTGTCTTTATGTATGGAGTGTTTTAGTTTTCTTATGTATTTAGATTGCAAGGCATTTTGAATACATTATTCACAAGGTGAATATAGGGGTTAAGCTTAAGTTTCTTTCAAGGAAAGAGTAAAATCTTAGGGGAGGTCTCTAGGAATTAATAATCCATGTATGAATTTAATGATAGTTGCAGAAATCAAAAGGATGGCATGTTAGGCATGTCATTTGAGTTTCAGTATATTTGTTTTGATAGATATACGTGGAGGTAGGGTTTGACTCTGATGCCCAAGTGGATAAGGCACTAGTTCTAGATCCATTTACATTTATTTGCCACCCAAAATATAAATAATTATTTCATTTTAGTTTACCGGTACAATCATAATCTGAATCATTCCATGACAAGTTCATGGATGTGTTTTGTAATGCTTTGTAGAAGCACTGAATGAGGTTAACCTTCCTTGAGTTTAACTCTAAAAAGAAGAAGGATGAATATCCTTAAACCATTGTTTCATGTTGCTGCTTTCATGATTTCCATCATAGTTTTGTGTAT
The DNA here is from genome assembly GCA_027943335.1 of Chamaecyparis obtusa. Classification (NCBI taxonomy): domain Eukaryota; kingdom Viridiplantae; phylum Streptophyta; class Pinopsida; order Cupressales; family Cupressaceae; genus Chamaecyparis; species Chamaecyparis obtusa. The sequence continues at coordinate 167,256 of BSBK01007415.1, read as the reverse complement.
CAGGATAATTTGGGCCGTACTCAGAGTGTTATCATCTTACTAAGTTGATGTTCGAAAGCAATAACAAAGCAGTGAAGGAGCTAGTTCACAATTCAAAGCTCAATAAAATATTGAATTGATACAGGTACACCCTCCTGAGTATTTATACTCAAAGTGAAGAAGGTTTTTTGTCCTTAATACCTTAGTGTTTGCATTTTGCTAGATTATGTCCATTGGGATTATATGAGTATTTGATAATCTGCAGATTTGAGCACTAACACAACATTTCCAAGATTACCAACAGAGAAGTTATCATAATTAGACAGTTCAAAAGTAGTCAGTTTGTCAATCAAACCTTCCAAAGTAAGCACATTTCCAGAGTTACATCTAGATTCCTGAATAGCTGAGATCTTGATAGCATATATGGGATGCAGAGTTCTTAACACTTTTCCAATTATGGTCTCATCATCAATAATTCCATTTTCTCCTCTAATAGCATTCACAACTTCTTTTATTTTACCACAATATTGTGCAATGTTTTCATCTTCATTCATTCTCATTTCATCAAACTTACCTTTGAGACTCTCAGTTTTAGCTTTCAGTGCATATTGATCACCACCATAGATCCTTGCAAGAGTGTCCCACATATCTTTAGCAGTTGTGCAGTCCTTAACATCTTCAAATTCTGGATAGCTTAGGGAAGATGCAATATCCAACATTGCCTGGTTGTGTTCTTGCTTAGCTCTCATTTCCTCGACAGTCAAAGGTGCAGCAGGTGAGACATAGTTATTCTCAATGTAGTACTTTGAAGAATCACCAATACCGGCCAGATGCAGCTTCATCAAGCTTTGCCATGCAGGGAAGTTTTCCTTATTCAGCTTCGGTACCTCCTTCTTATACATCTTGATCATTTTCTTCAATTCCCTTTAAAATTGCTTTTCTGTAAACACCAATAAGCAACACAACTCTGATACCAATTGTTAATATGATTTAGAACAACAGAGAGGGGGGTTGAATTAGTTGTTCTCAGGTCCTGATGTATAAAACAACTTCAAAAAACTTTTACTTAAATCAGATCAAGCAACCAAAAAAAACTCGGTCACCACTGATTCAATAATAGAAACATATAACTTGGCAGTCCACTACCTTGTTGTAACTAACTTGTAAAACACTTAAATGTTTAAACCAAAAAATTCACACAAGTATGACAACAGGATTTATAGTGGAAACCCAATATGGGAAAAACCACTTTGTAACATGCTACTATTATTTTCACTCTTCTGAAGTGAGCTCGGTTAAAAGCCAACCTTGTCAAAGGTTACAATACACACTGTCAAGTGTGACCCAGTAAAAGGATTTCAATCACCCTGTTAAAAGTGAGCCTGGTTAAAGGACTTACATACACTCCATTAGAATGCAACCTTTGTTAAAAGGATTTAACATATGACTATTAGGTCAACCTCTGTAAAAAGGATTTTGACTGTTACAATGGTTAGAAAGTAGCAGTAGTATTGATCTAAAAAAAATACAACTCACTTTGTAAATATCAGATCCAATTCCGTATACAAATGCTGGTTTACTGACTTTAAAACTTTTCCATCTCCATCTTTGATCTGCTCAAAACTTTTCTTCCAGCAATCACCACATTTTTCCTTCAGCCTTTTCACTTATACAGTCAATAAAACTTATTGTTCTTCCAGAATCTCCTTCACCCATGCATTTCATACCTCATGCTTCGGTTCCCTTAATATTTTCCTCTATTAGGTTAACTTTCCTTTTGCTGCTTGATCTCCTTCGTAGATCTTAGGGTTAGGTCAGATTCATTGAATCTACCCGCTTCATGTTCTTCATTTCCTTTTCTAGAATCATCTCAAGTCTCATAAAGAATTACAATAAAATATTTTACAAAGCATTAAATGCTTCCATACAATCAATAAATAAAGTCAACACGGTTTACATAATCCAAGAATTGAAACAATGTCATCCCCAAAATGAATTCTCTTCAAATATAAAATTTTTGATGCTCGGTCAATACTGTGATCATTCACTCAGTCTCCATGTAAAATGCCCGGTCACTACTAAAACTATTTCCTCGGAAAATACTGATACTCGACAATTTACTAATACTCGGTCGACACTTGATTTTTCTTGGCATCCACTAACTCAGTCGACTCTGTCATAACTTGGCTTAAACATGATTTCTTCATTTTTGCTTGGTTAAGCCTACCAGTTTAGTTTTCAACTTTTACTAAGATAAACAATACATTATCTCATCATTGTGCAACATAGTCAAGTACACTTTTTAGTATCAAGATAACTCAACCTTTCCTTAGGTGCTATTGTTACCAACCTTGCTCCACTCTTCCTCAACAATTCAATAGATATAGTACTTTCCTAAGTAGCAACAGTCTTACCAATTAAGGTTTGACATCAATGACAATACAACAATTGTTTCAATTGCAGTTTCCAACAAGAACGTCATCAAGGAGAGAGATGAATGATATAAATGACAAGGAAGATAATTTTATGATAGACATACCCTTTGAGGCATGAAAAATCTTGTTAAGTAAATATGTAAGTATCTTGCATGAAACAAAGTATCTCATACCAAAAAGTATGTACCATCATGAAATAATACCAATCCATGAAGAGATGAAGAGTATAAGGGAAAATAATGATGTCACATTATGTCATCTTAGTAGTCAACCCAATTATACAATATGTGCACTTCCAAGAAAGGAAGAAACTGTAAGGAAGATATCAATCTCATTAAGGAGAAAGATCCTAAACAACAAGTCCATACATGGAAGGAAATCATAATACAAAAAAAATGATCAACAAAGAGATAATGGGTCCTTTGAAAGGAGAAACGATGAGATAGAAAAACCTTTCCTCCCAAGAAAGAAGACAAGGAAAAATATAAGCCAATATATACTCTAGGTGATAGATTTTTTATAATAGACATGTACTTTCAAGCAAGCACAAGGTTGCAATTTGAGATGTATATCTCTTGAAAAAGAGAAGATTCTTGTGTAAAAAAATAAATTGATACAAGAAAGGGTATCATATTATTAAATACACAATTCCACAAGAGATATTGGATCCAATGGAAAATTGAAGAGAAAAAGAGGAAGGAGGACCAAGTATAAACACCTTCCCTATTGCTAGGTGAGGTGATACTTGATAGAGGAGGACACTTTATGCTCCCTAGGTTGTTTTTATTTATAATAGACATGTTCTTTCAAGAAAGCATAAGGTTGCAAATCGATATGTAAATATCCTAAAAAGGAGAAGATCCTTATGTAAAATAACAAATGCATGGAATAAAAGATGCCATATTATAAAAGAAACAAATCAACAAAGGGAGAAAAATGGGTCTTTGAGATGAACAAGAAAATGAAATAGTACCCTTTCCCCCCAAGTTAGGAGACAAGGAATTAAGGACTATTATGTTACTCACAAATTATGATTACACCTAAAATTGTATCACCATAAATGACAATGATCAATCCTACAAAGGATAGGGTAGCAATATCACATATTGAGGAGAAATATAATAAGATCATATATGTTAATTAGAATGATCATGACAAAGGTTCCATTCATTGTTAAATGTCATTTGAATCATACCATAATCAATGAATTCTTTAATTTTACACTTCAAATCATAACATTCATTAATCTTATGGCCATGAATTTGATGATACATACAAGTGGAAGAATTGTCTTGTTTTATTTTTCTATTTTTTAAATTGTTTTCAAACAAATAGTAATGGATTTGTCCTTAAGAAGCTTAAACAAAATATTCTATTGTTATGATGATAAAGAAGAATTTATAGATTGATTGGGAAAATGGGAAGATTAGAAACCTAGAGTTTCTTTTGAAAAATGTGATGTATATTTATCATGATTTCCAATGCTTTGTTACACATATCCTATATCATGTCCATCAGGAAGGTTTGATATACAAAAAATATAAGGGTCTCTTTTTGGTGGTATGATATTGAAATTTAAAAATGCCCAATCAATATCTATGGATTTTTCATATGAAGGTATTTGATTCTCAAATTCATGGATTTTGGTGTGAGGTCTAAGGTTTCCCAATAATCATTTTGAAAATTTTATGATCCACCTATTTTATCAGAGAAATGTTTGAAGAAGGAAATGGAGATTGAATAGAGTTGACATGATTAGGATCCTTATGTTATAAGGTTTAATTTTTAAAAGGGAGAACATCAAGGATATTATCCTCTATGACAAAAATCATTGGTTTGTTTTGAGAGGTAGCTTGAATGTTATTGACTTGATTAGGCTCTTTGTTTTCAAAACATTCATTAGGAAACAAGGGAGAATCAAAGATATCATCCACTACTTCTAAGGTAATTTTAGGAGAAGGACAATCATGACTCATTATTGCTTCATCTCTAGAGGGAAGATGATTGAAATATATAGGAGGGTAGTGTTATTAAGGGAATTATCAATTGTATCACACTATTTCATAAAAAAATCATCCTCTTGCACAAAGGTAGTCTCATGGGAGAGGTACATATTATTTTCCAATGGTTCATCCTTAAGAGAAGGCTTAAAAGTAGGTTCTTGCATAAATATGTCCTCATGAGGGAGATAATCTTTGGGAGAGGAATAATTGGTTGGTTCATAAAGGGGATTATTATAAACCCTAAATCCTTGTATCTTAGTAATTAAATTTTGGCAAAATGATATTTTAGGAGCTGTAGAGGAAGATTTAGTAGAGATTAATTCATCAAGGGCTTCATCTAATGTAGAAAGCCCTTCACTAATAAACAAATAGTTAAGGCCCTCAACATCTTGACAACTAAACCAATCATCAAAGATTGAAAAATCTTGAATAAATAAATTAGACATATTGTAGACATGTTATCAATGCAATTTATTTTTGTATTTTCTAAAAGTATGAATTCAATGCAACTAAAGGAATGAGAAAGGAAAAGAAAAATATTTTTTTGTTCTTTTCATGATTCTAAGATGCACACAAATAGTAAATCTATCCGCACAAAAGGTAAAATGCATAATAATAGATATAAACACAAGATCATAATTTTTTTATTCTTTTTATAATTGAAAACAAACACATACAAAATATAACTATCTATAACAAAAGGTATGATGCATGAAAGAGACAGGTTCACCAAAATGTATAATAATAAATTGTGAAAAATGCTAAGATGTAGATTACTTACCAATTACTACATACATTGAAATACAAGAGCTCCCACAAAGTGAATATAATTAGCAAAACCAAGGGAGTAAGGGTGCCAATGTGAGATCTACATGTAATGTAGGTTTTTGATTCCTAATGTAAATGACAATGAACCAAAATGTAAATGATAAATATGATCTACTAAAGTGAGAGAAAGAAGAAAGAGATAGGAACAAGTGCACTTGAAAATAAGATGGAGAAGATGTTAGAAAGTAAAGTCCACCAAGATAATTGAGAGGGGGGGGGGGGGTGAATCAGTTATTATATAATTATAAATTTTATCAACTTCAATAGATTTTAATCATGTAAGCAATGTAATCAACAACCATAGAAAGATATACATGCATAATAACACAATGACACAAGATATGTTGACTAGGGAACCTCTTGATCAAAGAGTAAACCCTAGTGGGAATGATGCCCACAAAAGATGCACTAATATAAATATTCCTTGTGAAAGGATGGACTCTATTAGGAGTCTTATGAAATACATTCAGTACATATGAATCTCTGTTAGGAGATTTTGAATCCTTGCTAAAAGATTCTAACTCTGTTAGGAGTTATGGAAGATAGAAGGACCCACTACCCAAATAGCTTTAGGGTAAGATCACTGAACTCAAAGTCCACCTGATATTTGCATTACTCAATAGAATAATACCAAAATATTACTAACCTCAACAATCCAATACTCCTCTGACTGTGCCAAATCGCACCAACTCCTTCTTCAGATCTCAATACTAGATCTTAGTATTTCGCATATCCTCTTTCACAATTTCTCTTTCACAATACTTACAATCATCAATTCATTCCAAATTTCACATTAAAATAAGGAAAAAATCCCTTCCTATATACCACACTCAAGTAATTACAAATGAGTCGGTATACAAATTACAAAATAAACATTTCCACACGTTACATCAAAATTACACAAAATTGTCAACTTCCAATCAATATAATTCTTCACTCGTGTGACCTCAGATCTTGTGATGTCATCCATGTCACTATCAACATGTCTTAAACTTCTCTCTAATTGTGCATAACTGGATTCCATCCTGATTAGGAGATATCATCTGATTTTCACAAACTGCTACTCAGGAACACTGCCTGAACACTACTTCCACTAAAATGCTTGTAACTTCCATAAATAAATGAATTAATACCTATGCTCTTAACCATCATCTTATAACACATAATAGAGTAATTCCCCAACTCTTCATAGCATCATCTTTAATATCTTAAGTGCGCTAACTCAAACACTGTCTGCTTCTCTGCTAATCTTCAGTAGATCACTGTGTTGACATCAATGACAATCATAATCATGAATGCAACAACAACTGCTACAAAAAGGATGCTAATAATCCCCCATAGGATATATTCAGAATTCATTCCTAACAATCTCCCCCATTGGCATTGATGGCAACATAGATTAAAAAAAAATCCAACTTCCATAAATCCAACTCTACAACACTGTTGCTCTGAAAATACTTTCAAGTCCTCTTCATCAATCAAATCTTGCTTTTTTTTCCATTCAATTCTCTCCAAAAGATGGTAAAAATGGGTTTTTCATTTATAATTCTCCCCCATTGACATCAGTGACAAAAGTTTCATCATTATGTCAACAACAACTCCAATGTCAAAAGACACTATTCAAAAAATACATTCACTAGAGTCCTCATGACTCAGCTTAGATACACATACTCCCTGATAGAGGAAGTACCAACATCCAGTCTAGAAGAAAGATAGGGATCATATACCACTAGATGGATGCAACAATCTGCATCACTTCTCAAAAGTAGGCTAGGGCATAACCCCAAGCATACCTATCAGATACTCAAATGTATCCTTAGGAAAGGGTTTTGTAAATATGTATGCAATCTACTCCTTTGTGCTTATGTACTCAAGTTTGACTTCTTTCTCTTCTACTTTCTCTCTTACTACATGATATTTTATCTCTATATGCTTTGTCTTAGAATGTAACACAGGGTTCTTAGACATACTAATTGTGTTGTTGTTATCACAATGTATAACAACAGGTTCAACAAATTTTACTCCAATATCCTTCAAAATTTATTTCATCCAAATTATCTGGTTACAATTGTTTGCTACTGCTACATACTCTGCTTCTATTGTGCTTTGTGAAATACAATTCTACTTCTTTCTTAGCCAAGAAACCAATCTTCCTCCAAGGAAAAATGCTCCTCCACTGGTACTCTTTTTATCATCAACACTGCCTCCCCAATCAGCATCTGTATATGCACATAGGGTAAAATCATCAGATTTTTTATATCACAATACATACTCAATTGTGCCTCTTAAGTACCTTAGTATCCTCTTTACTATTGCATAATGTGATTCTCTAGGTTCAGCTTGAAATCTTGCTACTATTCCAACTAAATGTGCTATATCAGGTCTTGTATGGGTCATATATTACAATCCTCCAATCATAGATCTGTACTTCTTATGTTCCACTGTAGGAGTCTCATCTATGCTAGATAACTTATGTCCAATTACCATAGGTGTTCCAACTAGTTTACAATTCTCCATTCCAAATCTCTTCAACAAATCATTCAAGTACTTTGTCTAACTTACAAAGATACCATCACTATTTAGTGTTATCTATAATCCTAAAAAGTATTTCATTTCACCAATCATACTCATTTCAAATTTAGTCTTCATTTCATCTGCAAATTTATCACCATCTTCATCTTCTCCTCCAAAGATAATATCATCAACAAAAATAACAACAACCGACAAGCCATTTTCAATTTCTTTTGTGTACAAGTTTCTATCTGTTGTTCCTTTAGTAAATCCTAATTTCAACAAATACTTATCCAATCTCACATACCAAGTTTTGGTGCTTGCTTCAGTCCATATAAAGCTTTCTTTAGTTTACATACCATGTCTCCTTCTTGAGTTAAAGGAAAACCTTTAGGTTGCTCAATGTAGACTTCTTCTTCCAACTCTCCATTCAAAAATGTTGACTTCACATCCATCTGATACACTTTGAATTTCTTGTAAGCTGCATAGGTCAAAAACATTCTTACTGCTTCAATTCTTGCTACTAGTGCAAAAGTTTCTTCATAGTCAATTCCTTCTTGTTGTGAGTATCCTTTACATACTAGTCTTGCTTTGTTCCTTACTACTTCTCCTTGTTTATTCATCTTGTTTCTGAATACCCATTTTGTTCCAATAACATTCTTATATTTAGGTCTAGGGACCAATTCCCATGTCTTTTTCTTTTCAATCTGATCTAGTTCTTCTTTCATAGCTTTAATCCAATGTTCATCTTCACATGATTCACTAGTAGATTTAGGTTCAATTTGAGAAATTAAACATAACTGTTCTTGTACCTTATTTCATGTTAGAACTCCTCTATCTATGCTTCCAATAATCTGCTCATAAGTATGATTTCTTGATAGATTCATGTTAGGTGTCACTATCTCAGATCTTACTTTAGGTGTTGGTTCTTCAGTGATCTCACTATGGCTTTCATTCAACAAATCATTGTCAGTTTCATAAAATAATTCATTAGTCTCAGGGTTAGGTCTAGAATGAGTTCCTTCATCTGAATCATAATCAAGCATTCTTTCCTGAATTTTGAAATTTTCATCAACTTTAACATTTGTGCTCTCAAAAATAGTCTTAGTTCTCTTATTGTAACATCTATAAACTTTTCTCTTCAATGAATATCCAAGAAATATACCTTCATCACTTCTAGGATCAAAGTTTCCAATATCATCATCTCTCTTAATATAACATTTGCTTCCAAAAATTCTAAAATACTTAACTATAGGTGCATGTCCAAACCATAGTTCATAGGGTGTCTTATTTGTGTCTGCTCTGATTTGTACTCTATTTATTGTATACACTGATGTGTTCACTTCTCTCTAGAATATCTTCACTAAGTCTTTCTCAAATAACATAGCTCTTGCTGCTTCAATCACTAATTTAATTCTTCTTTATGCAATACCATTTTTTTCAGGTGTCCTAGGGGTTGAAAACTATCTCTTAATACCATTCACTTCACAAAAGATGTTAAATTCTTTAGAAGTAAATTCTCCACCTCTATCTAACCTCAAATATTTAATCTTCATTCTAGATTCATTCTCAACTTTATTTTTAATGACCTTAAACTTATCAAATGCTTCAGACTTTTCTTTAAGAAATAAAATCCACATCATTCTTGTAAAGTCATCAACAAGAATCATAAAATACCTTTCTCCATAGAATCCTCCAGTCCTTGTAGGACCTCTCAAGTATGTATGAATAATCTCCAACTTTTCTGCTATTGTAAACATTTTGCTGGGAAATGAGCTTCTCTTCTATTTAGCCATCACACATTCTTTGCAAATCATGTTAGTAGGTTTCATAACTTTAGGCAAATCTCTTACTACAAGTGTAGTACTCACTTTCACGATGTTATCAAAGTTTATATGACAAAATCTTCTGTGTGATAACCAATTGTCATCAATCTTAGTAATCAAACATGTCATCTTAGTAGGATTCAACTGAAATACATTACCTCTGGCTCTAGATCTAGTACCAATCAAATTTCCATCTTTATCTTTAATTACACAAGTTTTCTCAGTAAATCGAACTTGATATCCCTTATCAACTAACTGTCCAACACTCAAAAGATTATGTTTCAAACCATCCACAAAGTAAACATCATCAATATTAGTCTTTCCATCAAGAGTAATAGATCTTATACCTTTAATGAAACAAGGTGCATTGTTTCCAACTCTAACAACTCCTTCATCATAATTGTTAAACTTTATGAACTTTTTCATGTCTCTAGTCATATGATGTGAACAACCATTGTCTATAATCCAATCAACTTTCTTTTCTACTTGAGAAACTAAAGCCTTTTCTTCCTTAATTTTAGTTTCAAGATTTTCTTCTTTTATTGCTACAAATCCTATATCATCATTATTCTCATTATCACTTTCACTCAAAGATTTCTCTAAACTAGCTTCAAGTTCTTCATTATTTTCATAGTAACATTCCTTAGATGTCCTAGGATTAAAATTCTTCCTATACTTCTTAACTCTCTCAGGACATTTAGATGCAAAATGACCAAATTCTTGACAAGTCCAACATTTAAAATTTTTCTTACCATCTGGTTCTCTCTTCACAAGCAAGGCAATACCTTCTTCAATCTTTTTGTCTTCTTCATTTCTAGATCTACTATTGCTAGCATAATCTCCACTCATAATAATGCTTCTTGACAAAGTAGGGTGAACACTAAGTGCACTAAATGTTGTTTCCATTCTATGTAAGTCTCCTAATAGCCAAAAATTCATCTCTGTTGCTTCCAATCTTCCAAGAAGAGTCTCTCTGGTAAAGTTCGTAGTACAAGGAATAACTTGTTCAATCATCTATGTTGTCTACTTAAATACAATAGTCAATATCCTTAGAATTTTCCATATCACTTCATTATCTATCTTTGTTCCTCCACAAGATTTTATACCTACAACAATCTCTAACATTCTACCAATATAGATTCTAATAGATTCATCTTCCATCATTCTTATATCTTTAAATGCACATATCCAATTATGTAATCTGACTTTCTTTGCATGTTCATCACCTTCAAAAGTAGTGTAAAGCTAACCAAATTTCATAAGATGTTTTCAAATATTTTACCTGACTATACTCATTTTCTGGAAGGGCTGACAAAAGTGCTTCTTTGGCAAGTATGTTACACATGAATAGATCTCTTTCCTCATTAGTACATGTTTCAATGTTATCCTCATCAATGATAGTCTTCTGAGTCTTCATAATCAACCAATAACCTGGTCCTAAACACAGTAGATGTGTCTTCATCTTTTCTTTCTAGCTGTCAAAATTTACTCCATCAAACTTAGGGCTTTCTTTCTTGAAATTCACCATGGATCTCCTTAAGTTGTTAAACTTTTCCTTCAAGGACCTACTTCTCTAATACCAATTTTTAGAAAGTAAAGTCCACCAAGATAATTGAGAGGGGTGGGGTGAATCAGTTATCAGATAATTATAAATTTTATCAACTTCAATAGATTTTAACCATGTAAGAAATGTAATAGAAAACCATAGAAAGATATACATGCATAATAACACAATGAAACAAGATATGTTGACTAAGGAACCTCTTGATCAAAGAGTAAACCCCAGTGGGAATGATGCCCAAAAAAGATGCACTATTATGAATATTCCTTGTGAAAGGATGGAATTTTTTAGGAGTCTTATGAAATACATTTAGTACATATGAATCCCTATTAGGAGATTTTGAATCTCTGCTAAAAGATTCTAACTCTGTTAGGAGTTATGGAAGATAGAAGGACCCACTACCCAAACAGCTTCAGGGTAAGATCACTAAACTCACTATCCAACTGATCTATGTATTGCTCAACAAAATAATACCAAAATATTACTAACCTGAACAATCCAATACTCCTTCTTTGATTGTACCAAACCACACCAACTCATTCTTCAGATCTCAATACCAGATCTCAGTATTTCGCATATCCTCTTTCAAAATTTTGCTTTCAAAATACTTACAATCATCACTTCATTCCAAATTGAGAATTACAACAAGGAAAAAATTCCTTCCTATATACCACACTCAAGTAATTACAAATGAGTTGGCATACAAATTACAAAATACAAGTTTCCACATGTTACATCAAAATTACACAAAACTGTCAGCTTCCAATCAATATAATTCTTCACTCGTGCGACCTCAGATCTTATGCTATCATCCACATCACTATCAACATGTCTTCAACTTCTAACTATGCATAACTAGATTCCATCCCGATTAGGAGATATCATCTGATTTCCACAAATCGCTACTTAGGAACACTGCCTGAACACTGCTTCCACTGAAATGCTTATGTCTTCCATAAATAAATGAATTACTATTTTCACTCTTAACCATGATCTTATAACACATCATAGAGTAATTCCCCAACTCTACATAGCTTCATCTTCAATATCTTAAGAGCTCTCACTCAAACATTGTCTTCTTCTCTGCTAATCTTCAGTAGATCATTGTGTTGACATCAATGACAACCATAGTCATGAATGAAACAAAAAATGCTATAGAATGGCTGCTAATACTCCCCCATAGGATATATTCAACATTCATTCCTAACAGAAGATAGGACTTCTAATCTAAATTTGAATGTCGCCAAAATGTCAGAATCAGTTGTAACACCAAATCTAGGAAATTGATATCTATAACTGTGTGCTTTGCAAATGTAAGCCACAAAGTGTAGGGACAAGTCGAGAAGTCTACTTGTACCCAGGGATAATTGAATAACTTGACTTGTTCCCAGTAGTGCCAAATCTAATGAGATTTTCTAGGATCCCATTTCTGCACCTATACTTCTCAACTAAAATTGTGAGTCCACAACCTATTCCTACTCAGAAAAATGGGGAAGAAGGTTGAAGAAAGGGGTTTGCCTTAGTCAAACCCATGTTTAGGAATAAGCCTTGAAATGAAATAAAGGGGAATCATATTGTCATGCATAAATGATTAGATCTAAACAATGAATTATATGATACCATGTAGATGAAATTACTTCTTTAAATTTGATCAGGAATGATGATGCAGTAGATTTTGACTAAACACAAAAACCCAAAAAGGAAATCATGAAAAGATAAAACTTTATGAAGTAAATTTTATAATATTCCACAATGTTTGATTGGGGAAGAGAGAGAGAAGAACCAAGCTTTATGGATGAATGTGAATCTCCTTCTTGATAGAAGACTCCTTTTCTTGGCCTCCAATGAGGGAAATGAGCTAAATCTATGGAAGAGAACACCTTGATTGCAAGAGAGGAATGGAAACTTGGATGCTTGATGGCTTGATGGATTCCTTACACTTGAATGCTTGAATTCATGAATGCTTTATTTATAAATTGATAGCATTCTTATGAATCTTGAATGTCAAATGAGGGGAGAGGATGTCCTTTTATACTCATTTCAAAGCCCAAACTAAGTCCACATCAACAAAAAATATAAACTTCAGAGGGAAACCCCAACATTGGACCCTGGGCTAGATCTAGGCTCAAAAATCAATGGTCAAGTCAAGAATTGACTTGTACCCCAGGGAACAAGTTGAGGTCTCCACTTGTTCTAGGTAAAACTGGCTCAAAATCCTAGGAAATTTGGGAAGGTGAAAAAGAGTGGAGGAAGAAAATGCAGGTTGTCATGGGGTCGAGGTAGATTCCAAAATCTAAATATAAATGAATGGGTCCTAGATGAAGAAATGAATTATGGGATTGGATGGAAAAGGGAAATCATGCCTAGAAGAGAGATTCGACCTTGATTTAAAGAAATATTTTAGGAGAAGACCTCATATTTGAATTAGGTATGCATTAAGGTTTTATATGAGAACCTACCATAAGAAACACACTAAAGTGATCACAAGATGGTCCCAAAATGAGCACAAGTTAGGTGCTTACTTTTTAGGACAATACAATATATGTGTGTGCTTATATATACAAATATAGACACACAGATACACACACACACACACACACACACACACACACATATGTATACATGTAAATATATATATGTATATATCTATATGTATATATATGTATGTGTGTGCGCATGTGCAGATGTATATATATACACCCACCCACCCACACACGCATATTAGGATGAACCCACAATAGTCAATTACACTTTTTGCCTAAACAGATACTGAAATGTACATTTAAAAAAAAATCACTTTCAGATGCATATTGTGTTAGGAATAATAGTCCACAATACAACTGAGAGGGGGATGAATCAGTTGTATGATAGAATATTAAACTTTAAACTTTGAATAGTAGCAATATTAGATCCAATGAACACAATGAATGGCAACACAATAACACAATATTTTGGTCTTAGGGAAACCCTCTTAAAGGTAAAAATCATGGTGGGAATTAGCACCCACAAATGATGTACTAAGGAGTATTGTATCCTTGTTAGAAGATTTAGCCCTGTTAGGAGCTTATTGAAACATTACAGTACACAATCCTTGTTAGAGGATAGACCCTATTAGGAGTCAAGAAAAGAAAGGGGGCTCACTGCCCAAAGAAGGTTAAATCCACCTTTAGAACTCACTATTCACAATAAGTGTATATGAAGAAATACACAATATTTTGAACAGTCTAACATCAACTATCTTTTCTTGATCAGTTCCAATGAAGTTCACTAGTAATCCTCTATTCTACATCCAACAGACACAAGCTTGCAGCTTTCACAATCTTCTTTACATCACATACATTCTCACCATATCTTTTCCAAAGAAAAGATCTTACATATTTACCCTATTACATTCCACATGATTAGGTCAGCCCATAAGGCTTTCCTAATTATAAATAATTAAATAAACCCTTGCTAAGATACACACTATATCTAAAACAAGTATACAATGATTATATTACAACAATTAAGGACTGACATCCTTAATTTACATTTGCCAAACAAAATGCATGATACACCTCTGAAGTCGGATCCCAAATAAGTCTTCCCCAAATCACATGCCACAACTGACACCATCTAGCATTTTGTACCTTACGCTTACCAAAAAACATCCTTTAGTACCTTTTCTTTCATCCCTCAAGATCACATACACTGAATCCATATCACCTATAAGATATACCAGAGACACATAGACTATCTCTATCAACTTCCTCTATCATTGTCCAGTAACCAGTCTTTACCAAAACATTTGTAACTCCTCCAATATGCAACATTACATGATACGATCTTGGATATAAGATCACAACATCTTCTTGAACTCTCATTTGTCTTTGCACATCCTGAAACATCCATACAGTGTCTATACACTATCATAACCAGCCTATTGACTTCAAAAAACATATGTTGACATTAGTGACAAAACACTAATGACAACAACAACAAATCCAACATTACTCAACATAGTGATTAAATATATTAAATGTGTCAATCACCACCCCAATGCATTAACAATATCCAACAATCTCCCCCTTTGGCATTTATGTCAACATATGGGAAAATCACCCCAAAGTTATATCAATCCAAAGTTCTGCAGCTAATTAGTAATCTCATAGTATCCCTATACAGTAGGGATTTTCTCATAGCAACACTCCCCATTTGAAAACAATGGAAAAGGGTGCCATGAGTCATCAAGTGTCCTTCAACACCTTTCTTCCATGATCACTCCTCCTAAGGAGTAGATCCCTACATCTAGTCTAGAATATGATAAGGCTCTAAAAACCTATGGACTAATGCATCCTTGCATCATTTAATTCTGACTAGGAGGGGCCTGAACCCCAAGCATACCTCTGAGATATTTAAAGGTACTTTTGGCAACAGTTTTGTAAAGATGTCTACAATATGTTCCTTTATTCTAACATACTCCAATTTTATTTCCGTCTCTGCCACCTTGTCTCTAAAGAAGTGATACATGATAGAAATATGTTTAGTTTTAGAGTGCATCTCCAAATTTTTTTGACATATTCACTATACTCATGTTATCACAATGGATAACCACAGGCTCATCAAAAGTTATTCCAATGTCTTTTAGTATTTTCTTTATCCAAACAATTTGAGTGCAGTTAATAGAAACAATAACATACTTTGATTCCATAGTAGATTGAGCTATACAATCTTGTTTCTTACTTAACCATGAAACCAACTTTTTCGCAAGGAAAAATGCACCACCACTAGTACTCTTCCCGTCCTTAATATTTCCTACCCAATCAACATCAATATAAGCATGAAGTTCAAAGTCATCATTTCTATCATACCATAAGCCATGGTCTATTGTTCCTTTGAAATATCTCAATATCCTTTTCACAGCAGCTAGGTGTGTCTCTTTGGGTTCTTCCTAATATCTAGCCCCAATCCCAACAACATTAGCAATATATGGTTTGGTGTGAGTTAGATATTGTAATCCTCCAACCATTGATCTATACTTGGTCTGAAAAATAAACTTTGATTCATCATCAACTATCAGCTTATTACCAGTCACCATGGATGTACCAACTGGTTTATAGTCTTCCATTCCAAACTTTTCAATATTTCCTTAAGATATTTAGTCTGAGAAATACAAATTCCAGCTTTACTTTGATTTATTTTTAGTCCAAGAAAGAATTTCATTTCACCAATCATGGACATCTCAAATTTATTCTCTATCTCTTTAGAAAATTTCTTACATAGATCATCATTACCTCCAAAGATAATATCATCAACAAAGACTTCTATTATCAAAACTCCATCTTCACTAGGTCTTAAATACAAATTACTATTAGCATTACCTTTTTTGAATCCAAGCCGAAGTAGGTATTTCTCTAACATTGCATACCAAGCCCTTGGAGCTTGCTTCAGCCCATACAGTGCCTTCTTCAACTTTCATACCATGTATCCTTCTTCGCATAAAGGAAATCCATCAGGTTGTTCTATATAAACTTCTTCCTCAAGATCCCCATTCAAGAATGCAAATTTCACATCCATCTAATACAACTTGAAGTTCTTATTTGCAACATAAGCCAAGAATAGTCTCATAGCTTCAATTCTAGTAACAGGAGAAAATTTATCTTCAAAGTCTATGCCTTCTTGTTGTGAATAACCTTTACATACCAGTCTTGCTTTTTTTTTCTTACAACAATCCCTTCTTCATTCATTTTGTTTCTAAAAACCCATTTAGTTCCTATTACATTTTTGTTCTTAGGTCTAGGAACCAATTCCCAGGTGTTTTTCTTCTTTATCTGATCTAATTATTCCTTCATAGCATTTATCCAAGATTCATCTCTACAAGCTTCATCTATAGTCTATGGTTCAACTTGTGAAATCAAACAAATTTCTTCTCTAGCCTTTGATCTAGTAATTACTCCTTGATTAGTATTGCCAATAATTTGATTTTCAGGATGATTATTCTTTACATACCTCATATTTTTAGGAACCTCACTAGCCTCATTTGTGTAATCATCACAAGTCTCATTTTTGCATTTGGCCTCAACAATTTTTTCTTCTTCTGCAGCAACAGCTTCTTTGATCTCTGTATTCTAATTACAGTCATACATTCTCTCTTGTATCTGAAACCTTTCATCTATCTTTATATTGTGACTTTCAATCATCTTCCTCAATTTTAGATTGAAACACTTGTAAGCCTTTCTCTTAGTAGAGTAACCAAGGAAAATTCCTTCATCACTTCTAGCATCAAACTTCCCTATCTCATCATCTCTCTTGATATAGCACTTACTACCAAATATTCTAAAATATTTTACAGTAGGAGTATGATTAAACCATAATTCATAAGGAGACTTACTTGTACCTTCTCTTATTTGAATTTTGTTCAATGTTTACACTGTTTTCCCAACAACCTCTCTCCAGTGCATATGAGATGCATTTCCTTCAAGCAATATTGTCCTAGCAGCATCAAGTATAGTCATGTTTCTTCGCTCTGCTATCCCATGTTGTTGTGGAGTTCTATGAGCATATGTTTGTCTCTGTATTCCATGCTCTTCGTAGTATGAATTGAATATATCTGAAGTAAACTCTCCACCTCTATCTGACCTCAAACATTTAATCTTTAAACCTAATTCATTTTCTACTTTTTCTCTGAATATCTTAAATTTATCAAATGCCTCTAATTTCTCTTTTAAATAAGTAACCCATATCATTCTGGAAAATTCACCAACAAAAAGTATAAAATACCTTTCACCATAGTATAATTTTGTCCTTGTAGGTCCACATAGGTCTGTATGTCCCAGTTCAACTTTCCCTTTGATGTATATGCTTTTCTTTTCTAACTTCTTCTAATCTATTTTCCCATGACACATTCTCTACATACAGTGTTAGATGGTTTCACAATCTTCAGTAGATCTCTTACTACATTAGATGAGCTTGCCTTCACAATGTTATCAAAATTAACATGACAAAATCTTATGTGCCATAACCAACTATCATCAACCTTTGCAACAAAACAAGAAGCTCTAGATGTATTTAATATAAATACATTACCTCTAGACTTAGTACCAATTTCAATCAGCTTTCGTGCCTTACTTATGATAAAACATTTTCCATCATTGAATTGTAACTGAAACTCTTTATCCATCAAATCTCCAACACTCAAAAAGTTATGCTTAAGTCCATCAACAAGAAACACATTATCAGTATTAGTATTTCCATCCAAAGTAATAGATCCTACACCTATGATAGGTTTAGGAAGATTATCTCTAAACCTTACAACAACACCATTATAATTTACTAATTTAATAAACTTGTTTTTGTCTCCAGTCATGTGATGTGAACAACCACTGTCTATAATATATTCAATTTTTTTATCAACATGTGACACTAAAGCATTTTCCTTGTGTACTAGTTCATCTCTAATAGAAACAAATCCAATCTCCTCATAATCTAAATCATCATCATCAGAAATACCTTCACTAGCATAATAACATTCCTTATCCTTCTTAGACTTGAAAAACTTAGGCTTGTACTTAGGAACTCTTGTAGGACATCTAGATGCAAAATGACCAACCTTATTGCATGAAAAATATTTCAAAGGTAGTTTGCCTTCAAATTTACCCTTATCTCTCTTTTCTCTTCTAGTGATCAGTGCAACAAGTTCATCCATCTTTCTTTCTTCTACCATTATCTGTTCCCATTCCTCGGCATATTCTCCAAGCTCTTCTTTTAGGCTTGCACTACTGGTTCTCAGAGGTGGAGACATTATCTTCTTGTGTGCAGATGCCTTAAATGCATATTCAACTTTAGGTATAGAGTCTCCCATTTCTGCAGCTTCAAAAGTAGTTAGCTTTGCAATCAAAATCTCTTTGCTAAAGTTTGGAGTCAAAGGTATAGTCTCTTGAATAGATAGAGATTTAAACTTGTAAGTAGGAGTTTATAATCTAAGGATCTTCGCAATGACTTCTTCTTCATCATATGTACCTCCATAGTTTCTGATTTCGACCAAAACTTCTATAACCCTTTGAACATAAGCCCTAATTCTATCATCGTCATTAATTTTTAGCTTCTCCATCTATTTTTTCCAGTTCTGTAACTTTTCTTGCTTGGTATACTTCTCTCCTTCATATAGTGCTTCTAATCTTTTCCAAATCTGGTGTGCCAAATCCAAGTCTTTAACTTCAGTAAATTCTCCTTCAGAGAGTGCACCAATCAATGCTTCTCTTACAACGATGTTGTAAGAGAATACATTCTCATCATCAATAGATGATGGCAAGTCATTCCCAGTCTTTATAGTCACCTTATTCTTTGCGATCAACCAATAGTCAATGCCCAAACATAGAAAATGAGTTCACATCTTGTTCTTCCAACTATCAAAGTTTTTAGGATCAAATTTAGGACCATCCTTCCTATAGAACACCATATCCAAGATCACCTCAAGCTTTTAAGCTTTCTCTCTAAGGACCTGTAGCTCTGATACCAATTTTTAGGAATAACAGTCCACAATACAAATGGGAGGGGGGGTGAATCAATTGTATGATAGAATATTAATCTTTAAAATTTTAATAGAAGCAATATCAGATCCAATGAACACAATGAATGGCAACACAATAACACAATATTTTGGTCTTGGGGAAACCCTATTAAAGGTAAAAACCTTGATGGGAATTAGCACCCACAAATGATGTACTGAGAGTATTGTATCCTTGTTAGAAGATTTAGCCCTATTAGGAGCTTATTGAAACATTACAGTACACAATCCTTGTTAGAGGATAGACCCTGTTAGGAGTCAAGAAAAGAAAGGGGGCTCATTTCCCAAAGAAGGTTAAATCCACCTTTAGAACTCATTATTTGCAACAAGTGTATCTGAATAAATACACAATCTTTTGAACTATCTAACAGAAACTATATTTTCTTGCTCAGTTCCAATGAAGCTCACTAGTAATCCTCTACTCTACATCCAGCAAACACAAGCTCACAGCTTTCAAAATCTTCTTTACATCACATACATTCTCACCATATTTTTTCCAAATAAAAGATCTTACATATATACCCTATTACATTCTACATGATCAAGTCGGCCCATAAGGATTTCATAATTATAAATAATTACATAGACCCTTTATAAGATACACACGATATCTAAAATAAGTATAAAATAATTACATTACAACAATTAAGGACCGACATCCTTAATTCACATTTTCCAAACAAAATGTATGCTATACCTCTGAAGTCGGCTCCTAAATAAGTCTTCTCCAAATCACATGTCATAGCTGATGTCATCCAACATTTTGTACCTTGTGCTTACCAATGAACATCCTTCAGTACCTTGTCTTTCATCCTTCAAGATCACATATATTGAATCCATATCACCTGTAAGATATGTTAGAATAATTGAGAGGGGGGTGAATCATTTATCCACTGTACCAAGTCAAAATGTATAATCCAAAACAAATTACTTACACTTATGCTACTTAGTAACTTAAAATACTAAACTGTCTGTGCTTTGACCGATTACCAGTCATTAACATATAGTGATTACCAATCAAATCAAATATGCAACATGCAAGTATGACATCAAACAAATATCACAATCAACACATAACACAAGAGATTTAACGTGGAAACCCTGTGAAGGGAAAAACCACCTGGGATCGGCAACCCAAAAATTGTTCACTCTTCTGAAGTGAGGTCGGTGAAGACCCAACCCTGTTAAAGGTTACAAACACACTATTAGGTGTGACCTTGTTAGAGGATTTTAGACCAACCATTATCGTCCAACCAGCATTCACTATGGGGTTGATAGGATAACAATGTTCACTCTATGAATGATACATAAAAGACTTTCCTAGTCCACTCGATTAAGAGATTTGACTGTATACAATGGTTAAAATGTAACAGTAGGTGATATTCCTTAATACAACTTCAATTGCAGATGTGTAGATCAATGGTAAGCTCATTCAAATCCTCTAATCATTATAACAATTCTATTTCAATCAATATTCAGTGACTTACTGTCACTTGGTAATAGCTTCCTGATGCCTAGTAAACTCTGCAGTTTGGTTCTCCTTAACCATTTTGATTAGGTATGCATGAAAACTAGTTCACACAATAATTTTGCAGTATCCTTCTTTTGGTATTTCTTTCATTGTGAAACTCTAGTCTCTTAAATAGACAAGTAAACCATTTTCTTCTCCTCCATTAGATTTTTTCGCTTAATCACCTTCATAGATTTTGCTGCTTAAACCTTCCTCGGCTGATTTGTCAATAACATGTTTCATTTCAATACATTCGATCTTCCTTGAATTATGTTAGTCGTCGATCTTTGTAACAAACATTATCCTTTGCCTCAAATTCATAACACTTTCCAACTCATCAATCCTTATCAGCTAAACTAATCATTTTAGTTCTTTTCTCCTACTTAGTTAACAAAGAAATGTGTTGGTGAACACAAGCTCAGTTTATACTATGCTCGATATACACTATACTTTGTCGGTGTATACTAAAATGCTTCATCAACTGACAACACTACTTTGTGTCTTTGTGCTCTTTTCCCTATCATAGATGAATTCAACATGATCAAATCAATATCATAAGGTCATAGACTCATCAACAAGTTACCCAATGTATTCCTTATCCTCATCTGTCATGTACATCTTCCTCATGTGGATATATTTGTTCTTCATCTCTTTCACTCCTTTTCTATAGATGTTTAGGTACAATAACTTAGAAGATAAGTGTTGTCAAACTAGTTGACATAAATGACAACATAATATTGATTTAATCATCTTACATATCTAATCAATCATCTTAGTGATCTTAAATCACATATCTTCAATTAGGCTCTAAATCAGTTTTAGTTCATCAATCTCTCCCTTTGGCATTGATGGCAACTTAAGTAATATGAAATATACCATACACATACCAAACATGTTGTCTAAAACTCTGTGAACAAATGTTGTAACTCCATACAAGCTCTCCCTAGCTTAATATGTTTAACCACTATGTTACATACAAGCATTTGCAAGTGTAGACTAAGTTCTGTAGATGTGATCTTTTCAACTGTCAAATTCCTACTTTTGTTCTCAGTAACTGATCTTCAGTGTTCCCTCTTTCTTCCAGATTATCTCTCCCTTAGATAGATATTTTAGGGTTCTCATCGGTGCATATTGTTTCATATTGTTTATCTCTCCCTTTGACAACAATGCCAAAGAAACAAATAAACATACAACTTTGTAGTAGCCAAATAACTCTCTGTTTGTTCAGTGCATTCTCTGTATCTTTGTATACTGATATGCCAATATGTTCCAGTTCTTCAAACTTTTCACAACCTTAGACATGATCCAAAGTGTGAACTATGTTGCATCAACAAGAGGGATCATCTGATAAGATTAGGCTGATGCAACATCCAGATCACATTAGTGATCAGTAGACAGGGGACAGACCCCAAGTCTAGTCCTTAAGTATTCAAATGTATCCTTTAGTAGAGGCTTTGTAAATATGTCTGCAAGTTGTTCTTTAGATGTAACAAATTCTACCTTCACTTGCTTCTCCTGTACTTGTTCTCATAAGTAGTGATACATAATAGATATATACTTTTTCTTTGAGTGCATCACTGGATTCTTTGAAATATTAATGGCACTAGTGTTGTCACAATATATAATCACCAGCTCAGTGATTACCTCATTCATACCTTCCAACACTTGCTTAATATATACAATGTTTGAACAATTTGTAGCAACAACAACATACTTTGCTTCAACTGTAGACTAAGAAATGCAAGCCTGCTTCTTACTTGTCCATGTAACAAGTCTTTCAACAAAGAAAAATGCTCCTCTAGTGGTACTTTTTATGTCATCCACATTTCTAGCCCAATCAGCGTTGGTATAGACCTTTAGTTCAAATTTTCCTTCCTTACAATACCATAGTCCATAGTCTTCAGTCTTTTTTAGGTATCTTAAGATTCTCTTTGTAGAAACCATGTGTGATTCTCTAGGGTTTGCAAAAAATCTTGCAACAATTCTAAAAACATGTGCTATATCAGGCCTACTGTGAACTACATACATTAGTTTACCAATCATAGATCGGTATAGAGTCTAGTTTACCTCTGTAGTTTCATCTTCCTTAGTTGGTTTACATCTAGTAGCCATTAGTGTTCCCATAGGTTTAGCATCTTCCATGCCAAATTTTTTCAATACTTCCTTTATATATTTAGATTGTGTGATGAATATCCCATCACTCTGTTGAATCACTTGTAAGCCTATAAAGAACTTAATCTCTACAAACATAGACATTTCAAATTCTTTTCTCATCTCATCATAAAAGGCTTTACATATGTGATCTTGACCTCCAAAAATAATATCATCCACAAATATTTCAATAATAAGAATAGTATCATCAGTATCTCCTTTCATATACAAATTGTTGTTCTCACTAGTTCTAACAAATCCAATACTTAATAAATAAGTATGCAACCTTTCATACCAAGCTCTCAGTGCTTGCTTCAAACCATATAAATCTTTATGTAGTCTACATACCATGTCTTTGTTGTCTGGATCAATGAACCCTTCTGGTTGTTCTATGTAGACCTCTTCTTCAAGTATTCCATTCAAAAATGTTGACTTTACATCCATTTGGTAAACTTTGAATTTCTTGTGTGCAACATATGCAAGTAACATTCTAACTCCTTCTAATCTAGCAACAAGTGAAACTATTTCACCATAATCAATTCCTTCCTCCTGTGCATATCCCTTGCATACTAACCTATTCTTGTTTCTTGTTACCTCTCCATTCTTATTCAGCTTGTTTCTGAATATCCACTTAGTACCGATAACATTTTTGTCTTTAGGTCTAGGTACTAAACTCCAAGTTTTGTTTTTCTCTATCTGCTCTATTTCTTCTTTCATTACATTAACCCATTCTTTATTCTCTAATGCAACTTTTACATTCTTTGGTTCAAATTAACAAACTAGACATGTACCTTGTCTTGCTTTGCTTCTTGTCATCATGCCTCCTTGTCTGTCTCCAATGATTTGTGTCTTAGGATGATGTCTTCTGACAAATCTTGCTAGTACTCAATCTCTTCTTTCTTGTTCATCCTAGGCAAGTTCATTTCCTTGCTCAGTAGGTCCATCCTGCTCGTCAATTTCTCTTTCCTATTCCTCTGTATTATTTTCCTACTGACTAGTTATCATTGTCTGCTGTGTCCGTAGAACCTCTTGTTGTTCAATGTAAGTGAATCTATCATAGTCTTCAAGCTCCTTTCTACTTTCCTCTGTATTCTTATCATCAAACTCATCAACTCAAACATTAGCACTCTCAATCATTTTATTAGTTACTTTGTTAAGACACTTATATGGTTTACTTTTAGTGGAATATCTCAAAAATATCCCTTCATCACCTTTTGAGTCAAACTTCCCATTTCTTTCATCTTTCAGAATAAAACATTTACTTCCAAAAATCCTAAAATAACTTACAGTGGGTTTGTGTCCAAACCATAACTCATAGGGTGTCTTGTTAGTGTCCTTCAGTTGTACTCAGTTCAGAACATAAACAATTGTACTAACAACTTCTCTCCAGTATGTCTAAGAAATATTCTTTTGCAACATCACTGTCATAGCACAATCAACTATTGACCTATTCCTCCTTTCAGCAATGCCATTCTACTAAGGTGTCCTCGGTGTAGAGACCTATCTTTTTATACCATGCTCATTACAGAAAATAGTAAATTCATCATAGATAAATTCACCTCCTTTATCAGATCTTAGGCATTTCAATTCTTTACCAGTCTCTTTTTCTACTTTTTCTTTATACCACTTGAACATCCTAAATGCTTCAGATTTTTCTTTTAAAAACATGATAGTCATCAATCTAGTACAGTCATCAACAAAAAGAATAAAGTATCTATCACCATAATAACTCTGAGTTCTTATAGGACCACATAGGTTGGTATGAACCAACTCAAGTATCTTCTTTGTTGAATAATATTTTCTTTTAAAACTAGATTTAGTCATTGTACCCTTCTGACATTCATGACACATAACATGATTAGGCTTAGATAAGTTAGGCATACCTCTAACTTTTCTCTTTTTACTAATTTTAATCATGTTATAAAAATTCACATGGCATAACCTTTTATGCCATAGCCATGCATCTTCATCTTTCATTATCAAACAAGAAGATTGATCAATATCAAGATAAAATAGATTACCTCTTGATTGTGTACTAGTTCCAACAAGTCTTCCTCCATCATCATATATCTTTACTTTCTTTCTCTCAAAAGCAACTCGATGGCATTATTGTTTAGTTGTGCCACACTTACCAAATTATAGTTCAATCCTTTTACCCAATAAGCATTTTCACACTTTATTCTATCATTTATCATCAGGGATCCTTTACCTTTTACCATACATGGTGCATCATTACCCATTCTCAAAGATCCTCCATTTTATTCTTCAAATTGATCAAATTTTTCTTCATCACCAGTCATGTGATGTATACAGCCACTATCTATGATCCATGTATCATTTTTATTAACCTTAGAGATAAGTGTTGTTTCTACATGTTTTTCTTCTTCCTCTAAGTCATCTTTCATAGCAACAAATACAACTTCTACATCATCATCAAAGTCAAATTCAGATTCATTTTCTTCATCTATGTAACATACCTTTTTACCTTTGTCATTATTGTCTTTGTTGTTGTGTCGGTAGCTCCTGTTGTTTCTTCTCCCATAGCTTCCTTCAGATCGGTCTCTAGTTCTTTCATCATCTTTCTTATGTGGACATCTAGCAACAATATGGCCAACCTCTTTACAATTAAAGCATGCTAAAGGTAATTTACCTCTATATCTCCCTTTACCTTTAGGTAACCTTCTAGCCATAAGAGCTTCAAGTTCATCAAGCTCATCATCAGTGTTGCTATCACTATCATTTTTATTATTCTTGCTACTAGACTTACCAATCTTTACAGAAGTCATAAAAGAAGATTCAACAGACAGAACAACACTGTTGTCAAAGTTATTCAGTTCAAAGGTTGTAAGTTTACCAATCAGATTGTCAAGAGTAAGGGTGTTACTAGATGCAAACCTTGTTTCATGAATTGTAGATATTCTGATTGCATAAACTGACAATAAGGTTTCGAGGACTTTGCTTACCACTGTCTCTTCAGTAATAACGCCATCAGATGCTCTAATGGCATGTACTACCTCTTTTAGTCTATTTGTATACTGCACAATATTTTCACCTTCCTTCATCTTCATATCATCGAATCTACCCCTTATGCTTTTAGCTATAGCTCTTTTGACATTCACATCTCCACTGTAAACTTGATAAAGTTTATCCCACATACCTTTGGCAGCTGTGTAGCTTTTAATATCTTCAAATTTAGCATCGATACATGTAGCAACAATCTCCATCATAGTAACATTGTGTTCATGTATGTCTCTTATTTGATCAAGAGTCAAGGGACCAGTGGTCAGTTCAATGTAGCCATTCTCCATCAGTTCTAGTGCAGAATTCCCAACTCTAGATATGTGCAACTTCATTTGGGTTTGCCATACTGTGAAGTTATCTTTGTTCAGCTTTGGTACTTCCCTCTTATACATTTTGAGATCTTTGTGTTGAAGTCCTTAAAACTTTGTTCCAAGCAACCAATGCTCTAATACCAACTATTAGAATAACTGAGAGGGGGGTGAATAAGCTATCAATTGTCCCAAGTCAAAATGTTTAATCCAAAACAAATTACTTACACTTCTGCTACTTGGTAACTTAAAATACTAAACTATTTGTGCTTTTACCGATTACCAGTCATTAACATATAGTGATTACCAATCAAATCAAATATGTAACATGCAAGTATGACATCAAACAAATATCACAATCAACACATAACACAAGAGATTTAACATGGAAACCCTGTGAAGGGAAAACCACCTGGGACCGGCAACCCAAAAATTGTTCACTTTTCTAAAGTGAGGTTGGTGAAGATCCAAACCTATTAAAGGTTACAAACACACTATTAGGTGTGACCTTGTTAGAGGATTTTAGACCAACCTTTATCCTCCAACCATCATTCACTATGGGGTTGACAGGATAATAATGTTCATTCTATGAATGATACATAAAAGGCTTTCCTAGTCCACTCAGTTAAGAGATCTGACTGTATACAATGGTTAAAATGTAACAGTAGGTGATCTGCCTTAATACAACTTCAATTGCAGATGTACAGATCAATGTTAAGCTCATTCAAATCCTCTAATCATTATAAAAATTATGTTCCAATCAATATTTAGTGACTTACTGTCACTCGGTAATAGCTTCCTGACGCTCGGTAAACTCTGTAGTTTGGTTCTCCTTAACCAATTTGATCAGATATGCATGAAAACTAGTTCATACAATAATTCTATAGTCTCCTTCTTCCGGCATTTTTTTCATTGTGAAACTCTAGTCTCTTAAATAGACAAGTAAACCATTTCCTTCTCCTCCATTAGATTTTTTCGCTTAATCACCTTCATTGATTTTGTCACTTAAACCTTCCTCGGCTGATGTGTCAATAACATGTTTCATTTCAATCCATTCGATCTTCCTTAAATTATGTTAGTTGTCAATATTCATAACAAACATTATCCTTTACCTTGAATTCATTACACTTTCCAGCTCATCAATCCTTATCAGCTAAACTAATCATTTTAGTTCTTTTCTCCTACTCAGTTAACAAAGAAATGCATCAATGAACACAATCTCGGTTTATACTATTCTCAGTATACACTATACTTCATCGGTGTATACTAAAATGCTTCATAAACTGACAACACTGCTTTGTGTCTTTCTGCTCTCTTCCCCATCATAGATGAATGCAACATGATCAAGTCAATATCATAAGGTCATAGACTCATCAACAAGTTACCCAATGTATTCCTTATCCTCATGTGTCATGTACATCTTCCTCATGTGGATATATCTATTCTTCATCTCTTTCACTCCTTTTCTATAGATGTTTAGGTATAGTAACTTACAAGATAAGTGTTGTCAAACTAGTTGACATCAATGAAAACATAATACTAATTTAATCATCTTACATATCTAATCAATCATCTTAGGGATCTTAAATCATAGATCTTCAATTAGGTTCTAAATCAGTTGTAGTTCATCAAGATATACTAGAGACACAAAGGCTATCTCTATCAACTTCCTCTGTCACTGTCCAGTAACTAGTGTTTACCAAAACATCTGTAACTCCTCCAATATGAAACATTACATGATGTGATCTTGGATATAAGATCACAACATCTTCCTAAACTCTCATTTGTCTTCGCACATCCTGAAACATCCATACAATGTCTGTACACTGTCATAACCAACATGTTCACTTCACAGAACATATGTTGACATCAGTGACAAAACACTAATGACAACAACAGTAGCTCCAACATTACTCAACATAGTGATTAAACATATTAAATTTGTCAATCACCACCCCAATGAATTAGCAATAGCCAACATATTGCCGCTAAACCATTAGAAATTGGAAGATGAAGTAAATTAGTTTTTTTTTTAAATTTTATGTCTAGATTCTAAATATATTTATAAAGTGTTTTTGAAATTGATTTGAGACAATTTTTCTATCTCCCACAAAAACTAGTATGTTTCTGAAAAAAACATTTTTGAAGAGTGACACTCACTTCATAGAGCATAACTTTTCTTCTAAAATAGATATCAAGTTGACTCATTCAAAAGAAGTTTTGTAACATCCATATCCAGTGTTTGGAATTGGTCTCATAACTCTATTCTCAGTATTTCAAATTTTATTAACATTTTAAGTTGACTTAACTATAATTTTGACATACTTTCACTACATAGCTTGTAACTAGTTGTGTATTTGTTCAATTAAAAAAAATATATATAGAAAGAAGGCTTCAATATGTAGTGCATAGATATTTTTTAGAATTGTTTTACTCTTATTTACCTTTTTTCCATGAATGTCGAACATAGAGGTTGATGTTTAGTAAGAAACCTACATTTGATTGACGTCAAAAAACATATACATATAAATAAACTCAAAATTTATTAAAATCATAACCATTGGAAATTTCATTCCAAGTCCTTGTGTTGTGCATATGGGTTTGTTAATATTGTTCCATTTGGGCCCTCAAATTGAGCTTTGAAGGCCTGAAAACTTCAAACTTTTCTTGGCCTTTGGAGAACTATGCTAACCAGGGGGTTTCCATCGAAACTCTCTGGCATTTTTGCGGCATTAAAATTCTTAACTCAACCACTTTCGATCGAAGACACTTAACAACTTTCGATAGAAACCGTTGTCAGTCAATTTAATATTTTTTTAGGCTATTGATGGTTTGATATAAATAAATATTTTTTTTTTCAAAATTTTAAACTCGAAATTTGAAGAATAATTCTAATTTTTTAGAAGAAAGACATTTTGAAGTGCATTTTATTTTACTTTATAGAATTTTTAAAGGAAAGTGATGGGAAATAAAAGGACAAGGATATATAAGAGTACATGAAAGTATTCACCTGAAAATGATCAAAAACTATGTGAAGAAGCATTGGCAAGATATCATAGTAGGAAAGTAGATTCATTTCCCTCTCTCTCTATCCCTCACCTTTAGTCTTCTTATGTGATTTAAACTTATATGTTATTTTAGGATATATTTCTCTCTCTCTCTCTCTACTTCTTTTTAGGATCTCTCTCTCTAGTCTCTTTCTAGTTATTTTATAGATCCCCTTAAGTCTCTCTCTCTCTCTCTGACCCAAATACTACAAATATTTAAAACTATATTTATAGTTAGATGTTTAAATGTTTAAATTTCTTTCAGATATATATATATATATATATATATATATATATATATATATATATATATATATATATATATATATATATATATATATATATATATATATATATATATATATATATATATATATATATATATATATATATATATATATATATATCTGTGTGTGTTAGATGTTTCCAATGTTATGTATAAATTTTATACATGTGTATTTAGATGTTAAAATGTTATCCTAGGACCTCTTAGTACATCCTAGGACCTTTTAAGACACCTAGGACCCCTTACTAGGGCCTATTATGACATAAAACCCCTTAAGAACCCTCATCAAGACCTATTAAGACATAATATAACCTATTATGACATAATAGGACTTATTATGATATAATAGGACTTTTTATGACATAAGACCCTTAGTGGAACCTATTATGGCATAATAGCCCTTAAGATGACCTATTATAACATAAGACCCCTTAGTAGAGGGTAAGTGCACCAATATGATGGTCAAACTAGTGGACACATGCAAAACAAAACTAATTTTTTCATAACCTAATTGAGTTCCTTAAGTTTGAAAATGTTTGTGGCTTGGTAACGCCAAGCCTTATAGAAAACATTTTTAAAAAAAGGAAATTTTTTCTCAAAACCCATGCAAGTTTTGAGCAACAAAATTTTTCTCATTACCCATACGGGTAATGAGAAACATTAAATATTTTGAAAGGCTATGGATTTGGGCCATTTTCAACACCAAAAATGTTGAAACGAAAAACTTGGAGGAAGCAAAAAACTCAAAACTCGTGTGTTCTTCTTACAATTGCATTTTATCAGTGTTTAGAGAAATTTCCAACAATGTCACCATGTCAAACATGTAAGAATTCATTATTTTGATTGTTTTTGTTTTCATTTTAATTAAAGTGGGGTTTCTAAATTGATTTAAGTTTTTTTTATTAATTTGATGTCAAATTCTACAAACAATCCCCAAAAATGAAAGAGACAACAAATACCTCTTCATGCACAACCAACATAAGAAAAACTTGAAAACAATGAACATGAACAATAAGAAAACCTTCAAGGTGTTTCTCAACCTACGCAAAATTCTCAAAATGATACTCTTGAACAACCACCACCACCCCTAAACCCTCCACATCCTCTAGTAGATCATGAATAGGCCACACAAGATGATCTTATCAATTTCCTAACATAAAACATTGCCCAAATTTCTATATTAGTGAATAGGTTGAGGTCCTCTAATCAAGAGCACCACTCATCCGTCACGAAAAACTAGAAACAATGGACAATAGTACAAATGAGGTATCTAGAGAGGTCACAAAATGGGGTTCATGGAGGGATAAATGTTGTGCATTTATGTGAATGGGTTGTCATATGATGAGGTGAAAAGAAAGGCCATACTTAAAGATGACATATGTTCTCTTTTCACCAATCCTAGCACTAGTAAAAACCTACTTACTACTACGAATCAATTTCCTATACATTGGTGTGTTCACACTAGGATAAAAGAATATTTTTGGGATAGGTGGTATATGGTGTTTGACCAACCACCTTGTAAAAATTGGGAGGTGCCATTGTATTTTTTGAGAAAACTTTATTGTGAGTTTATCCTCAACTTGAAGCCAAACTAATTTGACATCCGATAGTTACAGGGTAGACCGAGGGCTTATAGGATGGTAGACCCACATCATAGGAGGCATGCAGCTCCTAAACCCATGATTCATGTCACTATCCTAATATTCCTGAAGGAGTATATGGAGTTATAGACTCTTTAGGTAGCTGCATCATTGGCTGATGTCATTTTTGAGCTTTGCACACACTTATTTAGAGCAGAGGCTATGACACCTCCATCATCAACAAATGCATCATTTGGAATGGGCCAACCCATTGAGCATATGTGTGCCACCTATCAGAGTATATATTCTAGTGTAGACACCAACATGAATGAGGATGGCTTGACATCCCATTAGTGTACATGTTGCATGAGTAGATTCCATGCTTCCACTCTAGAGGATATGGCCCTCATCGATGACCTAATGACTATGTTGTTATCTGGCAAGAAGACATAGGTGTGTTTATTTCTATTTATGGAATGTTAGCAATTAATCACCTAAATCTTATAAAAGTAAATAATTTTTTTTAGAACAATTTAAAGTGACATATAAATAATATGCATTGCAAGGAGCAACAAATCAACTCAATGGTCACGAGTAGTTTCACCACCCAAGGTAAAAATTTGTAAATTTGTTAAAAACATAATAATACGTTGGTTTCAAAATTTATATTTTTTTAATATATATTTATCTTTACTTTGCATTTTATAGGGGTTATTAGGGGTTGAGATGTCACAACTTAATGATATCACACTTTTGTCCATTAACTTTGCCCTAGATAGCTTTGTAGTACCATTTAGATTTAGATATTTGTTACTTAGATTTAAAATTATACATGTTTTTTCCCTTATGTTAGGTTTGTTTCTATTAGTCTACCCCACCTACCTTGAGGACATCTCATGTGAGAAACCCATCCTCTAGCACTTTGAGAAAGAAAAAGAAATCCTCCCAAACACCTAAACAATAGAAGATAATTTAGTACAATTTAAATTCATTTGTTAAAGTGTACTGTGATTAAACATGTATATGTAGATATTGATAAATGCACCTACTTTACTTGTTCTATATATAGAAAAAATGGGGTTTATAGAATTAATGAATGCACCTGATGTCGATGAGGTTTAGGAGAGGGAAGGGGTAACATCTTCATATTCACTTTGGATTTCACTCTTGCTTGTTCAAAATTTCTAAATCCTTCTATGAAGCTATAACCTATGTTATCATTTTTCATATAGGAAATGGTTTTAGTTGTCTCATATTTGACGATGCCTCCTAAGAGTACAGGAGAACTATCTAAGGCTTTGGTGTGCATTTGTTCTACATATGTTAAACATATC
This sequence comes from Chamaecyparis obtusa, assembly GCA_027943335.1. NCBI lineage: Eukaryota > Viridiplantae > Streptophyta > Pinopsida > Cupressales > Cupressaceae > Chamaecyparis > Chamaecyparis obtusa. The sequence continues at coordinate 134,331 of BSBK01007415.1, read as the reverse complement.
TATTTAGATATAAGTACACTTATTTTTTAGTTTTTAAGAGTTTTTCAATAACATTGGGTTATTAACTTGTATTAATTGTATTTTACCTATTACAACCCCCTTTGAAACTTCCCATTGATTCTCTACCATTCCATTTTGTTAGAAGTTCTACTCATCAAATATGCATTCCAGCACAACAAAGGGAAGAGGTATGCTTGTCTTCTTAACTCCTTTTTACTAAGTGCACAATGGAGTTGAAACCCCCTTGTTAACTCATTTTGGATTACTTTTTTTTTTGTTTGAAAGACCTACTTCCTTCCTATATGAATATAATATTTTTTATCACTTACCATTTAGGAAATGACCGTAACTAATTCATCAGTGACTTTTCCTCCCACAAGCATAGGAGATCCATTTGAGGCTTTGTTATGCATTTTTTTTAGTCCATACATTTTTAGGTTTTTAGTGTTTCTCGACATATATGTTATTAACGTGTATTAATTGTGTTTTACTTGGTACATCTCCCTTCATGAATTCCCATGGATCTTCTACCTTTCCTCATAAGGAGTCCCAATTGTTGAAGAGGAGATCTAGCATAATAGAGGCAATATGTATGCATGTCTTCTTAGTTGAAACCCTCTCGTCAACTCATTTTGGATTTCTTTGTTGTTTCTTCTAAATCCTTGATTCCTCCGTCTATGACTATAACATATATTATCACTTATGATATAGGAAAATATCATAGCTAATTCATCAGTAGTTGTGCCTCCTACCAACACATGATATCCATCTGAGGTTCTAGTATGCATTTTTTTAGTCCATGCATTTTACATTTTTTAGTGTTTCTTTACACATATGTTTTGTTTTTTTTAGACAAAAGTGGACAAGCCACCATATATATTATTAATAAACTGGTTCAAAGGGCTCCCCCATGGAAGAACCAAAAAGAAACCCCGGGATCGTAGCCCTATACATACAATATTACAGAAAGATTTTTACATATCCAAGATTCTTTGAAAGATTTTGGATGAAAACCTTAAAAACCCAAAGACCCAGTAGTAAGATAAATACAATCTTATTTCAAGTTAAAAAATAAGCCATCTAAATCTCCCTTATAATAATTAGAAAAGTATTAATTTCATCCAACTATTCTTTGACTTTAATATGGAAGAAAATTTACTATGAGCACCATCTAGATGGCAAACAAAACCGAATCTAAATAGGGTCCATTACAATTTCCACTACATATGGGCCATATTTGAAGATTCACAAAAACCGCCTTCAATACAATAGACAAAATTTGCAAAAAAGTATACCCCTATTCCACCATGTCTTCGTAACATCTGCCTGAATTGGAGCGAGCCATCTCCCAGCCAGTAGGAGGAACTGGATCTTCAAAAGACACCCAACCATCATTTTCAGATTGCCACTAGTGGGTTACATGACACAAAATATCTGCAGACTGATTCTGGGCATTCGCAGATTGGATACACACTGAAGTAGGAAAGTTTAGGTCCGGTATCGGTACAGGGGTTAGAGCATGTGGTGCCTCCAGAGCATTGTGAGAACTTTGATGAACCCTTGGAAGATGATTAGACATATTGTGTGCTTCAAGAAGATCTAATAGGACATTCATTAAGCTCTGGAAGGAAGCTTCAAGCTTGCGACCGAGAACCGGTGACACCATTTGCAAAGTATTTTTAAAAATATTATAACTATGACATTCAAGGGATTTTTTGGAAGAATTGTATATGAGCATGTGCTCATGAGAAGCCATCAGTAGATTATAGGGAAACAAGCCACCCACAAAAGCTTCACCGTTCCACAAATCATAGTTTCGAATTGCCCTCATGAGTTTATCTTCTCCTATAAATTGTGGATGGATTACCCTATTCTCTAGTAATATTAAAAGATCCACTGATTGCATCACATCAAGAGAATTGGACAAGAATATTGAAGCCAAATGTGAAGGAAAGAGAATTTGTGCAAATTTTGGTGAAAGAACATTCTCACCAATAACTCTCCGGATAGCACTGCGAACCAACTAGGAATGAGTGATGAAGATTGCCTCTAAAATGGTGTCATCAACATATGCAGGGAGAGGCCACTCTATAATTGCTGGTAGAATGAACACTCTAAAATTCCTTAGAAGTAGGTCTTTGTGAAACAAATGGTAGGATGTGCATCTCAGGCATTTCGTAATTGAAGAATCCATTGTGTAGAGAACCAGACAGAGTGTGAAAATGCAGAAGATGAACTGGCACTTCAAGAAAATAGGGAAGTTAATTAAGTATCTATTGCAATTCCTGTTACACATGTGATATCATATCAAGTTGCTCCAAGCTGAGGTGTTCGCACAAAATGGCATTAAGCACACAATAAAACGGGCTCTTTCCCATGCCCAAAATGTATGACGTGTAGACTGTCATATGTTAAGATTGCAAAAATCACATGGCCATGACCAAAATATGAGTATAATGTACTCAGATATAGATACCACCATCTAAGGATTGAGAGATGAGAGCCGCCAAATGCCAATTTGAGGGATATGTCAGTTATTACTCTTACCCTGTAATGATTGCTCTTAACTACTGTGATGTACTACACATCTTAGTCTTGATGATGATAGAATTTAATATCTTCTGCAATAACTTTTTGAAGATCTCCATTGTTATTAATGAAATGAGTTAGCTCAAGTTCATTTACAATGCACCCGTCACAGCCCATATTTGCTAGAAAATCAGCAAGAACATTCCCTTCTCGCAGGGTGTGTGATATGAGAACTTCCTCAAAAGAATCAAGGAGTTGCCAGATTTGTGTTAAGATATATGTCAGTCACCAATTGTGTGACACTCTCTTAATACATGCCATAATGATAACCATTGAGTCACCTTCCACTTGAATAAAGCGATAACCTCCCTATTTTTCCAAAACCAGACTGATGAAAAGGGAATAAGCTTCTACTAAATTATTTGTTCCTGGGGGTAGGGGATTTGCTTTAATTTCCAATACCTTACCATAGTGATCCCAAATACATGCTCCAGCTCCTAAACTGCCAGGATTACCCCTGGATGAGCCATCAAAGTTTAGTTTAACGAAGTTGGTTGATGGTGGGATCTAGTGAACATTGTCTCTGTTTGTTGTAGATGAGGTATTTTCTTTTAGGTTCCAACCAGTAGGAATGGTTAGATGTTTCTAGTGACGAAGGATGTTTGTGTCCCATTGAGACAAAACTAGGTTACATTTGTGAATAGAATGATTAGAATTTACCACTTCAGATATGGACTTTTCAATGGTGGTAAGGACAGTTTCAATAGTTGAAGGGCTCTACCGAAAGATTCTTTTGTTGCTCTCCCACCAAATTGCCCAAACAATGATCATCAGGATGTAGATCCAAAGGTGTCAGAAAAAAGAGGTGGAGTACAATTGAGGCCAAGATTGGAATAGGTCCCACAATTTATTTGGAAGAGGTGTGGAATACTAAAGTTTTCCTAGTACAAACATCCATCATTTCTGGGCAAAGGGACAATTCAAGAAAAGATGGTCTCCATCTTCAAGTTCCTAATCGCAAAGGTGACAATTGTATGGTTGTGAAATATGGAGTTTCGATAATCTGTCAGTTGTGAGTGCTCTCCTTCTCAAAGCTAGCCATGCAAAGAAACCAGCCTTAGGTAATGTGAATTGGTTCTAGCAAAAGGAGAAAGCTCAAGAAGGAACTTTATCATTTTCTATCTTCTGAATAATCTTGTAGCCTTCTTTAATTGAATAGGATCCATTTTTGCCAGGGGTCCAAATTACTCGGTCCTCCTTCCTTGAGATATAAACTACTAGTGTTGAGAGGATTTGACGAAGTCTATCTTGGTCCATAGGAGAGATCAACAATTCACTCAGATCCTTCCAAATCACTTTTTTGGAAAATAAACAAATTGCTGATACAAAGTCTATCAAATATTTTCCCCATGAGTTTTCAAAGTGTGTTACTAAGATATCCGTCAGATCTAGATTAAGGAGTGGAGGGGATCCATTCCAAGAGTCTCTCCAAAACTTGACTTGGGTGCCTAAATTTACTTCCCATGGAATATAGTTAGTGACAATGTCTCTGGTGGTCATCATAAAGTTCCATACTATTGATCCTGCTGGGGGGTCTTGAATAGTAAATATTCTAGATGGACATGCATTATCCAAATACTTATATTGCATAATTTGACACCATTTATTCTATGGTTTAGAATACATTTTCCATATTAATTTGGCACCAAATGCTTTGTTCCTTTGCATCAGATCATGGATTCCAGCTCCACCCAAATTCTTCACTTGTGCGATTTCTTGAAGTGAGACAAGAGGTATTTTCTTCCCTCCACTTATATTCCCACTCCATAAGAAGTCTCGAATCAGCTTATGAATGGATTGAACTACTGAAGAGGGTGCTTTTAAAACTGAAAGATAATAATTTGGAATTGTAGTCAAGACTATTTTGAGGAGCAATATTTTACCTGAAAGAGATAGCCATCTGGCTTTCCATGCCACAATTCTAGATTTGATTCACTCAATGATAGGAGTCCAATAACTTGTTTTATTAGCACCCATGAAGAAAGGAATACCCAAGTACACAGAAGGAAGGAAGTCTTGTGAAAAACCCAAAATGTTGACTATCCTTGTAGAGATAATATGATTTATATTGAAGAGATAAATTTTTTATTTATTCTCATTGATTTTTTTGGCCCGAGACAGCAGTATATGTGTCTAAAACATGTTTAATCTATTTTTCCTCTACAACATTTGATGTGCCAAAAAGCAGTGTGTCATCGACAAATAATGAATGTGTAATTGATATGTCTGAATTCCGTATGACCATGCCTTTCCAGTGACCAATAACATGTTGTTGATGAATAAATTTGCTGAAAGATTTTGCCATTAGGATAAATAGAACTGGGGAGAGGGGATCTCCTTGTCTAACCCCTTGTGTCGAAGAAAAGAAACCAGCTAGGACTCCATTAATGATGACTAAAAACCATGCTCCCGAGATGCATGCCTTTATCCATTTACACCAATTTTTTGAGAATCTAAATTTGTGGAGAACTTTAAAAAGAAACTCCTAGCAAACTTTGTCATAGGCCTTCATCATGTCCAGTTTAATGATGAAGTTTGATGAACTAGAAGAGTTGATTGAATGAAGAGCCTCATGAGAAACTATAGCTCCTTCCATTGTCTCTCTACCTGGTACAAAACCACCTTGTTCTTGAGAGACTAAATTGGGAATGAGATATTGCATTCTCAGATATATAGCCTTAGTAATAATTTTGTATATGGTGTTGCATAATGATATTGGTCTAAATTCTAAAAAATTCTTTGGAGTTTTAACCTTGGGGATAATGGTTATATTTTTCGTATTAAAGTATTTAAGCATTGCTTTACTTTTCCTGGATTCTTCAATCACTCTAAGCAATTCCCATCCTAATAAATCCCAACCTGCTTGAAAGAATAGTGTTGTAAACCCATATGGCCCAGGAGCTTTATCCGGTGGAAAGGAGAAAACTAACTTCCTTAACTCATGCAAAGTGAATGGAGCCATTAAAATTAAATTATCTACTTCTAATACTAGAGGAGGGATAGCATTGGTAATATCTTGTGATTGTGCTTCATGAACTACTGGCAAATTGAGAGGTGCCAATAAACCTTTAAAAAATTTGACCCCTTCGTCTTGAATACCTTGAGAATCTGTAATTGGTTGGCCAGTATCTGCATTATTAATGTTAAAGATATGATTAGAAGCTATCTTATTTTTGGCTGAGGCATGAAAATATTTAGTATTCTTATCCCCTTCTTTTAACCATAACTCACGGGACTTTTGCCACCAATAAATCTCTTCTCTTTGATAGAGCTCTTCCCATTCCTGTTGTAGCTTGTTCTGTTTGATAAAATTATCATTGTCCATTCCATTCTTGATTGTGATTTCCAATATATCCTATAGCTGATTCTTAACTATTTCTTTTTTTGTAAAAATATTTTTAAAAACCATCTCATTCCATTTTTTAATCTACTTTTTAATATTCTTCATTTTAGAAGAAAACTGATGCATTTTAGACCTAGCACTTAATGGAGCAGTAGTCCACCAATTCTTCAGCAAGGGCAATAATTGTGGATGAAGGAGCCACATCCTCTCAAATTTAAATGATGGCTAGTGTTTAAAACCTTGAGTTACTGAGGGCAAGACTAGCTGAATGGCCATGGGAAAATAATCTGATCCTGGACATACCAAAATTTGAGACTGAAAGATACTGTTTGAAAGATTCCAATCATGGGAGGCAAGGAACCTATCCAATCTAACCACTATTTGAGAAAAAAATTCTCTCTTATTGGTCCATGTGAAAGAACCATTAATTGGTTCAATGTCCAATAAGTTATTGTCTTGTATAAAAGTGGAGAAATCTTGCACTGTCTTCACGGGGGGACAAATTCCACCTTGCTTTTATGTTTGTTTTAATATTGCATTAAAATCCCCACCCAATAGGATGAGAGAATTTTTTTGAGATTGAATTATGTGTGTCAGCTGTTGCCATAGCCTAAACTTGTCTTGGGTTGCTGTTGGACCATAAATATTAAATAGAATAAAGGAAAGATCAAACCTTGTGATGTTTAAAACTTGCCAATTATCTTGCTGGTCTACAAGCTAGCATTGGATTAATTTTGGATCCCATAAGACTGCAAGGCCTCCTGAGGCACCATTCCCTTGCCTATGAATAGATTTCCACTGGGCCCACTTGTTAACGGTTTTTTCATAATTCTCTTGTGACAACTTTGTTTCCTATAACATAATAATATCTGCTGCCATAGAAGCAAGCTCTAGCTTGATTCTACCTCTTTTTTTAGAGGCATTTAAGCCTCTAACATTCTAGGAGATAATCTTCATTGCTGATAAGGAGAACCCTTGGTTCTCCTCATCAATCATTTGGAAGGAGTGAATTTTCCATCCAGAGTGGATTGAATCCCAGCTACTATTTCTGCTTTAATTTTTTCTCCCTTTGGTTTTCTCCCTCTTTTTTTGGGAATCTTGCTATAAATGGTTATGTGAGAAGGAGATTTCTCAATAGACAGAATCACATTATGATCAAATCCTTCTAGAGGTGCCGATTGGGGTTGGTGAGTGGAATCAAGATCCATCAAATTATTGTCATTTTCCCAATCTTGAATACTCCCTTTATTCCTGAAATTCGAAGAGAGGGATTGAAGGGGGAGAATGTGATCTAATTCCTGATGATCCTTAGGAAGTTCATCTATAAAATGCTAAAGGCCTTGAGGAACTTTGAACTCCTGAGTAGTATCTATTGGAAGGATTTCAGATTGAAAAGAGCTGACATCAATATTAGAGAGCTGGCAGTCATGCTTGTTTTCCTCGTGGATGACTATATTCTTTATGTCTTGAGAAAATACACTATCATTTTCACATTTATGCTCAGAAGGATATGCCTTATTAGATAGCCTTGATTTTTCATCAGGGAGGGTTTCATGAATAATTGACTTGGCAAGATCTGAGATCATAATGTCATTGCAATGTTTGGCCTTAAGATCCATAACAACATTATTGTGGAAGACTAAGTTCAAATCTGCAATATGAATTGGAAAATCTTGGAACATTAACAAATGAATAACTAAAGTAATATTTGTTGGGAATTGGTCTAGCTGTTCACAATGGGAGTTGAAGTAATCTAAATGATAGAGCTAGAGCTGGCTGATGGAGTAATGCTTGATCATAAATAAACATCTTAATGTGCAGAGGAAATAGGTGAACACTTTATAAAAATGAAGAACAATCTGTGTAATTAAGGTTTCTTTTGGTTCCATCTCCTAGCCATTTTGAAAAAGACCTAACTTAGAGAAATTTGCAGGATCACTGCAATGGTTTAAACAGACAACCATCTGAGAGTGAAGCTGTGGGTTGCAGTGGAAAGTAAAGTGACCCAATTGATTCTGATATTTTTGAATAGTTGCCTCATTTTGAACTACAATGCGTTGAGTCCAGGTCCCCCATTTGGAATGAATATTTATATGGTTTGGCAATGCTTTAGAGGTATCTAGTAGTACACAGACTCTGGAATCAAAATGAGGGAGCTCAAATGGGATAAGATTATGTTTAATTGAAGATGCCTAATTTATTAGCAAGAATCTCCACTATGTCCACATCCCTATATTCCAGTGGCAGTAGGGGAAAAGCCACCCAATGTGGAAATAATAGGCAAGGACTCTGGTTTAAAGTTGGGGGACCAAGACATGGTGAATACCCCCAAACCATGATAGAACCAACCCTTATTCTTATGAATGGAATCCCTAAGATTTGAAGATTCAAAAATGGCAACAAAGAAACCCAAAACTGAATCTAAAACAAAGATATCCTTCAGCCCTCTCCATGCTTGAAAGGCCCAAGCCTTAATATCAGAAAATAATAGGGAGGTCTTAGAGAGCTTACCAATAAGGGCTGATCTCCGAAGCAAATCAATTTGATCCTGTAACAAATGCTCAGGCAGAGTAACCGAATGTGAGTTAGGAAGCCAATTCTGATGCTTAGCTTGCCAAACCTGATTTGATTCCTTTGGATTGAAGGGCGCTCTAAAATTTTTCTTTTGACTAACAACTTTTGGAGATGCTCCATTTTACTACTACCAATTCTTGAGAGGAGACAAAGGATCCTTGAGATCACCCATAGGGGGTTTGATAATCACTGGAGATTCTAGCAGTGTACCTTCATAGATGTCAAAGATCAGCTACTTTTGTTGGGACCGAGCACCATGAAACCCTCTCTTCCTGAAGTTCCATGACTAGTAAGATTTTGAAATTTTTTCCCACCCATGGATGTTTTTAAACTTGTGCTCACCAGTAGGAAGGGGAAAGTGATTAGTAGAAATCCTATGATTAATTGCAGCCTATTTGGTAGATTCTCCAGTCTCATAAGATGATATTCTAGTATATTTGGGGGGATTTTCCATGATAAAGGATGAACCACCTAAATGATGAGGTTTTCCTTGACCTGCATTACGGGTAAACATTTCCCCCTAGCACGAATCTTTGTTCTAGGATGTGCATGCCTTAACATGAAATCTAGGGTTGATGAAAAAGGGTTTCTTTACATATATGTTATTAACTTGTATTAATTATATTTTACCTGTTATAGCCCCCTTCACGACCTCCCATGGGTCCTCTACCTTTACTGATAAGAAGTCTCATTTTCCCATGAAGGAGGTCATCAAATTTACTATACAAACCAAGTGCAGAAGAAAGAGATGGGGTAATCAAAAATTTAAAAGGCCAACAAATTCTAGTCCGATATTTAGTTATTTTGATATTATTTTAAGAAAAGATATCTAATTTAGCATTTGAATTGTTCTTGTGCAGACACCAAGTGAGCCACACACTGCTTTGAAGAGGCTCAATTTTGATGATCCAAGATAGTCATAGATATTGATAGAGACATATAGATCTAGTTGTGGTAATTGAAAAACTAATTTTTGTATTTATTCAACATTTGTATTGTATATATCAACCTTGACATGGAATATGCCACACTTTTGTAACTATTATTGATTTTGCATCTATGCCATTTTTTTATATGTGCATGATTATTGTTCATTTTGATATATATGAAATTTGATATTAGATCCAATTTGTTCATTGTGTGCATATCTTTGTACTTAAAAACTTAGTTATTTACAATTGAAATGTGATCAAACTTGCTCATTGTGTGTATGTCTTGATACTTTGAAATATACATATTTACAATTTAAATGTGATCCTACTTGTCCAATGTGTATATGTATTCATACTTTAAAATGTACAAATTTAATATTTAAATATGACTCAATTTGCTCATTACAAGTGTCATCAATGTCGCTAAATTTCATTGTTAGATTATATATTAGGAATAATGAATTCAATATATCTACCTCTTTTGACACCTTTTGACATGTTTCAACAGATAAAAATTGTTAATTTTGTCTATTTGAACCTTTCCTAGGCTATTAGAGTAATTTTTTTGGTTTGGGAGAGTTTTTAGAGGGTAGGTGCTTTGTATAATAATCATAATTAGCCCTCAAATGCACTTAGGGAAGAAAATTTTATATTCATTGTGGGTACAAACTGACACTTCCATCGCATCCAATTGGTAATTTTTTTACCCTAAGCATGGTCCAATTTACCTCTCAACATGTCAGAACACTCACTAAGATACCCTATCCACAATGTCCCTTGTGTAACCGACTTGGAGAAGAAACATTTTTGTTCATTATGGACATGAATAGACACTTCCTTCATGTCTAGTTGGGAAGGTTTACCCTAGGCATGCTCCCATTGTGCCTCTTGGCATGCTAAAATGCTCACTGATATACCCTACCTACGATGTCCCTTAAGTTTCCTAAGTGCAAAAAATCATTAAACTTTGACATACAGTTTCTTGCAAATTGTGGCACCTGTGCACAATCTATTTGAACCTATGGGGTCATGTTATACCCCCCTACAATAACATGTCTCATTTTTTTAAGGCTCAAAGTCATTTTTTCATGGCAATAACTTTTCTATTGATGTAAAATCCATCAGATGCACTTAGTGAAAAGTCACCAAGTATCCCATATCATGCTCTATTCATTATGGGCATGAACCGACACTTCCATCACCTTCAGTTGTGAAGGTTTTACCTAGGTATGGTCCCACTTTTCCTCTCAGCACATTGAAACGCTCAACAACATACCCAGTGGTGCTAGGTGCACCTTAGGGACACTTTGGTTTGACATGGTCGTGAATATTTGAGAAACTCTGTGGGAAAAATGATATTGTTCCTAGGGTTTTCCTAGCCAACTAGATCGAATGGAATAGATGGTTTTAGGCCATGATGAATGGTTTGAAAGATACACAGTGCTTCTCATTTCAACTAAGCCACATTGTACATTTTGACATAAATTGAGATTTCCTTGCCAAATTAAAATGAAGTTGAATATCCCAAAAATGAGATAGGTTATTTTAGGCCTCCATAACATGATCATGTAACACCTGATATTTTTATGATACCTCACATGAGATCCAAGATATGGGCCTCAAAATATCATTGGCCAATGTTTCTTAGTGCACCTTAGGGACACGTCAGTTTGGAATGGTCACAAATGTTTGAGAGACTCTGTGGGTGAAACGAGGTTGTTCCTAGGGTTTACCTAGCCAACCGAAGCTAATGGCACAAATGGTTTGAGGCTAAAATGAGCTGTTTGAAAGATATACCATATTTATCATTTCAACTGAGGCACATTACAAGTTTTGACATATACAGATATTGCCTTTCCAAATTAAAATGAAGTTGAATCTCCCAAAACTAAGATAGGTTATTGTAGAGATCCATAACATAATCTTATAACACCTAATAGTTTTTTGATACCTCACACATAAGGTTTGATATATGGGCATTGAAATATCACTACCCAATGTTTCTTAGTGCACCTTAGGGACACTTTAGTCTGGCGTGGTCGCAAATGCTTGAGAGACTTTGTGGGAGAGAAAAGATTGTTACTGGTGTTTAATCGACCAAATGAAAATAATGGAACAAATGGTTTGAGGCCACATTGCAATTTTTTATATATATCGAGATTGCCTTTCCAAATTAAAATGAAGTTGAACCTCCCAAAATTAAGATAGGCTATTGTAGGCCTCTATAAGATGGTCCTATAACACCTAATATTTTTCCAATAGCTCATATGGGGTATGAGATATGGGCCTCAAAAGATCATTCCCTAATGTTTCTTAGTGCACCTTAGGGACACTTCTATCCAACATGGTCGCGAACATTCGAGTGACTTCGTAGGTGAAATGAGGTTGTTCCTAGAGTTTACCTGGCCAATCAAAGCTAATGACATAAATAGTTTGAGGCCACAAGGAATATTTTGAAAGATACACAATGTTTCTCATTTCAACTAAGGCACATTTTAATTTTTGACATAAACCAAGATTGCATTGCCAAATTAAAAAAAATGAATCGCCCAAAATTGACATAGGTTATTGTTGGCCTCCATAACATGGTCTTGTAAAACCTAATGGTTCACCAATAACTCGTATGAGCTCCTAGATATGGGCCTCAAAACATTGTTGTCCAATAATGCTCAGTGAACCTTAGGGACACTTCGGCCCAGCATGGTCATGAACGTTCGAGTGACTCCATGGGTGAAACAAGGTTGTTCCTAGTGTTTACCAATCCAACCAGAGCTAATGGCATAGATGGTTTTATGCCATGACGAATGGAACACTCTCCAACATAACCTATTAGTAGTGTCTTGTAGGTTCCCTAAGTGCACAAAAGTGATGAACTTTTCCAAGGTATTTATCTCAATATGGGGCACATGTGTATAATCCATCTAAAAGTATAGGATTGTGAGAGACCCCTCTACAATAGTATATCTCATATTTTGAAGACTCCAAGTTCTTTTTTTAGGGAAGGAATTTTTCTATTTATGCAAAAACTATTAGAGGTATTCAATAGAAAGGTGCAAGGTAGCCCAAATCTCTATGCATTCTTTTTGAGCATGAACCACCACCACCAACACATCTAGTTGGGAGGGTATACCCAAGGAATGGTACATTTTTTTCTCCCCACTCATAGGAGTTCTCATTGACATACCCTATCGACAGAGTATGTGACAAAAGCTCTTTAGTGAAAGGAATATTCTTGATGAGTATCGGATTGCAACTACATCTATCTTTTCAATACTCTTTATTTCCACCTTTGGAAAGGCAGTCTCACTCCTCATTTTACAAAGGGTATCCATCTATATTCTAAGGTTTTAATTTAGCTAACATTAACATGAAATATAAAATATGAAATATGAAATATGACTTCAAAGATTCATAATTAACATTTTGTGCACTTTCGTACATCATGTGCATACTACCAAGGGGGAAAGTGTCCTCACGCAACTTGAATATCTCATCTAACCACCTAGCTCTATGTGTGTGACCTGTGTACTCATAAACTTGTTTATCTTCAAACATCTTCATAAAATCAGCTACACACATATCCCTATTCACTAACTCACACCTATTTAATTTTTTTTTAATCTTTAACACTATATGTGACTAACTTGTGTATTCCAATAGAAACTAGTTTCTTACCAATTCCATGTGTGCTATCTTGATGTAGGCATCTATGGAACTGTTGCAAACCACCACATTTAGGAAAAAACCTTTCAAACACATCATCTTATAGTAAATGCACCTATCATCTCATCTACATAGTACACTTGAAATAAATTCTCTTGATGACTAAGGAGGTGCTTGTAGACCACACTCCTAAAAAAGATCATTGGTGTGAAAATTAAAACATATATAATGATAAATATCATAATGCATGGAAAATTCAACATGGACCCTACACAACAAGTAGTATGTGCATGAATAATCTTAACATTAAATGGTTTTGTCATCTCAAAAAATCTTTGAATAATTTTAATTTGAGGAAAGCTTTGAAGAAACCTTTCATAAAATTTTGTTTGAGTCATATCTAAATAGTGTTTTGGATGTGGCTCATAATTTATAATTCCAATTCAACTTCTAACAACATCTCTTTGGTTGGGTAAAATGCATGTGTTGTCATGCCAAAAGTTATCAATTAATATTCTTAGTGCAGAAAGAACAACCTTGTCCTTACATGAGAATCTACTTGAGAATGCCCAAAGAGAATTATGTTGTTTTTGTCCTTATCCTTGAACAATTTTATCTCACCTCTCTAAGGTATTGCTTAGTGTTTTTCTACTTATCCTTAATGAGTTGCTTGTTTTTCTTATTAATAGAGATTTTTTCATTTCCTTTCCCATTATGGTTGATGTGAGGACACGAGGAGTAACATTAGCATCTTTAGTGTGTGTTTTTGAACTATTGGCTTGGTATTCATCAAATAGATTTCTCACAATTGTTCTTTCACTACTATTTTCGGATGTTCTTAACCCCAAAGTTTTCATTGTCTCTCTAAATTCAATATTTGCAATCATTTCAACAACTAATTGGGATCTTCCACTTTGGTTTAAGTTTTCAAAATAGTTATTCCAAATTCTTCTAACCATTCTTCTACAAGTTCTTTCAATAATTTTATCATGCATTGGCTTCACAATATTTTCATCAATGTCAATTAGAAACTTTGGTTTCTATGAATTATTTTAGGAGGTGTTGAGATTGGGGAATTCTTTGTTTTTTTAGTAGGTTCATTATGTGCATTAGTCACATCAAATTGAAATTGTGTATCTTCTTCAAATTCATTACGTGCAACCATCACATGAATGTTAAATGGTGTATGTTCATTACATTCATTAGGTGCACTTGTCACATGCATTTGAG
>BSBK01007415.1:0-115000 GCA_027943335.1 Chamaecyparis obtusa | reverse complement strand
AATCCTAGCCCTAGGATCTTCCACCTTTCATTCTCCATTGTAGGATTGTGCCACCTAGGCTTAGATCCTCCAAAACTCTATAAAAGGAGCCTCATTTTCCCTTTGTGAGCTAATAGTGAGCTAATAGAGAACAAGCAATCAAGCATTCAAGCATTCAAGCAATTAAGAAATCAAGCATTCTAAGAGCATTTTAAGAGCATTCAAGAAATCAAGCATCCTCATATCATATCATTTTCATCCATTAGTTTTTCATAATCAAGCTTAGGCCATTTTGCATTCATTCACACAAATCTCCACACTTTGGTGACATCTTGAGCAAGGAGCTTCAAATTGGAAATTTGAGAGCTCAACATCTTCAAGAAATCAAGGCTAGGAGAGCAATGGAGATAAGCTACATGGTAGGTGAAGGTAAAATGCTATTTTAGCTTCATTTTTTATTGTATTCTTCATTGTAGTTTGCTTATTAGTTTGATTTATTAATCTTAGAATAGTTAATTTATCATTTAGAATAGTATTCACCTAATTTTGCATACATTTTTGGTGCCCACCATGGGGCAACCCATGTTTTTAACATTCTATTTTTTGTTTTTTATGTGCATATTTTTCTATTGGTCGCTTCTACACATTCATACTTGATTGCTGCGCATACATCATTTTTCATTGCGCATACATTTCTGCTACCACAATCACCACTTTCTTTTCTGTCTTTTCAGCTTTCTGATTAAAACTTGGGCATATACCTCACTCTTCTATGCTTTCATCACTTCCTGCTATGCATTTTTACTTCCTATGCATTTACACCATAGCACTATGCATTTGTTGCTTCCTGTCACGCATACATCATTTTGACGCATTCGTTCTGTTTTGTTGTGCATTTGCTCACTGTTTCTGTACATTTGTTATTTGTAGTAGTTTAATTTAGTTTTCTAGTTGTTTTGATTTTAGCTAACCTTTTTAACAAGTTTATGTTCGTTCTGGTAATCTCTAGGCTATTTTGCAGGATGTTATTTTGAAGACCCCATTGCCAAAATTTCTAACAAGTTTGTTTGCACATTTCTAAGGGGTTTGAAAAATAAACCATCATTTGGGCTTTAAAATAGGACATGTTTTTGAATTTTGTGTGTCTTCTTTAGCATAGCCAAGTGTCTATTGTGTCTTTCTTAATAACTATCTGTAATCCCAAAATTATAACAATGTATCCTCTCCCCTCGCTATTCGTGGACCTTGGGTGTAAGAGAAATTGTTATAATTTTTAGAGGGCATTCTTTGGTGGGAAAAGAGGTGCTCACCCCAAGGAATGACCTAACTAGTAACAGGCTAAATATAAGCCCTTCCAAACCGGTATATAAAAAATGCTAGTTTGATTAGGCTCACATTAGACAAGTGTGAATTCATTGTGGCAACCAAAATCTCCTCCAGTACCCTAGTGGTGCATTAAAGTCCTACATAGTAGAGGTGAAAGCCTTGCTTTGAAAGGATTGGGAGAGCCCCCTTAATTGGGAAAATGACTTGATCACAACCACCTAAATGGATGACCTTACTAAAATCTTGTGTATAGTGGCCAAAAACCTTCTATTTGTTGGCTCAAGGGGTCACCCAAGCCTATGAAGACACCCCACATTACTCATGGTTCATAGTAGAGATAGCAGTTCTTTGGGAAGTAATGATCCATTGAATTCGGAACTTGGTGTGCCTAAGAAGTGAGTGCACTATAAGGAGGATCCCATGCCTCCAAGTTCCTAGGCTATCCATTATGGATTTGCATGGCTGGATTTTATTATCCTAGTGGGGATTCAACAGATACTATCCTTGCCAACCTTAGGATTGTAAGCGTGTTTGTGCATTCATACTAGAACAATTAGATTAAAATCATTTATGTCTTGCATGTCTGTGTTTATGCATTTACTTTGTCAAAAACCAAACCATCAGAAAATCAAAAATTTCAAATGCTCAAGCTGAAATCAATCAGAAACCAAAACTGCACATTTATCCATTTTTGCTATGCATTTGTATCATTGTGTTTCACATATGTTACACTATCATGTGCATCTTCTACTACTATCACACATCGATTCATAACTTATGCGCATTTGATCAATCTTGCTGTGCATTTATTCAACTATCCTATGCATTTGTTGCTACGCATACAAAACATATAGCATTTCCACAGACTTTGGAAATTTCACAATCACCTTTTTAGATACCCATTTTCATCCTCTATAAGATTTTGGAAAAACATTCAAGTTACACAAACCTCTAATCTTTAGTTTGACCATTTTCATCATTTTTCATCATCCTTCCTTCATCAAAAGTCATCAAATCTTTTCTTCCAATCTTTAAAATTTCCAATTCCATGTTGAAACATAACCTTATCTATTAGATTTTGATCTTTGTGAGTTTATCCTATTAGGATCTATCATCCTCAATCAAACTTACTTAGGTTACTATCTCTTGATTTTTCTTTTTCATATCATAGTGAGATCCATACCTCCTATTGACTTAGATTTTATCAATTGTCTCATCAATTTTCAACACTTTTGAATCTCATTTCCATATCTTTTCTATCAAACTCCTTCCATATCTTTTCATCAAAAATATTCCATCCCACAATCAACTTTCACATTTTTATATATGGTTCAAACCCAATCTCAGAATCTCAGACAAACCATTGATCCAGAATCCCTAGACAAGATGGAAGGAAACAAAGACAATGAGGAAAACCCTTGGTCTGGAGTTCCTAAAAAGACTTCAATTTTTACATCAGATGAGGAGCCTACCAATCAAGAGCTTAGGGATGCTACTCAAGATCCTAGATTTTATAATGTCATGGAAAGACTCCTAGACCTAGATAGAGAGATGTATTTCCTCATGCTAGCTCAACAAGGAGCCAAACTACCAAGTGATTTTGATGTTTCCCATCTTAGAGAACCACCTATCACAAATAATCAAGACATCCCTAGTGGTTCTCAAGATGCACATACTCATGGAGCAAAGGAAACTAATCAGCAATCCAATGCTTCTCACAATACTCAACAACAAAATGTTTCCCAAAACACTCAAGGGAATACATTATCTTTGGATCCCATTCTACAACAAATCCAGATGCTCCAACAATAAATCCATGACATCCAAACTAGATCATCAACCAAGAAATACTCCTTGGATGATATATCTCCTTATCCTTTTGATAAGAATTTAGAAATGATTCCATTCCCTCCTCATTTTGAGGTACCAAAATTTGATAAATACAAAGGGAATTCAGATCCACAAGACCATATCTATGAGTTTTGTGCTACTTCTATTGAAGTCACTCACAATGACACATATCTTATGTGACTATTTCCATGTAGTTTAGGAGGACAAGCCATGGTATGGTTCTCCAAACTACCTCCAAGCATTAAATCTTTCAATGAGCTTCTTGACAAATTTGTGACTCATTACTCATATAATATCAAACATGAAGTCACTATACTTGATCTTTGCAATGCACATCAAAAGAATGGAGAACCCTTCCTTACTCATTTGCAAAGATGGCATCAATTACTTGCCAAATATCCATGATCAATTCCTGAACAAGAAAATATGGATATCTTTGTGCATAATCTTACACTAGAAATGAGCTATAGGTTGCAATTGCAATGTCCTCCAAATTTTAACAAGCTCATAGAGAATGGTATCAAAATTGAGGAAGCCATGGTCAGAAAAGGTGAGATTAAACTTTATTCCAAAGACAATGTTGGCTCTTCAAATTCAAATCCCAATAATTACAACAATGACAAGTCCAAATTTTGGAATAAAAACAAAAATGTTGTCAATGATGGGATTGTGAATAATCATAATGTTAAACCAACACAACCTCTTTTGAATCTCACAAGCAAGGCCAATGCTAGTCAACAATCAATCTACAAATCAGAACACCAACAACAATTCATCTAAACCAAGATTGTCTTTTATGTCACCTCGAAGAAATTTTACTCCTTTGGGGGAATCTCTGGAATTTGCATTATGAAAGTTAATAAAAAAGAAACTCATTCAACTTCCTGAAACTAGAGATTTTGAAAATAGAGTGAAACCTTCTTGGTGGAATGACAACGATTATTGTGAATTTCATAGAGGAAAAGGCCACAAAACAAATGACTTCCAAAGGCTTAAAAATGCAATTCAAGACTTAATTGAAAGTGGTGAAATTAGTGTGGATAGACATACCTCAAATGAGTCACATACAACTTTTAAAGATCCACTTCCTAAGCATGAGAAAGGAAGTTATTCTAATGCTAAAGGTGATAACCAAGCCAACTATAATGTTGCATCCTATAAATATGTTGGTAACATTTTTGAGTGTCATCCTTCTAAATACTATGTCAATGTGATTACCATAAAAGAAAAATCAGAGAGTCAAGTAGTTAATGTTACTACCTGAGCTCAATCCAAGGTTACTCTCCAAGGTGTCTTGCCCAAACCAAGCACCTCTCAAAATAAACATTTTTATGTTCCAAAGTTTGTACCTAATGTTTCCAATCAATACAATCTTTTGGAACAACTAAAGAAAACACCAGCTCAGATATCCATATTAGAGCTTTTGCGTCTGTCACCTTCCCATAAGGATATCCTTGAAAAAGCTCTCTTAGAAACCCAGGTTCCCACAAATCTAGATCATGATCAATTTCAAGATATGGTGGGACACTTAAAAACCCCACATTATCTATCCTTCACCGAACATGATGATTTAGCTATCAATCAACCTCATAATGCTCCACTCCACATAGAGGTTCTTGTACAAAGCCATAACATCAAAAGAGTACTGATAGATGGAGGAGCTGGTCTAAACATATGCACTTTAAAATTAGTACTTGCATTGGGATTTTTTGAGAATGTTTTAGTTCCAAAGAAGAAAATCACAATTAAAGCCTATGATGAAGAAGAGAAGTCATCTAAGGGATCTATCATTATACCTATCAGAGTTGGTCCTGTGGTCAAAGATGTAATTTTCCAAGTTCTTGATATGGATCTTGCCTATAACATCCTTTTGGGGAGACCTTGGATTCATTCCATGCAAGCTGTGCCTTCAACTTACCTTCAATGTTTGAAATTTCCTCGTAATGGACAAGAAATAACTATCAAGGGAGACCCTAATCCTTTTCAGTATTGTAACACTATGAGGACAACACCTAATTCTTTGGTACCTCATAACCATGTTGGATCCTCTACAACCACATGTATTGATCCTAGCAATATAGCCTCAACTTCCAAATCAAATGGGATAAAAATAGATATCAAAGAACAAAGTATGGGTGAATATACTTTGGGCCAATCCTTTTGTCTCATAGAGTTACCTTTATCTCCTAGATCATATGGGAGATCTTTGATTACCAGAAAACAATTAGAACCTGCTTCTGCACTTGTTTATGATAAATTTATAAGTGGGGGCACTATATCACAAGAGATAGCTGAACACAATGCCAATCATTTGCTTAAGTCACAAAAAAATGAAGCAGATGAGAAACATGAGTATATATCTCCTAATGTATACAGTAAAGGGTTTTCTTTGTTACAAAAGATGGGATACTGAGGTAGTGGACCTATAGGGTTGCAAAGAGAGGGTTTTATCAAACCAAATTTGCAAAATCCAAAATATCAGAGAGATACTATGGGATTAGGATATAAAAGAAAAGAACCAAAAGAATCAAAAGGTAAAGCAAAGATAACACCTTTTCATGAGACATCTAAATCTCTCGCATTGCAATTCAAGAAACATGGTATGTATGTGGATCCTGAGAAACAAAGAATAGCAATGTAGATCATAGATAGACTTAAGGATCATTAGGATGATTCTGATTCTAATGATTATGAATGGGATTCATTATCTGATGCTACTGAAGAGATAGGAATTGATGTGGTCCATCACTATAGTACCAATTACCATGAGGGGAAGAGCTTAAGGATTGACTCGCTAGGATTAGTTCCATGTGATACTGCTCTTGTCAATAGTGAGGAAAGTGAGCTTTATCTTGCGATAGATGATTCCAATGAGAGTATAGAGATAGACCTTGTTGATACGATCATTAACCTTGAAAATTTTTCCATAAACACCTTTTCTACCTTTGAAACTAGCCCAAATGATCGAATGCCTCTTGTACACCCTGAACTTATTGATTGGGATTCTCTTGATCATCTTGAACTTGATATCTTCCATAATAATGATGCCATAATTGATTATCTTGGAGTAAGAGATCATCTACCACCAGGAGATCATAAGTCAAGATTTTTGATAGAGTTCAACAACATGGCCTACTTTGGAGATGGTGCCAATCCTTTCAGTCACAAAAATTTAAATAAATCAACAGATCTAATGGTGAAAACCACTCTTTGGTAGTATTAGATCCTAAAATAGTAAAAAGAAATGACGTATCTAATGGTGAAAACCTCTTTGAGGCACCCGATGATGGAAGGATTGACACTCTTTCCAACTACATGTATCATGAACAATCTACCATTCTTATAGAGCTAACATTGCCACTTAATATTGGAACAAAGGAGTCTCCATGCATTCTCAAGATTGCAGCATCCTTGATAGCATTAGAGAAAGTTGCTTTTTCAAAATTTTTCAAAGAGCACCAGATCAACTTTGCCTGGTCTTATGCTGACATGCTAGGACTGGACCCTAAATTAATCATGCATCACTTATTTATTGCACCTGACATCAAACCAATGAAGTAGAAGCTTAGAAAGATGCATCCACACATTACACTAATGGTCAAAGTAGAACTAAAGAAGCTCTTAGATGTTTGATTCATTCATGCTATTGATTATGCTGAATGGATTTCTAACATTATACCAGTTTCAAAACTGGACAAGTCCATATGGATTTGTATAGATTTCAGAGACCTCAATAAAGCTTGTCCAAAAGATGATTTTCCTTTGCCAAATATTGACATTATCATTGATCTAATAGCTGAGCATGAGATGTTATCTTTAATGGATGGTTTTTCTGGCTATAACCAGATCAAGATTACGCTAAAAGACCAAGAAAAGACTACTTTTACTTGTCCGTGGGGTACATACTATCGGAATGTGATGCTATTTGGGCTCAAAAATGCTAGAGAAACTTATCAAAGAGCCATGACTATAATTTTCCATGATATGATGCATACTGTCATGGAAGATTATGTTGATGAAATATTGGAAAAGTTCAAAGATTGAGCTGGTCATTTAAAGGTGCTAGATAGGATATTTACCCAAATGGAAAAGTATCATATCAGACTTAATCAAAGGAAATGCGCATTCAGGGTCACATTAGGAAAACTGTTAGGGTACATTGTCTTAGCCAAAGGCATTGAGGTTGTTCCAGAAAAGGTTAAAGTGATCGTAGAGATCGCTTCCCCTACCAATATCAATCAACCCAGATCTTTACAGGGACATCTCCAATAAATCAGAAGATTTGTTTCATAGCTAGCTGACAGAAGTCATCCCTTTCAACATTTGTTACATAAAAATATCTTATTCAAATGGGATGATAAGTGTGAAGAGGCCTTCACTAAGATTAAGGAATACCTGGAAAATCCTCCAACTCTGATGTCACCCATTCCAAGCAAGCCACTCTTGCTTTATATTTTAGCAACAAAAGTCTTCCTCGGTGCTCTCTTAGCTCAATAGGATCATGACAAAAAAGAAAAAGCTATTTACTATATCAGCTACACCTTGGTGGGATATGAGCTTAACTATTCTCCAATTGAAAGAGCCTATCTAGCGGTTGTCTTTGCTTCACAAAAGTGGTGACATTATATGTTGTCCCATTCCATCAAGCTAGTTGTAAAGATTGTTCCTTTAAAATATGTTTTAAGTAAGACAACATTAATAGGCAAATTAGCTAAGTCGGCGATGTTGCTCAGTGAGTTTGACATTGAGTACATGGACAGAAAGGCCATTAAAGGGAAAGTCATCACAGATCAATTAGCTGATGCACCCTTGATGGATGATCAACTGATATCTATAGAGTTTCCAGATGCCCACATCTTGACATTGTCTACACAAACTTGGAAGCTATATTTTGATGGATCCTATACTCAATAGGGTTCAGGAGCTGGTGTTTTATTCATCACACCCCAGGGATACACAATTCCAAAACCTTACAAGCTACTTTTTCCTTGCACAAACAATGTGAATGAATATGAGGCCTTAATGATTGGTCTAAAGATGGCTTTATAATGGAAAGTCAATGAATTGAATGTCTACGGAGATTCTTAGTTGATCATCAACCAAGTTAATAATGAATATCAAACTAAGGATGATAAGCTATTACCATATAAATGTATGGTAGATGACTTCAAGAAATACTTCTCAGTTCTCACTTTTGAGCAGATTTTGAGACATGACAACAAAGTTGCAGATGCCATGGCAACAATTGCTTCTCTATTTGACACAGAGGATACAAAGGCACATTTTGAGTTCTTAGTGGAATCCTTGACTTATCTTTCATATGATGATCCTAACACAAGTATCATCTGTCATCTTATTGGAAGTGATTTCCCAATTTATGGAAACATCTACTCCTATTTGAAAAATAATGTTACCCCACCTGACCTATCCCATAATAAAAAATGAACCTTTCTCCTCCAAGCCTCCCATTATCTCTTAATATCTGACACCCTATATCAGCAAGGTCTTGATGGTACTCTTTTGTGATGTCTAGAACAAGATGAGGCTCAAACTTCCTTACAAGACATACATGAGGATATTTGTGGGACTCATTCAAGTGGTTCATCCTTGGCTAAAAAGCTCATGCAAATGGGTTATTACTGGCCTACTATGGAGACTGATTCTTTTCATTTTTCTAGGGCATGCAAGAAGTGTCAAATACATGGAAATCTCATTCATGCACTAGCACAGGAGCTCCATCCTTTCACGACCACATTACCATTCAGTCAGTGGGGACTTGACCTCATGGGTGCCATTAACCCTCCATCTTCTAATGGTCACAAATGGATTATCACTGCAACTGAATACTTTACTAAATGGATTGAGGTTGTTCCACTAATTACTGCTACTGGAAAGTAGATATCTATGTTTATCCTCAACTATATCATTTGCATAGATGGTATACCTATGTATCTCATTACAGATCATTGGAAACAATTTCAGAATCAGGACATGGATGAACTATGTGCCAAATTCCACATCACTTATAACTTTTCCACCATCTACTATCCCTAAGGTAACAGCCAAGCTAAGGCATCAAATAAAACCATTGTCAAGATCCTATAGAAGACTGTCAATGACGTTGGCTATGAATGGCATATCCAACTAAATCCCAACCTATGGGTCTATCACACTTCCATTCGTACCCCAACTAGAGCCACACCATATTCCCTTGTTTACGGCTCTGAAGTTGTCTTGCCCCTCGAGGTCGAGTTGCCATCTCTTCATGTCTCTCTCAAAGATTTGATCCCAGATGAAGAGTATAGAGTTGCATGACTGGATGAATTAGAATTGCTGGATGAGTGCTGTCAATGAGCCTATGATCATCTAAAAGTCTACCAGCAGTGAATGTCCTATCAATACAATAGCAAGGTGAAGCCCAGAGACTTTTAGGTGGGTGACCTTGTCCTTCGAGAGAATCCACAAAATCAACAACATTGGGAAAAGAAGGGCAAGTTCAAACCCATTTGGTTAGGTCCCTTTGTAATTAAAATAGTATATGGTTCTAGGGCTTATCAATTATCTACACTTGAGGGTGATCCCTTGGATGAACCTCTTAAAAACATTCATCTTAATAAGTTCTATGCTTGAGATTCCAATGCAAGAGGGATGTATATAGTATGTATAAAAAAAAATCAAAAAAAGAAAAGAAAAGTGCAATAAAAGCATGTGGTGAAAACCTTGTGACAGGCGCCATGTGTATCAAGTTAGCTCCTCTATCTATTAGGTTTCTTCTAGAATGTTTGTTCATTGTATATATTCATAATAAAATGGCTTGTTAGTCATCATTTCCACCATGTATATATCATAATGAAATGGCCAGTTCATAAAACCATCCATTGTATATATCCATAATAAAATCCCATCATAGCTTGGTTTCATGTCTTGGTCTTCACCCTAGTCTTGTTGTGTCCTTCTTCATCCATAATAAGTCAATCCATCACCTAGCTAGGGGCATGTCCTCGACCTAGTTTGGGAAGTGGATCTATGATAGTCATGACTCTTAGAGGACAAAATGGAGTATTTTCACCAAGCATGCAAACGCAATCAAAATGTTCTCACACAATGATATCCTCATGATGAATCATCATCTATGATCTACCCTTCACAACATGACCGCTTATCTATTTTGACTATACATCATCAATTGACCTGATTAATATATCTTACTCTATCTTTTGGAAAAAGAAATGTATATTCATGGTAGGCATGTTAGACTGGTTTTTTGTAGATTATGCATTCATCTCTAGATTTCATTGTTATCATGTTTCCTATGCTATTCCAAGATATCTTTGAAATGAGTTTAAAACTCCCATATGTCATTGATTAGAATAGCTGGGATGGGGCATGATATTTTTCTTTGATTACTATTTGTGGGATATTTTTTGATGAAATCGAAGGAACAAGTAATTGGGGTGTCTTTGCGTAAGTGCCTTCATCAATTTAATAGTCTTGACAACATACAAATCATGTTGTTCTACAAATGCTATTAATGGTAATATGTCACACATACCTCGACTCCAAATATTTGTTCCCCGATGGAGGGGGGGAATATTCCTTGTCTGTTATACAAATGAAACTTAGGTCATCTCAATTAAATTATACCTAGATGCTTGTCAAGTTGGATATATTAAACTCCATGCAAGAAGTGCTCGGGTCATCCTAGTTTGATTATACCATGATGCTTGCATTCTCTTGCAACATAACGAGCTCAATGATGAGAATCAAATTCTAGTTATTATGAAGTTTTAAGATGTTACATGAAGTTGTGGAGATACTCATTTCATCTTTCATTTTTTCATTGCATCTAACCAACTCATGACTTGCATATTACAACTCCTTTTATAGGGATTTGTAGGTTATCTTTCTTATTAGGTTATCTATTCTCCTGGTCCATTCTTCTTGTGTCAAATACATTGTTATTTTAGTTGAGGATATTTGGACAACAAAAACATTAAGCTTTCATCTTGCATATTATGACACTTAATCATTTTATTTAATTCATTTAGGACATGTATTATCTTTATTAGGTGTGTTCATTTGTATATTCCCATATATATTAACATGAATATTTCAAGAGATGTTTCATCATAGCTATCATTTTATCACATTATCTTTCATCATGTTATCAGTTGGTTGTTATATTTTACCATATTTAGGTGCCTTTTTCATTTATTATATATCATATCATTTGCATTACATCATTCATTTATTATTCATTATTTACATCATTGCATTAGTAACCAAATAGCATTGCATAAATAATCATTTAGGACATGTCTTTATATTAATATAATCATCACATGCTAGGTCATTAACCTTTATGCATTCAATAGAAAGGTAAACCATTTGCATCATACAACATCAATATCTTGCATATCAAAGTTAAACATCACATCTTGCATATGTCAATACGCACATGTATATATAATCATTGCAATAAATCATGATAGAATTGCATCATCATATATAGAGAATCCATCATAAAAGTCCATAAAACAATAAAATGTCCAAATATCCAATGATATATCATATATAAGAATAATGTCCATCAAGTCCATAACATAATGAAACATAATGAAATAAAAAGTGTGTATAAAATGTTGTAATATGTCTATGCACCACTACCTGTGAGATGCAATGAGCCCTCATGCTGCTGAACCACCTGAACCTAAAGCTCCTGCCTGATCCTCTAAAATTGTGGGTGCTCTAGGAGGCCATGATGATACACCTCCACTACCAGCTAGTACCTGCCTCTGGTGTACATCTGTCCCCACTGCATAAGAGCTCTCTCTATAGCTCTTGATCCACTGATCTCTGGGCACATCATGTTTATATGCCTCCTGCCAGTAGGAAATCTCATTCCTGGCCCGTATCATAGCACGCAGACTATCTCTGTGGGGTCCCAACTCCTCTATCTATTGTAGCTCATCTAGTAGCATCTCTAACTCCCCTAGTATCTCTATCGTGGCATCACACTCATGTCTGAGATCTTCCATCTCTCTCTCCAATCTCTTTATTTGTCTCTCCAATCCAAGGACACAGTCTGCCTACACCTATGTCATTGCTAGTCTAACCATCAATGAATCAATGTTTGGATCCTCCTCATCTATGGCATCTCTCTATAAATAGGGATCCTATCCCCCAATATCCATCTATGCCTGCTCCTCCTGAGCATCCACATCTGGCATCTGAACATCCTGTCCTGCCATATCGAGCATATGCTCATCCTATATATCATCTTGTACTTTCATACCCTGTACTACTCCAAGCTAGCCTAATAGCACATATGCCTCATCCTGTACCTATCCTACTTATATGGGAACCTGTACCTATACCATGGGATCTACCTATACTGGAGCAGCTGGTATTTGTGCTAGAGCCCCTACTTCTAGCTGTGGCGATGGTTGTCTCCCTCCCTATCTCATAGGAGGTGACATCAAACCCCTTTGTTTGACACCTTCACCTCTCATACGAGTCCTAGCTCTCTCTCCTCTCCCTCCATCTCCGCCATCTCCACCATCACCTCTACCTCCTCCCCCTCAACCTATCCTATCCCGGCCTTAGCATCTCCCTCGGCATCTCTCCATCAGATCTCTCTTTGGTGGCCTCACCACTAGATCAGTCAAGCATGGCACTAGATAGTCCCTCATATGCTGCTCCAGATCTGTATTCATCCCTAGGTCAACGACCCCCTATCTCATAGTCCATGCCTGAAATGACATGTCAATAAAATCCTATCTCACCAGCTCAAAAGAAACCATGGTCCCCTCATCATGTCTCTCCTAATGTGTCTGTGTGAACTTAGTGACTCCCTAATGCATGCCCTGGATCCTACCAAACTATCATAGAACCTGGCTAACCAGCTATCTCTCAATGATGTAAGGTGTCTGCCCTATCAACCATCGTGACTTGAAGAAAAACCCAAGTTGTCTCTCATCATCCCAAGGCTCACAACCTAGGTAAGGTCTCCATATCACTATATCAATGGTATCAAAGGTATAGCACCAAAACTCTAGATGTCCCAACTTACATTGAGACAAGACAGATGCATAAAGATGAATGTATGGCTGCCCTACACCGTGAAATCTAATAGCTACCGATCATGTAACAACAATGTGCTCCCAGGCCCATACATGAAGCAATGTAACCCCTACTGATAATGAGGCACTCCTATGATAGACTACCTAATGAAGATCATGATATAGATGCACCAATAGACATACACCCCAAGTAAATCAGGTCCCATCATCCATCATTTGTTGTAATGTGTGGCCTCAACCAACTACAAAATAATGTGACTGATGATCTGGGCATATGAATCCCCTAATTGCTCCTGCTAACACCACTGGAAGAAGCTCATAAAAATAAACCATATCCTCCCAACCAATCTTCCCTCATCAATCTCATTGTCTCTGAAGATGGCTCTGCACTCCATCAACCCATCATGCTAATCATAATGCACCAACTCACCTATGATAGGAAGCCAGAGGCTGCGATAAACATCCTCAAGTGTCACTATCATCTCTCCTGTCGGGAGATGAAAGGTACTCGTCTCCAAGTGCCACATCTCTGCTAATGCATTCATCATGCTCAAGTTCACTGAGATCTCAAGCGTATAGATCACATGATACAATCTAGTCACACCAATCAATGGCTTGTCAAGCTCTAATAGTGTCAGCCTAAGGTTCTATGTAATGGGATATCTCTCCCGTGACATCAGAACATTGGTGATATCCTCCTATCCAAGTCAACACAATCAAATTATTAGATTTTGGTCAACTGATTTATCTATCTATTTATCCTATCATATCAATTGTAAACATGTTTATCACATGTTTAAATAGATGATTATATCAATTTTTTAACATCAAGAATGGTTAACTAGCAACCATGCTACGATGTTACCTATCTTGACCAAATCAATCAAAATCAACCGCTGACATATTAAATCAAATTATCGACATCAAGTTTGACCTAATTGACTGACTAAGTTGACTAAATTCTACCATCAAAACAAATGCACAACACAGAAAAATGCATGAGCAGAATCCCCTAGTGTTTGCACAAATTTGCATGCTTGCATAGTTTTAATCAACATTTGCAGAGCTTTCCATGAAAAAAGCGTAGAAAATACATATGCACACATTTAGTTCACATTTTCACAGCCCAATTTTCATTCCTACATGCATGCGCAACTCTACGCTACATATGCACAGAATTACCAGTTTGCTGCACAAACATGGCATTTTGCTGCGCATTCATGCGCCGCAACTGCGCATATGTTTTTCGGCCTAGAGAAACAAAAATTTCTAAATTTTCCTATGATTTCATCCATCATAACCATGCTACATATCACATTCTAACATGCTAAAAATCACAAATTGACAAAGTGGATCGAGTCACCTACTAGCTCTCTAGAATCAGGTGGTCTCTAGAATCGTCTGACTCTCTCGAAGTGACGATCTGATAGTGGGAATGACATCCTAGTGGCTCTGCTCTTCTCTCTATCTCAAGCTCTAATCTCCAAATGACACATGTGCACAATGAGCCTATTGTGGACCCTTTTGCACTATTTATAGCCTGTGGACCCGATGTGCTTGGTGTGTGGACCCTACCTACCGTTATTCTTTCATTTCACCCTATTTTTCTTCACTTCCTCAATTTTTCAAGAGATTGATTGTCCACTTTGTAATACCCCAAAAATGAGCTATAGGTTCATTAACTTCCTACATCTTCAAATCGAATGAAATTGATACAAAAGTCCTAACCTAAGGCACATCTAAACATCGAAAACTCTAATTGATTATCCTAGTTCTACATCGGGGAATATTCCTTGAAATATTCCTAATTATCTTAATTATCTTTAATTTAATAATTATTTGGTGATAAATCATGTTTACCCTAAAGTTTGATTAATTGAATATTTTGAATATTTAATAAATTAGATTTAATTCTGCCACTTAATTATTTAATTAAATTTAATTGCATTTATTCCTAAATTATATTATTTAAATATTGACAATAAATCAAAAATCTTATGACTAATTGATTAAATTCTTATTTAATTAATTAATGTCATTTGTCAAATTTAATAATATAGTTTTTAAATAAAAGTTTGATTTAATAATTGACCAACCCATAAATCAATTATTTTAAATTCAAAAATTAGTTAAGTTGAGGAAAAATCACTTTATTTATTAAATTAATTCATAATTAATTATGCACATTCAAAGAGCAATTAAACTTTGAATCAGAAAATCAATTCTATTTGTTCTAAAATTAAATTCAACTCTCTTTTGAGTTGAAAGTTGATCTCAACTTCTGATTTAAGTTAAAAAGTTGTTCCTACATGTTTTTGCATGATTTTATGAATTAATTATCTCTGATTCCTTGTTGACTCAAAAATCAACCTGATTTCATCAAGAGTGCCTTATGAATTTTTCCATGCACCCTCAAGCCCTAGATTTCTATAAAAACAAGGCTTAGCTCTTCACAAAAAAAGGAGAAAAATTGCATCCTCACGCTGTCGAATTGGTGATCAAAGAATCCATCTTTGCAAATCAAGGTTGTGGTGAGATTGTCATTGTTTTTGAGCATCCATATCATTTAGCATATCAATTCTTAGATCAATTGCATATCATTTTTTTCATATAGATTCTAGTTTCATATCAGATTCATATAATTCTTATTGCACAGAAAATACTAAAAAAATCTAGATTAATTTGCATCAATAGTATCATTCATCTTTTTCATTCAAATCCTTTGTTTAGGTGTCATCAAGGTCATTGATCTCGGTCTAATATGAGAATATATACTCGTACCTACTAGAAGGTAGTAAATTGCTTAGTTAGTTTAGCTTTCAATTACTTGCATGATTTTGATTTTTGCTAACCTCTAATGTTTTACTGAAGTGTTGTGTCCATGGCTAGGTACAAAATTCACACACACATTTCTGGCATCCACTATGGGGCCTTGAAATGGGTTTCCATTCCACTTCTATCAATTTCTATCATTTTCTTGTCATTTTTTGTTCCAAGCTGTGACTTTTAATTTCTGTCCGTACAATTTTTGTACGAGTTTTGTCAGAAACTCGTACTAGCCAGTACCCACTGTCGTATGATAGTCAATTTGATTGAGGATCATACCATCAGAAACAAAGTGTCATCTAGAGACTGTAGTGTCATGTGATCTGATACCCATTGTCATATGAGTTTCTAGATTGTCATCTGGAAGGTGACCCACTATTTGACAAGTTTCAGTGCCAGAGTTCAAGTTTTGTTTCAATTTTTCAAGCAGTTTTTCAAATTTGAATTTCAGATTTGAACTAACAGCTAATCTTAACAATTGAATTTCTCTATTTCTAATTGATATCTACTGATTTTGATAGGGAAAAGCATGAAAATTTGCTAAAAATAGGTAAAAATCTACTAAGCACATTGCAAGGAATTCAGGTAATCTTCTCAGCTAATAATGTTTCGATTTGGATAAAATGAACATCTCATGTGTCGGGCTGGTGTGACTTTTTATTGCTTTCATATCATAGACTTCATCTTGGGTTATAAAAATGAACATAGATTTGCTTTTCACATATCTATTACACATAGTAAATAGGCCCTATGAACACTATTTGTGGTTCTTGAGAGAGTGGGTTTCCAACGAAACTCTTCTCAACAAGGGAACCCTTGTAGGTAGGGATGATACTAAGAGCGTCTCACGTTCTACTAGATTTGTGTGTCTTCAACTTTTGATTGATACATTCTCTCTCCGAAGAGCTTGATAGATCGCAAGTGGTTGACATTATAGATCTTTGTGATATAATCTTGGTCTTAGCATGTCAGATTAATCTATCTACTTTGGTTTGGTTAAAAGTGAAAAGGCTAGAGGACTATGCTCTACTCCCTTTTTGGGTAGTACCAGAAACTCAAATCCTTGAATCTGGAACCAGTCTCCATGTGGTATCTTTTGTGAGTCACCTTTAGAAAGGGTTAACCGTAGTGGACATTCCCTTAATTAGGTCAACCATGTGGATGGAACCTCAAGTGGTAATAGCCATTTTTTCCATGGTAGTGACAACCGCTATATAAATGTCCTTGTGGAGGAAATCTTTATAGGTGTAGTCTCTTGTTGGGCTGTCAAATCTCCCTAGCAGCTCCTGATTGATTAAATTCTTGAACTGTGTCAAAACCCTGGTGCGCTGGTATTGGATTTCACCCTCTTGGATCATAAAAGTTGCAAAGTCAGACCATTACTACAAACCTTAGTGAGGCCAAATTTTCATTTTCTAGGAATATGTGCATTATTGCAAAACTTTTTGGAACATACATAGTTGATAGTCCTAGGGATTAGCATATTGAGTCACTTGGTTATTCATGTGCAGGGTTTCTTTGTCCCATGTTCATTATTTTCAAACATGCTTGAAATCACTTGCTTGCTATTTTGTGTGCCTATTTATCTATCTAGTTACTAAGAGCGAATCAATCCTATATAATCTTCAAATCTGGACAGTAAAATTTGCAAACAATCTAAAACTGAAAATTCCAAAAATTGCAAAATCTTAAGTAAAATACGTTTCTGGAGTCAAAAGTCATCCCACAGAGTCAGAAAGTTGTACGAGTTTTCCAATAGTCATTTCAGAACTACCATATTGTTGTATGATATCAGGTATAGTGTTGTACAAGTCTTGCTGCCAGTCAATTTATAAAAAAGTCAAATCCTACTATCAACAGTCATGTGAGCTTTGCAATAGTCATATGATTTTGTCAACTATCATATGACCAGGAACCCAGTGTCGTACGAGTCTACAGAAAGTCATATGAAAAATTTTGAAAAAAAAAATTGCCAGAAAGTTGTCAAAACTATCAGAGATCCTATTTTTACAGCCTATATCCAGAACCTAATGAACAAATCATTGTGTCAGGAAAAAAGCAAAAACTAGAATGAATTCAATCATTTTCCTAAAGTGGTCTCTTGAGTATGATTTAGCCTTCTGTTTAATCGAGTTGAATCTTTTTCATCCTGTGTCAAAACCTTGTTAGATCATCAATCTCTAATCATCCTTATCAAAATGGATAAGTGTTGTGAGCTCATGTCCACCATCTTTTGGGTGTCTACCCATACAACTAGGGCACAATATCCTTCATTTACATCCAAATCTAGTCTTCAATCACACCAATCTTGACAAGGTTGCATCATTCGATCTTCTTGAATCAAGTCATTTCTCAGTTGTCTTCACCTTGCTCTTTTGTTTCACCTAAAGTTAATGGTGGAAACCAGATCTTCATCACAAAAACAAAGAGAACAACCCACAATCTCTTCAGAGACATCTTCTATGCTTGCTTAGAAAATTCATCAGTCTTACGATATGACTAAATTTGGAGAAGACACTCTCGGCAATCTTTTCTTGAAAGGGGGTTACGTTACACCTCCTGCATCAATCCAAATAGTTAATCAAACACCAACTCCTCCTTTCTCAATTCACAAAAGCTATCAGAATACCCCACATCAATCTATCCCCAGTAGCTCTCATCACAACAACATGTCTCAAGGAGGAGGATCCCAAGGACATCAATCCCAACATGGTGTAGATAAAGAACCTACACCTTCTAAAATTGCTCGATATCAAAATGATGATAACTTCAAAAGAAGGATGAAGCATTTCTTGAAGGAAGATAGAGAAGCCTACTTTCTAGAGTTAGCTCAACAAGGAGCTAAACTTCCTCCACATTTTAATGTCGAAGATATTATCACACATGAGGAAGAAACTCCAATCACTACTATGACAAAACAAATGCATGCCATGGAAGTCAAACTTAACAAACTTGAGAAAGAAAAGGAACCTAAGGAGTTCTCCATGGAGGCTCTATGCCCTTTTCCTTTTGATAAAAACTTGTATATGCCACCCTTCCCTAAAAGAGTGGAAATGCCTAAGTACGATAAGTATGATGGAAACTCTGACCCCCAAGATCATCTCAGAGAATTCTGTACTCAATCTATGGAGTTCATGCATGAACAAACCTATCTAATGCATCTCTTCCCTCGATCTTTGGGAGGGGCAGCCATTCATTGGTTCTCTAGAATGCCTCCTACAATCTAAAATTTTGAGGAGTTAATTAAATTGTTCTATCAACAATACTCCTAAAATATTCAACATTCGGTCACTATGATCGACATTTGCAATCTGAAACAATATCTAGGAGAACCATTCTTGACTTTTCTCAAATGACGGAGGAAGAAATTTTTGCTATATGCTAGACCTATTCCAGAAACTAAGAAGCTAGAAATCTTCATCAACAATCTTGTTCCAGAAATCAACTACCCTTTGCAAATGCAAAATCATACATCTTTTGATAAGATGGTGGATAATGCGATCAAAATTGAGAAAGTACTTGTGAAAAAAGGAGATATATCTCTTCTAAAGGACAAGTATGAATCTAGATCTAGTTCTAAAGATAAGAACAAAAACTAAAACAAGAACAAAGGCGTTGTCATAGATGGCATTATTGATACTATCCATGCCCCATCCAAGGCACCCACTTTCAATCTAACTATTGGTACACAAGCCATAAAAGTTTCTGAATCAAAAGCA
Source organism: Chamaecyparis obtusa (assembly GCA_027943335.1). Taxonomy (NCBI): domain Eukaryota; kingdom Viridiplantae; phylum Streptophyta; class Pinopsida; order Cupressales; family Cupressaceae; genus Chamaecyparis; species Chamaecyparis obtusa. The sequence continues at coordinate 95,217 of BSBK01007415.1, read as the reverse complement.
ATAGAGTCCAATAAAAAGCCATCAGAGTATAAACCTTTGTCTTTAGATCCCAAATGCAAGTTTACTCCTCTTGGAGAATCCTATGAATCTACCATGAAAACTTTGTTAGCTAATAACATCATTTCTTTGCCCGAGATTTGACCATTCGATCTTGAACCTAAACCAAGATGGTGGAAAGAGAATGACTTATGTGACTTCCATCATAATAAGGGTCATAAAAATAATAATTTCTTACACCTGAAACACCTCATACAAGACAAGATTGATAATGGAGATATCATGATTGACAATCACAAAAGGAATAATGATCATACAACATTCACAAAGCCATTTCCAAAACATGGTCAAGGAGATTCATCTTCTTAGCCTAATATGGGGGCTAAAGTCAATTATGCCTATCTGCAAGTTGCAATGTCATCACAATTGTGCGAAGAGATAGAGAAAATCAATCAGCGAATGTAGTTACTTGATCATAAGCTTAGACACATCTGCAAGGACAAATCCTGAATTCATCAAATGTCCCTAAAATGCCTTTCAATCTATCATCTACTTCTAAATAGAAGGCTACATCTAAATCTTCAAATCCTAAAGACATGAGACCTACTTCATATAGTATAGTCCAACAACTGTAGCACACAAATGCTAAAATCTCCATGTTTGAGTTGCTTCAGATATCTCCAGCTCATAGAACCATTCTAAACAAAGCTCTGCTCAGATCCAATGTTCCTGACAACCTTGATTTAGATAGATTCCAGACTATGGTTGGTTATCTTATGTCTCTACAGTATATCTCCTTTTCAGAGGAAGATGATAAGTCCTTGAGTCATCCACACAACCAGCCCTTGCACATTGAAGTCTTGATCCAGAGCCATCATGTCAAACGTGTGTTAATAGATGGGGGTGCTGGTTTAAACATTTGTTCTTACAGCTTGGTCACACAATTGGGATTATCAGAAGCTTCCAATGATCCTAAAAAGAAAATAACTATCAAAGCATATGATGAGCAAGAAAGATCTTCCAAAGGAACAATTGTCTTACCTATCAGAATAGGTCCAGTTATTAGAGATATCACATGTCAAGTTCTTGATCTACCTTTGGCTTACAACATCCTCCTAGGGAGACCCTGGATACATGAAATGACAGCTATTCCTTCCACATACCATCAATGTGTGAAATTCCCCTATGAAGGAGTAGAAGTGACTATTCCAACTGACTTGTCTACTACTTGTAATGCATTGAAGGAAAGTGTAGACAAACTTGTTCCTAATAATAGAGAATCATCCACTAAACACAGATGTTGCCTCTACATCCAAGATAGAGGAAATGGCTAAGGAAGTTAACATTAAAGACAATGGTATGGGAGAATACACAATGGAACTAGTTTTATCTCTCACATCTCTCCCGTTGTCCCCTAAATCTTATGGACAACCTTCAGACAAAGTGAAACCTATTACTAAAGAATCACAAGTCAAATTTAATGGCACCTTTGTCACAGAACAAGTATCTAAACAAGATTTTGAGGAAGATGAAGTCATACTTGCATGGTTATACAAAGATGAATCTCAAACCCAATCCATCTAGAAATGTGATGCTTCTTTGAGAAAAATTCCTCAGAAGTCATATGGACCAGGGGACAAACTGATTGCTAAAATGGGATATACAGGAAAAGGACCTCTAGGATTTCAAGGTAAAGGTCTTTTGTCACCTCTTGACCATCATAGCCACACAAACAAGAATACAACAGGTCTAGGATATAAGAAGAAGTCTTTTTATCTTAGCAACAACTCTCCTTATGTTTTAGAATAGATTGAGCCATCAACAAAAATTCAATCGAAGGAGGAAATAGAATAATCAGACAGTGATGATTTTGACACCACTACTGAGCTCATTCCTTATGAGCATCTACCTATAGAAATAAAAGATCTTCTTGAAGCTATGGATGATCCAATCAAAAGAATTAATGTAGTAGAAACACAAGAACCTACTATAGTGCAAGAGATAGTTGCACCACAAGAACCAGCTAATATTGAAGACAATCAAACAAACAAAGAGGAAAGTGGTAGTTATTCTGAGATTGATTCTCATGAGTATGAATTCAAATCAAAATCTGAGGGTAACCCTTCTTGGGGTATTCATCCTAACTTTACTCATGTTTTTAGATTTCCTAGAGGCATAGATGAATAATCTAATGAATATGAATGGGGAGTCATTCCAGAGGAGGATGAGCTAATTACAGGGAAACATGTTGATGTCATTCACCAATATGTATCTAAACCTAATGTAATTCTAGAGTGAAATAATGAACTTAATGAGTCTGATCCACTGATAGCTGAAGTAGACTCCCTTGATGACATTGAGACTATTCACGAATTGAACATCTTAAGTTGTAATATCACCTTCAAACTCAAGCTTTGGGTTAGGACCAATGATGAAAGTGCCATATCTATGAATACTATTTCCCAATCTTCCCATACTTTGACAATCCAACATCCTGACCTTCTTGACCATACTTCCACGAATCTGAACCAAGGTGTCTATACCTCTCCCAATGACTACACCCTTGCTTGCTACCTCAATGCAGTTGAGCCTATGAGGACTTCCATTAGTGAATCGAGCATTAGGATGATGGAGTCAGACATCAAGTATCTTAGTCAAAATAATAAGAATAAAAATAAAAAGAAAAGGAGTTCTGAGGGTGAAAATCACTTTGTGGCAGTCTCAGAACCAAAAATAGTAAAGAAAAAAGATGTATCCAAAGGTGAAAACCTCTTTGAGGCACCTAAAGATGAGATATTTGATGTCCTTCTAAGTCATTTACATGACAGATCTCCAGTGCTAATAGAGCCTACTCAGTCAATCAACTTGGGAACAACATAAGAGCCATAGTTAATCCATGTAGCACAATCTTTGTCATAAGAAGAAAAGAGAGCATTTACTACATTTCTAACAGAGAAAAAGATCAACTTTGCATGGAAATATTTAGATATGCCAAGGTTGGATCCTAATCTGATAATGCACCATCTATCCATTGCTCTAGGAGTAAAACCAATCAAGAAAAAGTTGTGAAAAATGCATCCTCATGTTGCACACTTGGTAAAAATTGAATTAGAGAAGCTACTAAAAGCTGGATTCATCCATGTTATTGACTATGCTGAATGGATCTCTAACATTGTTCCAGTATCAAAACTAGACAAATCTATAAGAGTATGCACAGATTTTAGAGATCTAAACAAAGCATGCCCTAAGGATGATTTTCCACTACCTAACATTGATATGATAGTGGATATAACTACGGGCTATGAGATGTATTCTTTAATGGATGGCTTCTCGGGCTATAATCAAATAAAAATTGCTCCAGAGGATCAAGAGAAAACTACTTTCACATGTGCATGGGGTACCTTCTGTTAGAATGTCATGCCATTTGGTTTGAAGAATGTTGGTGCTACATATCAGAGAGATATGATGTCTATTTTTCATGACATGATGCATCAAACTATGGAGGATTATGTTGATGATACTTTGGCAAAATCTATGATCAAATCTACACACTTAACTTATTTGAGCAAGATCCTAGATCAAATGGAAAAGTTTAGTCTCAAACTAAACCCTAAGAAGTGTGCTTTTGGCATCACTTCCGGCAAGCTCCTAGGCTACATTGTTTCAAAGAAAGGAATTGAAGTAGATCCAGCAAAATTTAAAGCTATCATAGAAATGCAACCTCCTAAGAACATTAGTCAAATGAGAACATTACAAGGGAGGGTACAGTCTATCAGACACTTCATATCTTAGTTGGAAAACATCTCACAACCTTTCACAAGAACATTGTATAAAGGTGCGACATTTGCATGGAATGAAGAATGTGCTAAAAATTTCAATCATATCAAAGAATACTTAGCCAATCCTCCAATTTTGATGCCTCCTATTCATGGGAAGCCTTTGATCCTATATGTCTCCACAACTAATACATCACTGGGGGCATTGCTAGCACAACATGATGAAAACAAAAAGGAAAGAGCCATATACTACATCAGCAGGACTTTAGTGGCTTACGAGAAGATCTACTCTATAATTGAAAAGGCATGTCTAGTTGTGATCTTTGCATCACAAAAATTGAGACATTACACATTAGCTCACACAACACAGCTAATAGCTAAGATTGATCCATTAAAGTACCTACTAAGCAAATTTGCCCTCACAGGTAGATTAGCTAAATGGGTAATGCTCTTGAGTGAATTTGACATTGAATATGTTAAAAGAAAATCTATTAAAGGTCAAGTTATTGCTAATCAATTGGTGGATGCACCTATGTTTGATGATACACCAATGCAAATGGAATTTCTAGATTCCTATATCATGAATCTTTCTTCCAGAGCATGGGATTTATTCTTTGATGGCTCCTATACACAAAATTGATCTAGAGTAGGCATATTGTTCATAAATCCTCAAGGATACTCAATCCCTAAAGCATTTAGATTAAAGTTTCCTTGCAAAAACAATATTGCTGAATATGAAGCCCTTCTTAACAGCATGAAGATAGCAATTGAGTGGAGGGTGACAGAGATACAGATTCATGGAGACTCACAACTTGTTATCCATCAATTCAATGATGTGTACCAAACAAAGGATGAGAAGCTCATTCCATACAAAAGAATGGTAGATGATCTAAGGAAGTATTTCATATCTATCACATTTGAGTAGATTCCTAGATTGGAGAACAAGGCTACCAATGCTATGGTAATGCTATCTACTCTACTACAACAACATGAATAGGAGCTATGCTACAAGTTCCTAGTGGAAGCACTATCTTATCCTGCATATGATTCCCCCAACACCCACATGATCTGCACTATTGTAGGTCATGATTCGTCCAAATATAAAATCTCTTTTCCTATCTCCAAGACCAAATCATTCCTGATTCCTTTACCTGGTATGAGAAACAAAACCTTATCCACATTGCATCCTGGTATGTCATCATTGGTAATGATCTGTACAAATGAGGTCTAGATGGTACACTACTTAGATGTTTAGAATGCAAAGAGTCTCAACATGCATTAGAGGAAGTCCATGAAGGTATATGTGGGTCACACTCGAATGGTTTAACACTAGCTCAAAAACTTATTAGGGTTGGGTACTATTGGCCTGAAACGGAAAAAGAGGCTATCACATATGCAAAGAATTGTCAAAAGTGTCAAGTACATGGTAGTTTGATTCATGCACTCGAGAGAGATCTAATCCCCTTTACTACACAATGACCTTTCTAGCAGTGGGCTTTTGATCTTATAGGTGCTATCCATCAACACTCTTCTAATGGACATACCCATATAATCACAACTACAAATTATTTTACAAAATGGGTAGAAGCAATTCCTTTGACACAAGAGACTGGCAAGAAAATTTCTATGTTCATTCTAAACTACATCATATGTCAGTATGGTATTCCCCATTCTATAGTCACAGATAATGGTGGACAATTCAAGAACAAAGACTTAGATGATCTATGTGCTAAATTCAAGATTACACAACATTGGTCATCTATCTACTAACCTCAAGGGAATGGACAAGCAGAGGCTTCAAACAAGAATCTGTTGAAAATCTTGCATCAAACAGTTAATAAGATAGGAAGAGACTGGCATCTCATGATCAGTCCAACTCTCTAGGCCTACAAAACAAGTATCAGAATGCCCACTGGGGCTAGACCATTCACTTTAGTTTATGGGTCTGAAGCAGTACTACCTATTGAGGTTGAAATCCCATCACTAAGAATCAAAATGCATGGTCTAGTAGCTGATGATGACTATAGAGTGTCTAGGTTGCAAGAACTTGAACTACTAGATAAGCGTAGACAAGCAGCGTATGATCATCTCAGAGTATATCAAAAAATAATGTCAAGAGGCTACAACAAGAAAGTCAGACACAAAGAATTTCAGGTTGGTGATCTAGTCTTGAGAGAGAATCCCAAAAATCAATCACATAAAGAGCGCAAGGGGAAGTTTGAACCCAACTGGCTGGGTCCCTTTGTAATCACTGCTACTTTTGGCTCTAGCACCTATCAACTCTCAATGACTGAAGGAGAACAGCTCTGAGAACCAATCAACATTCTCCATCTGAAGAAATTCTATGCCTAAGGCATTCAGTCTATGGTAAAATTTCTTGAAAAAAATCTTTAAAATTGGAAAAGGTCTTAAAAAATGAACATCTTGGTGAAAACCTAGCAATAGTCACCTTGATGATTCACAAAAAAAAAAAAAAATATCAAAAGTACAAAAAAAAAAAAATTGAAAAAATGAAAAATACAAAAAAAATGAGAAAAAGAAAAAGTGCCTTGGTGAAAACCTGGAAATAGGCACCTTGGTAGCAAAAATAGAATCTCTGCAAAGATGGTGAAAACTTGGCAAATGGGTGCCACTTGTTCAAAACGCTCCATCTATTAGCACAATCTTGGTCTTTCCGAACTTTTAGTCTTGCTTTAGTTTGTACATATCTCTTGGTTTGTTCCTGCATTCCTATTTTCAATAAGTCAGTTTGTATACCAATTAGCTCAAGCATTTGTATCCTATCAATGTTTCAAACTTGGGGGCAATCAATGTCATATCCTATGGTCTCCAGTATACCTTAGACGAGTCATATCCAGTCAAGGTCCTTTGAATCTTTATTCGAGTTAGTCAGCCTGTCTCCTCTCCAAAAAGGATTTTGTATCTACAACAATGCAATCAACCACAAACATCAACACAAAATAAAAACAATCTATGCTTCACATGCTTTTATCTCCTTGTATGCTTACTGATTCACATTGAGATTTTTGCATATTATGTTCTCTCAAGCTCTTCAATGATGTCCTTTATCAGATTTAGAGAGTGATGATTGGGGGCATAATCTTTTCTTTATCTTCTACTTGTATGTGAAAATCTAACAACTTTGGAAATTCTGGATTGAAATGGTGTCCGTCTGTAAGAGCCTCCATCTTGAATTGGATGGCCATGAGTACCTCGACCATTGATACCCAAAAAATTCAAGGAAGTTTGATCTAACTATTGTCTTTTTGAGTGAGTTCTTTCTCCTACCATGAAACGTGATCTTACCTAAGGATGTGAACGATAAAGGGTCACTAAGGGTAATTCACATTGGATTTAGAATGATCTCTTGACTGCTTAATGTGTTTGTAATGCAAGGCGTATTCAGGTCATCACAATGTTTATGCTTTGATGCTTATACAAATTGCTATATCAAAATGGACATGATATTCAGGTCATCCTAGCATTTATGGCTTTTATCTAATCCAACATTCTGAAAACAAAATCAATATTCATATATCCATGGTTGTCTAGCCAGTGGGCGTTGTATTGATTCTTGAGCATACAAATCAATATCCATATGTTTATGGTTTGTAACTAGTGGGCATTGTATTGATTTATCCAGTTACCTAAAAATTCAATGATGACAAATGACCGACACATGATCAGTGACTAGATCCTAGGTCTTACGTTTTCATATCATTTTGCATATCATTTTTGGGCTTTTGCATGTTTGCATGATCTTACAATGGTTGGATAAAAAATTCATTGCTTAAATGATTCTTCAATCACTTATTCTAATCTAACAAGAGCTGAAATCTAACATGAAGGTCTATTCATCAGAACCATAAGTGGTCACCCTCTAGGGTTACACATCCTTTTGACATAAGGCTAAGTACTTGTCTTCATCACCTGCAAACATATCATGTGTATCATTGCATTTACATTTCATATCACAATCACATCTACATTACATCCATGTGCATAAGCATACATACATACATCTTTCCATAATCAAATACATATGCATAACATCCATACATGTGAAAGAAAATCATTGCATTGCATTGATCCATACATACATTCTACACTACTCATAAGCATAAGAATCACATGATATCATTATAAATCAAGAACATGATGAGTACAAATGAAGTCACAACCCAAAATATTGATCTCATATATATATCATATAAATCAAACTAGCCAGGGGTGCACTACTGGCACAATGTACAAAAGAATGAGCTCCAGTGAGCTATCAAAGTCATAATAGTATCAAAAGTAAAAAGGTCAAAAGTATCAGTGGAAGAGAACATGTCAACTGTCGGCCTAATCCTCTGTATCTAGTGGAGGAGGTGGTGGTGCATCTGGTACTACCTCTGCTCTGGGTGTCCTAGCTCCCTCTGATGCTATCATATACTATGAGTATGTGGGAAATCTTTGCGCAATAGGTACAATAGCATAATAGGCCAACACATAATATGCCGCTCATGAGGTCTGATGAATCACCTTTATTTGTAATCTTCGAACCTCCTCACAAAGCTTTGTACACTGTCTATTTGCCTCTAGAAATCACTCCTCCCATCGAGCAATGCATACCTTCAAGTCACTGACCTATAATCTGAGGCATCTAATAATCTCCTATGGGGACATCTAACCTTAGCACTCTCTGCTCTTTGTGCCTTACGATGTCTAACCTCAGCACCTAAATCAAATGAGGAATCACCTTGTATAGGATCTATATCAACACCACCCACACACTACTCCGCTACCAGTACCTGCTCAGCTATGCTAATGCTACCCAAAGTACCACTCTCTCCCCTAGCCCATCTTTGTCCACCTGTGGACCTATCTATTATGGTACTATTAGGACGAGGGGGTCTCATTTGTCCCGCTGGTCTCTATGGAGGAGGCATCACTCTCGGTCTCAGAGGTGTGGGGTGTATAACCTGTACCTATGGTCTCAAACCCTGTCTCACTAGAGCACTAGTCACATCCATAGCCTCCTCCATGGAGGGTATCAACTCTGTAGGGTCATAAAACTTGTAAATAGGGTTCTCTACAAGCCAAGATATGAAACCATTTGTAACTCTGGCATCTACAACCTGTGGAAGGTAGTCCTAATCTCTACCAATAATGCCACTATACTCTTATGAACATAAAGAATATGTGAGCCTGGTTGTCCATCTGAGCCCGATCTCACAAACTATGTGAGCATAAGCCACATAATCTACTGGTGCATCCTGCACTCGTCCATACTAATGCCAAACTCTAGTAATAAGAAATCTCTCCAAGGTAGAAGGTGATCGACCAATCAGCACATGACTCTTACAAAAGTAACTGAACTACTCTTGTGCTGTGGGTCAAGCCTCAATATCTAAGTAAGGCCTCCATCGAACAAAATTCATATCATCGAGGTAGTGCCTCTAATACTCAGTATGGCCCATGCGAACCTGGGTAACATAACTAGAATAAACATATATCACTAGCTCCTATGGCTGCCGCTATGACTGAAAAATAGGTCTCAACACTGGGATGTGCTCCTAGGCCCATATCTGTAATACCAAAGCTCCAGAAGAAAAAGACCTACTATCCTGATACACAATCTCGTGCATCTCTGAAAACATGTGTGCCAAAAGACACTGACCCCAAGCTAGCTCGGAAGGAGTTTCCATTAGTTGTGTCACTATCGAGGCCCAACCCATCAAAAGACTATTCTGCTAATGGTCAGACATAATAATCCCACCAATCATCCCGACAATGATGCACTCCAATTGGTGCAACTATCCATATCACTACACCAGAGTCTCCCAAAAAAAAGATCATGTCAACTATGTATCATCTCCAAAAAGACATCTAAAGGCATGAAGACTTGTGTGCCCAGAACTCACATACTCAGGACGCTGACTACTATGAAATGGAATACACAGAATCCTGTAAACATCCTCTGGAGTAACAGTGAGCTCTCTAGTGGGTAAATGAAATGTCTGCATCTCTGAATGGAATCTCTCTATCAATGCAGTCAACAGACCATGGTTTACCCTAATCTCGGGTAAACGGATCAGAAACTCAAAACCACACCCAATAAGATGTACCCTCATGGGGTCAAGAAGTGAAACACATAATCTCTGTATCGCTGGATGGGAGATACGGACATGAACATTTCAAAATCAAACCTGCATGCCACAAAAATAGGGAATTCCATCAATAATTTGGTTGAAAGATAGGCTAACGGTGTAGAAATTGAATAGTTTGATATTTTAGAAGGTAGGTTAAAAGCTCAGTAATTAGGCTACAGGATCAGAAAATTCAAATTTTGGACCTAAGATGGAGTTTTGAACTCGTTTACCAAATGACACTTTAGACTGGCATGGAAAGTCGTACGACTTTCTACACGGTATCATACGACAAATAATAGTCATATGACACTAGTAAATTTTACCTTAAATTTTGATGAGAATTAGTTGAATTTTCTACAACATTTGGTCGAATAGGCAACTAAAGCTGTCATCGCTATTTTTTCATCAAATTTTCTACATGGTAAATAATAGTCACAATTTCAACCCCATAAGTGGTTGAATTATCGACTACAACAATCTCTTGGAACAGGAAGAAGAAGACGTCCATCAATTGGTGTGACGGTTGAAATTGAGACCATTTTGTCGTCGAATTATCCACCCCAATTCGTTGAATGTATAGCATCTTGGTCGAATTTAGTCCATTATGTCATCAAATTATCCACGCAAATTCAATAAATGGACTGTCGAATGTATAGCGTCCTAGTCAAATTTAGTACTGTGTAAAGGATGAAATTTTGACCAATACTAGCTTTTGTTTAAAAAAAATGTGACACCATTTTCAATATATTCCTACTTTTAGTTTAATATATTTCTTGTCTATAATTAGTATGCATATATGAATGTATACCTTGAGTACTACAATTCACATTAGAATTGATGCATCCATCATGCTCGACCGGTGCAGTATCAATATCCGCAGGCTGCATTCCAATGTAAATAATAGATTTAGATGACAATATCACAGAAATGCATAATTCACAGTCCATCATTTGTTCTCTAAAACACTAAATTAGGGATTTCTTCGATATCCTCATTCGTATCTATAGCTATTGCCTCTATTGTTGTAGGTGCTTTTCCCCTATTTGATATTTATCTTCAAGGTGTCCACACTCATTATGTTGGTTGTTGCCAGCTTCTCTTTGAGCTTCTCTTTGTTTCAAGAATAGTTTAACATTCTCTGAGAAACATAATTATAGGCATCATGGTCACATTTTTTTGGAGACAATGTAATTGAGTGGTATACCCAGATGATGGAGAGCAACTTCTGCACCTCCAGATCCAAGTTGTTATCCATCCTGCAGTGTCAACTTGGAATTGGAGGTGCAGAAATTGCTCTCCGTGTAGGTATACAACTCAATTATGTTGTCTCCAAAAAAATGTGACCATGATGCCTACAATTACATTTTGAGAATATTTTAATTAACATTCTCTACTTAATAGGGCCAACCACGTGAAGGTGGAAGATCATCTGGCCCCTCCTAGGAGCCTTTTATGACCCTTTACGACATTTTAAGACCTCTAAGATGTATTCTTAGAGGTTGTAAATGGTCGTAAAGGGTCATAAGGGGTCCTAGGACACAATAGTTAAGAATATAAATGTAGGCATCATGGTCACAATGTTTTGGAAACATAACATAATTGAGTGGTATACCTAGACGATGCAACGCAACCACTACTCCTGTAGTTCTAAGTTGACACTGCGAAATCCAAAAACCAAAGATAAGGAATCTATATATGGTTTTTGGATCCACAGTGTCAACTTAAAACTATAGGAGTAGTGGTTGTGTTTCATTTTCTAGGTATAGCATTCAATTATGTTGTGTCTCCAAACAATTGGGACCATGATGCCTACATTTATGTTTCTCAGCTGTTGTGATACCTACATTTATGTTTTGTAGCTATCATGTTTATTTGCATGTTCTTTGTGTTTGGCTTCTCTCCCTCGCATCAAAAATAAGATTTTTCCCACTATGAATCAAGAATGCACATGTAACACAAGCAGAATATGCATGGATAGCAGGTGGAGTTGAAAAAACACAACACGTTTACATTTTCACGATGGTCTATAACTTAAAATACGCAATTAAAGACCTCTATAAAAAATGCAACCCTGTTGTGTTTTTCAACTCCACCTGATATCCATGCATATTCTGGGAGATTGCATATTGAACTAGGCTTCTCCTTCTGCATTTCCTGAAACCAAGAGACTGTCACAGTTAACATCTAAATGGTGCATCTCATCATCACAACTAATCCACCTTAAACAATTGAATATATTTTCTTGTATTAATTATTCATTAATCAAAATTCAAATAGAAAATGTATACCTTGAGTATATAATTCACATTAGAATTGATGCCTCCATCATGCTTTGCCGGTGCAGTGTCAATATCCGTAGGCTGCATTCCAATGTAAATAATAGATTTAGATGATGATATCATAGAAATGCCTAATTCACAGTCCATCATTTGTTCTCTGAAACACTAAATTAGGGATTTCTATGATATCCTCATCTGTATCTACAGCTATTGCCTCTGTTGTTGCAGGTGCTTTTCCCCTATTTGATATTTATCTTCAGGTGTCCACACTCGTTCTATTGGTTGTTTCCAGCTTCTCTTTGAGCTTCTCTTTGTTACAAGAATAGTTTAACATTCTCTGAGAAACATAATTGTAGGCATCATGGTCACATTTTTTTGGAGACAATGTAATTGAGTGGTATACCCAAACAATGGAGAGCAACTTCTGCACCTTCGGATCCAAGTTGTTATCCATCCCACATTGTCAACTTGGAATCAGAGGTGCAGAAATTGCTCTCCATGTAGGTATGCAACTCAATTATGTTGTCTCCAAAAAAATGTGACCATGATGCCTACAATTATGTTTCAAGAATAGTTTAATTAACATTCTCTACTTAACAGGGCCAACCACGTGAAGGTGGAAGCTCATCTAGCCCCTCCTAGGAGCCTCTTATGACCCTTTACGACATTTTAAGACCTCTAAGATGTATTCTTAGAGGTTGTAAATGGTTGTAAAGGGTCATAAGGGGTCCTATGACACAACAGATAAGAAACATAAATGTAGGCATCATGGTCACAATGTTTTGGAAACACAACATAATTGAGTGGTATACCCAGATGATGCAATGCAACCACTACTCCTTAGTTCTAAGTTGACATTGTGGGATCCAAAAACCAAAGATAAGGAATCTATATATGGTTTTTAGATCCACGGTGTCAACTTAGAACTGTAGGAGTAGTGGTTGTGTTGCATTTTCTGGGTATAGCATTCAATTATGTTGTGTCTCCAAACAATTGGGACCATGATGCCTACATTTATGTCTCTCAGCTATTGTGATACCTACATTTATGTTTTGTAGCTGTCATGTTTATTTGCATGTTCTTTATGTTTGGCTTCTCTCCCTCACATCGAAAATAAGATTTTTCCCACTCTGAATCGAGAATGCGCATCCAACACAAGCAGAATATGCACAGATAGCAGGTGGAGTTGAAAAAACACAACACATTTACATTTTTGTGATGGTCTATAACTTAAAATATGCAATTAAAGACCTCTATAAAAAATGAAACCCTATTGTGTTTTTCAACTCCACCTAATATCCATGCATATTCTATGAGATTGCATATTGAACTAGGCTTCTCCTTCTGCATTGCCTGAAACCAAGAGACTGTCACAGTTAACATCTAAATGGCGCATCTCATCATCACAACTAATCCACCTTAAACAATTGAATATGTTTTCTTGTATTAAATATTCATTAATCAAAATTCAAATAGAAAATGTATACCTTGAGTACTACAATTCACATTAGAATCGATGCCTCCATCATGCTCGGTCGGTGCAGTATCAATATCTGTAGGCTGCATTCCAATGTAAATAATAGATTTAGATGACGATATCGTAGAAATGCCTAATTCACAGTCCATCATTTGTTCTCTGAAACACTAAATTAGGGATTTCTATGATATCCTCATCTGTATCTATAGCTATTGCCTCTGTTGTTGCAGGTGCTTTTCCCCTATTTGATATTTATCTTCAGGGTGTCCACACTCGTTCTGTTGGTTGTTGCCAGCTTCTCTTTGTTTTGAGAATAGTTTAACATTCTTTGAGAAACATAATTGTAGGCATCATGGTCACATTTTTTTGGATACAATGTAATTGAGTGGTATACCCAGACGATGGAGAGCAACTTTTGCACCTCTGGTTCCAAGTTGTTCTCCATCCCACAGTGTCAACTTGGAATAGTTTCATCCTTGATGTGACCATGATGCCTACAATTATGTTTCAAGAATATTTTAATTAACATTCTCTACTTAATAGGGCCAACCACGTGAAGGTGGAAGCTCATCTAGCCCCTCCTAGGAGCCTCTTATGACCCTTTATGACATTTTAAGACCTCTAAGATGTATTCTTAGAGGTCGTAAGTGGTTGTAAAGGGTCATAAGGGGTCCTGGGACACAACAACTGAGAAACATAATTATAGGCATCATGATCACATGTTTTTGGAGATAATGTAATTGAGTGGTATACCTAGATGATGAAGATCAAATTTTTCTCCTCCGGTTCCAAGTTGACAATGTGGGATCCCAAGACCATAGATAAGGAATAAATTGAGAGAGCAGAGGAGGGCCATAATGACAAAAATAATATAGGACAAACCTCAAGTTAAATGAGGCAACTGCAAACATTTTAATAGAATTTTATTAAAATGTTTACAATTCCCTCATTTAACTTGAGGTTTGTCCTGTATTATTTTGGTTGTTATGGCCCTCCTCCGCTCTCTCAATTTATTCCTTATCTATGGTCTTTGGATCCCATAGTGTCAACTTGGAATCGGAGGAGCAGAATTTGCTCTCCATCGTCTGGGTATACAACTCAATTATGTTGTCTCCAAAAAATTATGACCATGATGCCTACAATTATGTTTCTTAGCTATTGTGAAATCTACATTTATGTTTCTCAGTTGTCATGTTTATGTGTATGTTTTTTATGTGTTTGGGAAGACATCTTTCTAGCCTGAGCCTAGATCCTTCGACAATTAGCTTAATAATAATGTAGATGATAGATGAGCAATTAGATTCCCAAGAAAAATCCCATAAATGAACTATATGTACCCCAATTCCTGTGCCCTCTGTGCATACCCAAATGATATATTTGAAACAACATGGGTAAGGCTAAATTTACCCTTGTTGTTTCAAATATATCATTTAGGTATGCACAAAAGGCATAGGAATTAGGGTACACATAGTTCATTTGCAAGATTTTTCTTGGGAAGCTAATTGCTCAGCTCTCATTTGCTTCATTTATTGTCAAGCTAATTGTCGAAGGATCCAAGCCCAGGCTAGAAAGACATCTTCCCATTCTATTTAAGCCATATTCCTTGTTCTTGTCAAACTTCCTTGGTACGGTAGGCCTGCTCTCTGTAGTACTCTTCTTTAGCAAGACTTGATACCATGTTGCACTCAAACTTCAATGGGACTTCATACCACGCAACGTCTATAGATTACGTTCAATGCATTATTTATGCTTGTATTGGTGGGAAAACTCTTGAAAACATGCAAAAGAGATTGCATTCAACCATGCTGTTTACATGACACATGTAGTTTACCTCCAGCCTAAATCAATGTTGCGTACAAATCTGGGGACACTACTTAGTATGAAGCCTCGCTCAAGCTTGAAAATGATAGTCAATCCATAGTCAAGGTCAAGGAAAAAATGGAACAACCAAGAAAACACTATACGTTAAATCATGTGATCAATAGCAGATTGGGGCTCACCTGAGCCATAAACATGAATAATTATTCTAAAAAAAGATGTAAACCATATATATGGGCACTTGAGGAAAAGAGAAGTTATGTCATATCAATATTAAAATATTAGTTATAATATGAAAATACTAAACTAACTAATTCCTGAGTTCAACTCTCCATATGGTCACAACAAATTAGATATGCAATTACAATACAGAGAAGGCATCGTAAAAATATAATTTCAGAATTTTCCCTAGCCTGACACATTTTGTACTCAAATCCTTCATCGCAGATAAGTGGAGATGGGTGGATAGATGTAGATGAGTTGTCGACCCAACTAAAGTATTCGCAGCCATTATTTCCCTGTGATACCCAGTCTACATTAATTCTTATATTATAATGAATAGTATTTACATTAGAAACTTTAAATATATACACATTAGTAACCTTTTTTCGATTAGGGCAGCACCAAAATTGTCATCCAGGGTTGTTCAATGTCCGTGAAGTCTTCAACACACACTTCCCACCACCACATTGACAGTTTGGCACATTGACAAGAGTCATCGAACCTATATCAATAATGCACCGCACCATCGTTACTACATTTATTATTTTTATATGATTATTTTTACAGTCCAAATACACCAAGGAGTACCATCAGAAATATTAACCATTTAGAATAATGAAAAGTAAACCTAAATCAAATAGCTCATTTTTTTATCAGCATGTGTAGTCTGTGTGTATATGAAAAATGAAAGAAATATGAAGCTGAAATAAAATAGTGAACAAAATAGTATTCCACATAGAGTGAATGAAATATACCATCAAAAGAAGGTGACAAAATCCTATCATGAAGCACAGACATAGGAAATCAAAAAGGGACAAAAGACAAGAAATAAGAAAAATCATTACGACTATAGAAAAATCATTTATACTATAATCAAAAAAAGAAACACTCTTTGTCAACAATTTCCAAAATCATTAGGACTATAAATGGATGATTCTGATATTGCTTTGCCATTACAACAATTGAGCATTCATCATTTGGTACTTCTTGGTGTATTCCATTTAAGTTTTTCAGTTGCCGTGTTTATGTGCATGTTCTTTATGTGTTTGGCTTCTCTCCCTCGCGAGGGATACATCGATAGGTAATTGATTTGAAAGCATAATGATTTGACAGTCTTTTTTCAGGATAGGTGTAATCATCCCGCCAACCCTAATTAGCAACATTGGTGTCCTATCATTGCACAAGTGCAAGACAGTAAGGGTCTATTCAAGGAGGGATGAAAAAAAGGTCATTTTAACCTTGCAAGGCAAGAGGAGAGATAGTCCAAATAATTCTATGGTGACTATCCCAAACAACAAACAAATGATGGAATTGCTAACATGTTTTCTTTTCATGTTTCTAACAAGTTTGTTGCGATGAGGCTAGTGTGGTCACAATTGAAATTGTGAGTTTCTCTTGGAATTGAATAGCAGACTTTATCTATTGTGCAAAAAAACATATGTAGGATTATTATGGTCACAAAGTAATTGTCTTAGCATCAACATTTCACTTCTAATATAATATTATTAGGAATTTCTTACCATTGATTGTCAAATTGATAGAACTATGAGGCTATGCTTTGTTAATACTTTACCACTGTAGTGAATTTGGGTATTGTTTTCAAATATTTGAATGATTTTAATGGGAACTTGGCAGTTTTATTTCATTGGTTTGGAGTCTTATTCCTTTTGGTTTGGAGTAATTTTGAATCCAATCTTGATCTTGATGATCCAATCTTCATTTAATCATTCAAATAATTTAATAAAACTGCCATAACTTATTTAAAATGAAATAAAATTACTCCAAACCAAAAGGAATAAGGGTGGTGGTATTCAAAACACAATGAGAATTGGTAATTTCAGAGATCTAGGCACTCTAGCCTGTCAACAACCTCAAATGTTTAAAAGATCTTACTTGTCAAGGCCTCCACAATACTACACAATGATGGATTAGGTTTCCTAGGCTTCAAACCACTTAGACTCAAGGAATTCTAAGACTCTATTTTAATTCCCATGCTTCCAATACACAAAGTTCTTTCAAACTATTCCAAAGGCTTAATAGGCTGCCAATAACCCTGCAGCAGACTTAGGATGGTAATAACTTTGTCTTCCCTCAAAACACTTGACAAGATGAAAACATTTCATTGTCTATCTCATATTCATGTGTAGTATTGATGAAATAACTTAGATGTTCTTCCCCAATTACTGCATTATTACCTTGAAACATATGAATCATTCCTTTTATTTCAACTATTGGTACAGTTTTATGGACATGGTATGACTATCCCAGAATGATAGCATTTTGGTGAGTTAATTTGTTTGTGTAGAAGTATGAATGGATTGGATCAATGGAGTGGAATGGATATGGGAAGAGTATAGAAGAGTTTAGAATGATGTTAGAGTTTCTTGTGGATAAGAAGGCAAAGCCATAGTGCTTAGGGGAATAGTGTGATGATTGTCCCAACTAGAGAATCCCTCATATTTCTCTCAGTAAGCTGAATAGTTGTGGCATAGGATCCTTCAACTGCTTGTGGACCCTTTGTCTTGTAAACAGTGACCAATCTTTCAATCAAATGCACCTTATGTTTGACGTGTGGTGGTAACTTTCTCATTGTAGTGACGAATCTATTGTTTAAATCAACTACACATGAATATGAGACAGACAATGAAGATGCACAAACAGGAATGATTCATATGTTTCAAGGTACACAAATCTCCTAGATAGACAAAGGGTCCACAAATAGTTGAAGTATCCTATGCCACAACTATTCTTACTGAGAGAAATATGAGGGCTTCTAGTAAATATGTTAAGAGATTAGATATGAAAATCTCACAACTAGATATAGCTACCCTAGGCAAGCCAGTTTGCATAATTGGACAAGTTGAAAGGTGCCATGAAGAACCTATAATATAAATTTTTGATTCTCTAGTTGGGATAGTCATCACACTATTTAGAAGAAATATGAAGAAATATGAATATGAGGAAATAGTACTACTGTCTAGGATATTTTTGTACCATTCTTTGGCACTTTCTTTCAAGGAATTCATAAACAATTTTATCATGGCATCCTCATTGTCTATCTCATATTCATGTGTAGTATTGATGAAATAACTTAGATGTTCTTCCCCAATTGCTACATTATTACCTTGAAACATATGAATCATTCCTTTTATTTCAACATTTGGTATAGTTTTATGGACATGGTATGACTGTCCCAGAATGACAGCATTTTGGTGAGTTAATTTATTTGTAAGTTAATTTTACTAGCTAATTCTTTTGACCAAAACCAAATCCAAATCCAAGTGTATGTAAAAAATCAGCTTGCCAAGTACTCATCACATGTTCAAATAACAAATTGATTTCAAACAAATATTTTCATTTAAGTAGGAAATCCTAAACTTGGTTTAGCAGAGAAGTTAGCTTCACAAAGCTAAAAAATGAATATTTATCTAAGAAGCCAAACATTTGCCCACCCTGGACACACTCAAACCAATTTAACAGAAAAGAATAAGCTATTGTTATCATATATAAATGTCTGAGTATATGTTTGAATATGTATAACAATAAACACTTACATTGCTATCAATATATCTTTTTATTTGAATGTCAATTTTTACTGTCTAAAAAAACTATACATGCACACCTATGATTCTCTATAAGAAAAATATGAATAATAGTCTTACATTCTCAATTATCTCCACCAAAGTGAATGGTCACATGTTTTTTGGTTTCAATATAACGCTATGAAGCTACCTTTATAATAGCTATTTATAAATGCTACGAAGCTACCTTTATAATAGGTATTTATAATATTATGTGTCATGAAGTCTCTTTATCACGTAAAAATTAACTCTCCATATTGCTAGCTATTGAAATGTCAATGTCTGTGTGTGTGCATTTACAGTCATACATTGCTCATCATGTATAATACCAAAAACCTAATGTTTGAACTAACTTACCAAAAAAAATTAATAATATATGCCTCAAATCAACATCAAATTTCACACAATTCTACGTTCCTCAATTCTTACCTTTAAAAATAAAAATTTATGAGTGGGTTGTGAAATGAATGTCTCATCAATGATGTTCCTAAAATATAGTAGCAAGAAATTTGGTATTCTAGATAACAGAAAGCCAAAAGGCCACTCTAGGAAACAAGGTGTCAGTATATTATATAGGAACCTGAGAAATTGAAAAAGAATGGGAAATTATTTGACTTTAATATTGCCAATAAAACATTCAGATTTCACTTGGAGTTGGGAGAAGTGAGAAGTGAAAGGAATGTTAGTATTAGAGGAATGCTCGTTCGTGACAAAGAAGATTGCCTCGACTTTCATCAAGGGGACAAAGAAGAGCTGGTCTAATATTGGAGAATGTCTGGCTCATGTTGGTGAATGCAAATTTAAGTTTGTTATCATGAATAAAATTTTGGCAACACACAGAACAGTCTTTGGTTGTGTTTGGTATCAAACTAGATCCAATCACTTAATAGCATAATAATGTATAAACCTGTACAAAGAAGGTAGAAAGAAGGGAGAAAACAAAAAAACAATTGTTGATGAAAATTCTTATATTGCATGATTGGTATTAGTACTGTGGAAGGTATGAGAATTGGTTTTGGATTGCACCGAGACCTTTATAGTGCAATATCAACTGCTAATATGAAAATCTCACAACTAGATACAGCTACCCTAGGCAAGCCAGTTTCCATAATTGGACAAGTTGAAAGGTGCCATGAAGAACCTATAATATAAAGTTGTGATTCTCTAGTTGGGATAGTCATGGCACTAGCTTGCCTGGGGCAGCTGTATCTAGTTGTGAGATTTTCATATCTGATCTCTTAACATATTTACTAGAAGCCCTCATATTTCTCTCAGTAAGAATAGTTGTGGCATAGGATTCTTCAACTATTTGTGGACCCTTTGTCTTGTAAACAATGACCAATATTTCAATCAAATGCACCTTATGTTTGATGTGTGGTGGTAACTTTCTCATTGTAGTGACGAATCTATTATTTAAATCAACTACACATGAATATGAGACAGACAATGAGGATGCACAAATAGGAATGATTCATATGTTTCAAGGTACAAAAATCTCCTAGATAGACAAAGAGTCCAAAAATAGTTGAAGGATCCTATGCCACAACTATTCTTACTGAGAGAAATATGATATGAAAATCTCACAACTAGATACAGCTGCCCTAGGCAAGCCAGTTTGCATAATTGGACAAGTTGAAAGGTGCCATGAAGAACCTATAATATAAAGTTCTGATTCTCTAGTTGGGACAGTCATCACACTATTTAGAAGAAATATGAATACGAAGAAATAGTACTACTATCTAGGATATTTTTGTACCATTCTTTGGCACTTTCTTTTAAGGAATTCACAAACAATTTTATCATGGCATCCTCATTGTCTATCTCATATTCATGTGTAGTATTGATGAAATAACTTAGATGTTCTTCCCCAATTATTGCATTATTACCTTGAAACATATGAATCATTCCTTTTATTTCATCGAGGATTGTGTTTGGGTAATTAGAAATTCCAAAGAAATCCAATTCATGTCTATATATTTCTGCTCCTACAGGGTGTTTGAACTTTGAAAGAAACAAACCTTTGAGCTCATATTCAGACTTGATGTCTAGGGTTTGGGACATTGCCAAACCATTGATTTCACTACTGAGTACTGAAGTGCTACTGGCAACAATTTTATGGAACTTGATCATTGTTATGGTTCCCGTGTTGTTGTTCATTTCTATTTTATTGTTTTTTATTTTCTCTCCCTTCAATAGGATGCATTGGCTGTCTATTTTATCAAGAATTTTGTATATGCTCTTATGACCTAGCAGGTGAAACATGATATGTGCATTTGTGTTTAAGCATGCCAAAAATTCTCTTACGTGCGTCCCTTAAATCTACAAATGCATTGGTTATACTAGATGTATAATGTCATGCTACATCCTAAACAATGATATGTCTGTTTGTGTTTAAGCATGCCAAAACTTCTCTTACGTGCGTCCCTTAAATCTGCAAATGCCTTAAATCTGCAAATGCATTGGTTATACCAAATGTACAATGTCATGTTGCATCCTAAACCCTAGTCACAACCTTCATAATTCTCGGTCATAGCATTTACAAACCCTAGTCAAATCGTAGTCACCACTAAGAATACTCATTCATTCAATCACCTACTAGCATATTACTAACAGAGATGACAAGAAAATGACAATCCAGTACATAATGAAATATAGAAAACACGGAAGATACCTCAAACTCCATGGAAGATAAATGATGAAATGTGCTATTAACCTCGGGTGTAGGGCTCTTCACGACCTAGAATAAGCTCCACTCCTTAGCTTAGAAATGAAAATCCTAATTCACGCGCTGCAACCGTAAAAATGAAAATGAAAATCCTAATTTGCATGCTGCAACTGTAAAAATGAAAATGAGAATTGAAATGTTTTTTTAAAAGTAATATGCCCGTCTTGGTCGAAATTTTGACCGACATGGTATTGGTGGAAATTTCAACCAACACGGGCATGGTTTTTAAAAAAAACAAAAATTTCCTTCTATACCCCGACCAACCTAAACCATTTTCATTAATGGTCGATAATTTTCATAGAAAAATGATGTCAAATGTACTAGTGCGACTTTATACAGTTTCTTGTATGACAGAGGAGGGACCCGATGAAATGTCGTACGACTCTTGGGTCCCTCTCATACAAGTCTTGGGGGGTCTTGAAACGACAAACTAACTATAGTTCAAAAGTCGTACGAGTCTTGGAGAGGACTCGTACGAGTTTTCATACTTGAAAAATTAAAAAATTAAAAAATGTACGAAAAGAATCTAAAATTTCTATAAAACATGGAAAAATTGACTTTTCAGAGAGGAACAGAGGTCCAACTATAGGATGTCCATACTACCGAGGTCTCTGGTGTCTCCGGCTACACTCAAATCAATGCAAACTCATAGGTACCTTTGGTTCTACCATTTTCTTGCTCAGAGGGCTCCACAAGGGTTTAAAAGTCAAAGGTGAATAATGAATTGAAAATGACCCTTCTAGCCTTTATATAGCTTTTGACCTAATTTTCAAAAGTGCTTTGTTTTCCACAAAAATTGCACCCTTGGCTAATTTCGACATTCTGAACCCATTTTCAGGATCAAAATCAAAATCTAAGATCATTTACTATGTCAAAATTGTGATTTAAAATTTTTGGACCTAGGACGGTCAACTGCCTGGATAATCAACCTTCAACATCAAAAAAGTCCAGAATTCAACTTAACTGATTATCTTACATCAAACTATCAAAATTTCAACTTGGTCAACTCATGGTCAAATGTAGTCAAACTTAGTCTTCTGGACCTCCAAACGATGCAGAACGCATTCTCAAATGTGTATAACCACTTCTCAAATCAATTAACATGCTTCTAAACTGTTTAACGCTGACTTTTCTTGTCAGATTTCAATTTTAATCCTGAAGGAGGCATGGTATTGCACATCATTCAAGTCTGTAAATCAATATCTTTCTTTCAATGATCAAGACAACAACCACATCTAGTTGCTGATTCATCAAAAGACCTCGTCGCTTGGGGAAAATCTATCATTTCTTGGGGCATATCAAATTCATCGAGATCCATATCAATCTAGTATCCTAATCTATCTTGTAAACTGTATCAGCTTTTCGTAACCACTAGTTCATTAGTGTTATTTCCTTGGTTCTTCATAACTAAAGGGTTCAGATGTGATACCTATATGATTCTTATTGACAATCGGTTCTAGAATCGATCACTCACTTCTTCGTAATCATAAGGTTTAGAATCAAGTGTTTGGATACTATTTCATAATCATTGGTTCATTGTTGCTATAGTTGACATCATCACGATTCCTGGTCGATTGGGACCTGAATCAGCTTTTACCATCTTGCAATCGGTTTCTGCCTCAGAATCGGTTCATCTTTCAAATTAGTTTCAATCTCAAACATCTATATCAAACATAGATGATTCTTTGAACCACTACACTTCGCACAATGATTCAAAGAGGGGCAAAATGTAATACCCCAAAAATGGGCTATAGGTTCATTAACCTCCTATATCTTCAAATCGAATGAAATCGATACAAAAGTCCTAACCTAAGGCACATCTAAACATCGAAAACTCTAATTGATTATCCTAATTCTGCATCGGAGAATATTCCTTGAAATATTCCTAATTATCTTTAATTTAATAATTATTTGGCGATAAATCATGTTTACCCTAAAGTTTGATTAATTGAATATTCTGAATATTTAATTAATTAGATTTAATTATGCCACTTAATTATTTAATTAAATTTAACTACATTTATTCCTAAATTATATTATTTAAATATTGACAATAAATCAAAAATATTATGACTAATTGATTAAATTCTTATTTAATTAATTAATGTCAGTTGTCAAATTTAATAATATAGTTTTTAAATAAAAGTTTGATTTAATAATTGACTAACCCATAAATCAAATATTTTAAATTCAAAAATCAGTTAAGTTGAGGAAAAATCACTTTATTTATTAAATTAATTCATAATTAATTATGCACATTCAAAGAGAAGTTAAACTTTTAATCATAAAATCAATTCTATTTGTTCTAAAATTAAACTCAACACTCTTTTGAGTTGAAAGTTGATCTCAACTTCTTATTTAAGTTAAAAAGTTATTCCTGCATTTTTATGCATGATTTTATGAATTAATTATCTCTGATTCTTTGTTTACTCAAAAATCAACCCGAGTTCATCAAGAGTGATTTATGACTTTTTCCATGCACCCTCAAGCCTCGAATTGTTAGAAAGCAAAGATCCCCAAGATAACTGAGAGGGGGGGGGGGCTGAATCAGTTATCTGATAATTAAATCATTTATCAACTTCAATATCAACTTCAACAGCTTTAAACCATATAATCAATGCAGTAACCAACCATAGAAAGATAATCATACACAATGACACAATAACACAAGATATGTTAACTAGGGAACCTCTTGATCAAAGAGTAAACCTCGGTGGGAATGATGCCCACAAAATGATGTACTAATATGAAAGTTCCTTGTGAAAGGATGGACCCTATTAGGAGTATTATGAAATACATTCAGTACATATGAATCTCTGTTAGGAGATTTTGAATCCCTGTTAAAAGATTCTAACCCTGTTAGGAGTTATGGAAGACAGAAGGACCCACTGCCCAAACAGCTTCAAGGCAAGATCTCTGAACTCACTGTCCAACAGATCTTAGGATTATTCAATAGAATAATATGAAATATGTTACCTCCTTCACACTATGCCAAAACTACACTCTCTACTACACAAGATCACAAATCCAGATCTTTGTACTTCGCAAGTCTTCCTTCACCACCAAATTAGCTCTATTCTTCACCTCATGCATATATTCGCATCACAACTTTCACAATTTCATATCACAACTATTACAATCCCATCTTAAAACAAGGAAAAAATTCCTTCCTTTATACCACACTCGAATAATTACAAATGAGTTGGCATCCAAATATAAAATAATAATTTCAACATGCTACATCAAAATTACATAAAACTGTCAGCTTCCAGATACAATAACTTTCCAATCATGTGACCTCAAAGTTTTCACTATGAACCACATCAGCACCAATGAGTCTCAAACTTCCCTTTAACTACATAGAATCAGATTCCATCCCGGTTAGAAGATATCCTCCGATTACCAAAAACTGCTACTCAAGAACACTGCTAGAATACTGCTTCCACCAAAATGATTATAACTTTCATGAATGAATGAATTTATTTTTGTGCTATTAACCATAGGTTAATAACACACCAAAGAACATACCATCAATTTCACATAACTTAATTTTAAATACAACATGTGTGCAAAACAAAACTATGCCTGCTTCTCTGCTAAACTCCAGAATATCACTGTGTTGACATCAATGACAATCATAGTCATGAATGCAACAACCACTACTATAGAATGACTACCAAAGGCTTCATCATTCATTCCTAACAATCTCCCCGATTGGCATTGATGGCAACATAGATGAAAAACATCCAATGTTCCAAAAATCCAATCACTGTTGCTCAACTGCTCTGCTGCTCTTTATCAATCAAATCTTGCTTCATTTTCCTATTCAATCTTCTCTCTCAATGTTCTCTCTCTCAATGTTTTTCATGATTCTCTCCCACATTGACATCAATGACATAAATTTCATCACTATGTCAACAACAACTCAATGTCAAAAGACACTATTCAGAAAATACATTCACAAGAGTCCTCATGACTCAACTCAAATACACATACTCCCCCATAGAGGAAGTACCAACATCCAATCTAGAAAATAGATAGGGCCATATTCCACTAGATGGATGCAACCAACTGCATCATTATTCAAAAGTAGGCTGGGGCATAACCCCAAGCATACCTCTCAAATACTCAAATGTATCCTTAGGCAAAAGCTTTGTAAATATATCTACTATCTGCTCCTTTGTGCTTATGTACTCCAGTCTGACTTCTTTCTCAGCAAATTTCTCTCTTACAACATGATACTTGATCTCTATATGCTTAGTTTTAGAATGTAATATAGGATTCTTAGACATACTAACTGTACTGGTGTTATCACAATGTATAACAACAGGCTCATCAAACTTAATTCCAATATCCTTCAACATTTGCTTCATCCAAATTATCTGGTTACAATTGTTTGTTGCTGCTACATACTCTGCTTCTATTGTACTTTGTGAGATACAATTCTGCTTTTTGCTCAACCAAGAAACTAATCTTCCTCCAAGAAAAAAGAATCCACCACTGGTGCTTTTCTTATCATCAACGCTACCTCCCCAATCAGCATCAGTATATGCATATAGGGTAAAATCATCAGAAGTTTCATACCACAATCCATAGTCCATTGTGCCTCTAAGATATCTCAATATCCTCTTTACTACTGCATAATGTGACTCTCTAGGTTCAGCTTGAAATCTTGCTACCATTCCAACTGAATGTTGTATATCTGGTCTAGTGTGTGTCAAGTACTACAATCCACCAATCATGGATCTGTATTTCTTCTCCTCAACTATTGGTGTTTCATCTTTACTAGATAGTTTATGTCCTATAACCATAGGTGTTCCAACTGGTTTACAATTCTCCATACCAAATCTTTTCAACAAATCATTCAAGTACTTTTTCTGACTTACAAAGATACCATCTTTTTTTTGTGTTATCTTTAATCCCAAAAAGTATTTCATTTCTCCAATCATACTCATTTCAAATTATGTCTTCATTTCATCAGCAAATTTGTCACTAGCTTCATCTTCTCCTCCAAAAATAATGTCATCAACAAAAATAACTATAACTAACAATCCATTCTCAATTTCTTTTGTGTACAAGTTACTATCAGTTGTTCCTTTTGTAAATCCCAATTTTAACAAATACTTATCCAATCTAGCATACCAAGTTCTAGGTGCTTGCTTTAGTCCATACAATGCTTTCTTTAGTTTACATACCATGTCTCCTTCTTGAGTCAAAGGAAAACCTTCAGGCTGCTCAATGTAGACTTCTTCTAATTCACCATTCAGAAATGCTGACTTCACATCCATCTAATACACTTTGAATTTCTTAAATGCCGCATAAGCCAAAAATATTCTTACTACTTCAAGTCTTGCCACAGGGGCAAAAGTCTCTTCATAGTCAATTCCTTCTTGCTGTGAGTATCCCTTACATACCAATCTTTCTTTGTTTCTAATTACTTCTCCTTGTTCATTCATCTTGTTTCTGAATACCCATTTAGTTCCAATCACATTTTTGTCTTTAGGTCTAGGGACCAATTCCCATGTCTTGTTCTTTTCAATCTAATCCAATTCTTCTTTCATAGCTTTAATCCAATGTTCATCTTCACAAGCTTCATTAGTAGACTTAGGTTCAATTTGAGAAATCAAACATAAATGTACCTTCTTTCTAGTCATAACTCCTATGTCCAAACTTCCAATCACTTGTTCAACAAGATGATGTCTTGATATATACCTGTTAGGTGTCATAGTCATAGATCTTTCTTCAACTATAGATTCTTCTCTAGATTCTTATTTGTTTTCTTCAACATGACTTTCATTCAACAATTCATTGTCAGTCTCAAAATTTTTTTTAGTAGTTTCAATGTTAGGCTGAGGGTTAGTTCCTTCATTAGATTCATAATCAAGCATTCTTTCCTGAATTTTAAACTTCTCATCAACTTTTACATTTGCACTTTCAACAATAGTCTTAGTTCTCTTATTGTAACATCTATATGCTTTTCTTTTCAAAGAGTATCCAAGAAAAATTCCTTCATCACTTCTAGGATCAAACTTTCCTATATCATCATCTCTCTTAATATAACATTTGCTTCCAAAAATTCTAAAATACTTAACTAAGGGTGTATGTCCAAACCACAATTCATAAGATGTCTTGTCTGTGTCTGCTCTGATTTGTACTCTATTCATTGTATATACTATTGTATTCACTACTTCTCTCCAAAATGTCTTTGCCAAATCACCTTTAAACAACCTAGCTCTAGTTGCTTCAGTCACTGATCAATTCCTTCTTTCTGCAATACCATTTTGTTCAGGTGTTCTAGGGGCTGAAAACTGTCTCTTAATACCATTTACTTCACAAAAGGTGTTAAACTCTTTAGATGTAAATTCTCCACCTATATCAGATCTCAAACATTTAATCCTCATTCCTGATTCATTCTCAACTTTATTCTTCATGACCTTAAACTTATCAAATGCTTCATATTTTTCTTTCAAAAATACAATCCACATCATTCTTGTAAAATCATCAACAAGAATCATAAAATACCTTTCTCCATAGAATCCTCTAGTCCTAGTAGGACTGCTCAAGTCTGTATGAACAATCTCCAACTTTTCTATAGATGTGAACTTCTTGCTAGGAAATAAACTCCTTTTCTGCTTAGCCATCACACATTCCTTGCAAATCATGTTAGTAGGCTTCATAATCTTAGGTAAGTCTCTTACTACAAGTGTAGAACTTACTTTCACAATATTATCAAAGTTTATATGACAGAACCTTATGTGCCATAACCAACTGTCATCAATCTTAGTCATCAAACATGTCATCTCAGTAGGGTTCAACTAAAATACATTACCTCTAGTTCTAAATCCTATTCCAATCATATTTCCATCTTTATCCTTAATCACACAATTTTTCTCAGTAAACCAAACTTGATATCCCTTATCAAATAACTATCCAACACTTAATAAATTATGTTTCAATCCATCCACAAAGTAAACATCATCGGTATTAGTCTTTCCATCAAGAGTAATAGATCCTATACCTTTAATCAAACAAGGTGCATTGTTACCAACTCTAACAACTCCTCCATCATAATTGTTAAACTTTATGAAATTTCCTCTATCACCAGTCATATGATGTGAACAACCACTATCTATGATCCAATTAGCTTTCTTTTCAACTTGGGAAACTAAGGCTTTCTCTTCCTTAACATCAGATTCAAAATTTTCTTCCTTAATTGCTACAAATCCTATGTCATCAAAGTTATCATTATCACTATCACTCAAATGTCTTTCAATTCCTACTTCAATATCTTCATCATTTGCATAATAACATTCTTTAGGTCTTCTAGGCTTAAAATTGTTTCTATACTTCTTAACTCTCTTAGGACACTTAGATGCAAAATGACCATATTCTTGACATGTCCAACATTTAAAGATTTTCTTACCATTTGGTTCTCTTTTCACAAGCAAGGCAATACCTTCTTCAATCTTCTTATCTTCATCAGATTTGGATCTACTACTATTGGCATAATCTCCATTCACATGTGTACTTCTAGACAAAGTAGGTCTGATGCTAAGAGCACTAAATGTTGTCTCCACTCTAGGTAGTTCTCCTGATAATCTCAAATTCATCTCTGCTACTTCCAATCTTCCAAGAAGAGTCTCTCTTGAAAATTTTGGTGTACAAGGTATCACTTGTTCAATCATTTGTGTAGTCTACCTGAATACCAGTGTCAATGTTCTCAAAATCTTCCATATTACTTCATTCTCTAACTTTTCACCTCCACAAGACTTTATTCCTGCAACAATTTCTGACATCCTACCAATATAGCTTCTAACAGATTCATCTTCCATCATTCTTATGTCTTCAAATGCACAAATCCAATTATGTAACCTAGCTTTCTTTGCATGTTCATCACCTTCAAAAGTAGAATGCAAAGCTTTCCAAATATCATAAGATCTAGTTAATCTTTTTACCTGACTGTATTCATTCTCTGAAAGTGCTGATAAAGGTGCTTCTCTTGCAAGTATTTTACACATGAATAGATCTACCTCATCTTTAGAACTTGATTCAAGACTATCTTCTTCAATTATAGTTCTCTCATTTTTTGTAATCAACCAATAACCTGGTCCTAAACACAAGAGATGTGTCTTCATATTTTCTTTCCAGCTGTCAAAATTCACTCCATCAAACTTAGGGCTTTCTTTCCTGAAATTCACCATAGATCTCCTTAAGTTGTTAAACTTCTCTTTCAAGGACCTGTTGTTAGAAAGAAAAGATCCCCAAGATAACTGAGAGGCGGGGGGTGTGAATCAATTATCTGATAATTAAACCATTTATCAAATTCAATAGCTTTAAACCATATAATCAATGCAGTAACCAACCATAGAAAGATAATCATACACAATGACACAATAACACAAGATATGTTAACTAGGGAACCTCTTGATCAAAGAGTAAACCCTAGTGGGAATGATGCCCAAAAAATGATGTACTAATATGAAAGTTCCTTGTGAAAGGATGGACCCTATTAGGAGTCTTATTAAATACATTCAATACATATGAATCTCTGTTAGGAGATTTTGAATCCCTGTTAAAAGATTCTAACCCTGTTAGGAGTTATGGAAGACAGAAGGACCCACTGTCCAAATAGCTTCAAGGCAAGATCTATGAACTCATTGTCCAATAGATCTTAGGATTATTCAATAGAATAATATGAAATATGTTACCTCCTTCACACTATGCCAAAACCACTCTCTGCTACACAAGATCACAAATCCAGATCTTTGTACTTCGCAAGTCTTCACCACTGAATTAGCTCTATTCTTCACCTCATGCATATATTCGCATCACAACTTTCACAATTTCATATCACAACTATTGCAATCCCATCTTACAACAAGGAAAACATTCCTTCATTTATACCACACTCAAATAATTACAAATGAGTTGGCATCCAAATATAAAATAATAATTTCAACACGCTACATCAAAATTACATAAAACTGTAAGCTTCCAAATACAATAACTTTCCAATCGTGTGACCTCAAAGTTTGCACAGTGAACCATGTCACCACCAATAAGTCTCAAACTTCCCTTTAACTGCACAAAATTAGATTCCATCCCGGTTAGAAGATATCCTCTGATTACCAAAAACCGCTACTTAGGAACACTGCTAGAATACTGCTTCCACCAAAATTATTATAACTTTCATGAATGAATGAATTTATTTTTGCGTTGTTAACCATAGGTTAATAACACACCAAAGAACATACCATCAACTACGCATAACTCAATTTGTAATATAACATGTGCGTAAAACAAAATTGTGCTTGCTTCTCTGCTAAACTCCAGAATATCACTGTGTTGACATCAATGACAATTATAGTCATGAATGCAACAACCACTGCTATAGAATGACTACCAAAGGCTTCACCATTCATTCCTAACATGGATTTCTATAAAAACAAGGCTCAACTCTTCACAAAAAAATGAGAAAAATTGCATCCTCACACTGTCGAATTGGTGATTGAAGAATCCATCTTTGCAAATCAAGGTTGTGGTGAGATTGTCATTGTTTTTGAGCATCCATATCATTTAGCATATCAATTCTTAGATCAATTTCATATCATTTCTTTTTCATATAGATTCTAGTTTCATATCAGATTCATATCATTCTTATTGCACAGAAATACTAAAAAAATCTAGATTAATTTACATCAATAGTTTCATTCATCTTTTGCATTCAAATCCTTCATTTAGGTGTCATCAAGGTGACTGATCTTGGTCTAATCTGAGAATATATACTTGCACCTACTAGAAGGCAGTAAATTGCCTGGTAGTTTAGCTTTCAATTACTTGCATGATTTTAATTTTTGCTAACCTCTAATGTTTCACTGAAGTGTTGTGTCCACAGCTAGGTACAAAATTCACACACACACTCTGATATATTAAAAAAAAATCAATTAAATATTTTTTTGTCAATCAATCTCTTAAGGGGGCATGCATGGGTTATCTGGGACATTGTCTGGGGCAAGGGCAAAATGCGTGAATTTTTTTTTGAAATAATCTAACCAACACATTAGTTCAAAGAGGGGCAAAATGTATACACTTAAAAATGGCTTCATTAATTAATTAAATATTTATTATTTAATTGATATTGACTTGGTGAATTAATTAAATATTTATTATTTAAGTAGTATTCATTTCTTCTATTTATTAAATAGATTATTCAATTTATTTAGTAAATTTTCTATAGTTTATTCCTCTATCCTAAGTCTTCTAATTAGTCTTATTAAAGTGATTTAATTAAATACACAATCACCTAAATATGACTAAGTCCCATAGTCCACCTCATAAATCTAGTCACTTGACACATCACTTTGGCTAAAATAAATAATTATTATTAATTATTGATTAATAATTATCCTCACCCACACATGTCCTATTCTTAAGGGTTATGTGGCCTCATAAGACTTGGTCTCATGACCACATGTCTTCTCTGAAACCAAGTCAAGAGACATTCCCTATTCCTAAGGGGCTTCTCAAGCCACCTCTAAGAGTCAAAGGTGACTCATGGGACACTTGTACCAAGAGTCCTATTGACGAAAATATCTCTCCCTCTTCCTCTCTTTGGTCTTTGTGAGACACTTGACATGTGTCTTTCCCTTCCACCTTCTTCTCCTCCATGTCAATGTGAGAGGAACATCATCCCTATTCTTCCTCTCACATTCCAACTACATCCCCCTTTCTCTCAACTCCTTCAACCAAGTCAATCCTTGCCCTAGGATCTTCCACCTTTCATTCTCCACTGTAGGATTGTGCCACCTAGGCTTAGATCCTCCAAAACTCTATAAAAGGAGCCTCATTTTCCTTTTGTGAGCTAATAGAGAACAAGCAATAAATCATTCAAGCAATCAAGAAATAAATCATTCTAAGAGCATTTTAAGAGCATTCAAGCAATCAAGCATCCTCATATCCTATCATTTTCATCCATTAGTTTTTCATAATCAATCTTAGGCCATTTTGCATTCATTCACACAAATCTCTACACTTTGGTGACATCTTGAGCAAGGAGCTTCAAATTGGAAATCTAAGAGCTCAACATCTTCAAGAAATCAAGGCTAGGAGAGCAATGGAGACAAGCTACATCGTAGGTGAAGGTAAAATGCTATTTTAGCTTCATTTTTTATTGTATTCTTCATTGTAGTTTGCTTATTAGTTTGATTTATTAATCTTAGAATAGTTAATTTATCATTTAGAATAGTATTCACCTAATTTTGCATACAATATTATATAAGGTTTAGGATATAGGTTTAAGGGTGTAAGGTTTAGCATCAAGTATATTGGTGTAGCGTTTAGGGTATAAGATTAATGGTACAAAGTTTAGGGTATTTATTGGTGCAGGGCACCTTGGAAAAGAAATGTAAAGAGAGTCATGTAGACTCATGAAGTTCAAATGATCTTGAAAGATCAAGAGTTGAATGTAGTTGGACTTATGGTCCATTTTGTATTTGTTATGTTTGAATGTAATGACCCTAAAACTATAAAGGCAATGTAATAGAGGTGAATAGCATTTTAAGTTCAAAAATGCACCTAGGGGGGTCATTAAGGGTCATCTTGTTGATCTTAGTCTAATAATGGGATCTAAAGGCCTATAGGGTCTTTAATAAATGTAATGAGGCCACTAGAGCCAATAAATGTTGTAAATGCACTAAAAAAAAGTGCCAAAACATGTTAATTTCCTTAGTTGGCAAAAGTGGCCTATAAGGCTCAGTGAGTGTTGAAGGGTTAGTAAAGGTGTTCAAAACCTTAAGAAGTTATGGGATGGGTTAATATATATTTAAGAAGGTTAAGGCAATGATATATACACCTTAATGGTTATAAGTTGTCAAAGTTGACACTTTAGTGTCAACTAGACAACAAATCTCAGTTGTAACTAACCAATAACAGTCATATAACTGGCTATTACGGTTGTGTAGGGGATAACCCACCTTGTAAGGATTAATAGAGGAAGTGTGGGCATGTGTAGGGAGTATGTGGAGATGGTAGTGGATTGACAAAGCAATATAACAAAGTTTTCATTCAATAAAAGGAAAACTTTCTCTACATATTGTCCATTGTCCCGTGGGTACAGTCAAGACCAGTGAATTGAAATGGTGGATTGAGTTATGTTTTTGGGATGTTTGATGATGTAGGAATATAAAATTATTATTTTTTTACCTTTCTTTGTGTTATTTTCTCTATTTCTTTTGTGTTTTGAAGTTAAACAATTGACTGGTGTGCTAGAACAAGTGACTAGTTAGACACAGTCAAGGTTTTGTCTAAAGCTTTCATAATGTTGTAACTCTCCCACCCTCTATGGGCATTGTGATTGGTGGGAGAGTAAAATCATGTAACATTACTCCTTGTCTATATTAAACAAATTCAGGGAAGTGGAGATTCTTGATGGAATAGTAGTGAAGGTTGGAGTTTTCTGATTGAGAATGAGCCTGGTCTTACACCAGTCATATTGAAAGTTGTTTACCTTATGATTACAAGTGTTTGGAAATGGATTATTTATGTGAGGGTCCATAGTGAAATTTTTGTGCAATTGGTTTGGACAGGAGTGGGTTGTAGAGGTCTCTTTGAGTAGACCCTAGGCATGTGACCCTAGAATCAAGGGTTTGGTGGCTGGCGAGTTTGGTGAAGGGTGAAACCTTGGAGCCTTGAAAATGTGTTGTTTTTTAACCCTTAGAAGGACTATTTCATCATTTGGGGTCATGGGAGTGAGTGGAGTTATGGGTTACTTTGTAAATGGGGAGGATTAGGCCTAGTGAGGGTGTGCTAGGTTATTGGATCTAGGGTATTGTCCAAAGGAGTCAATGCTAGATCTTAGGGAGGATTTAAAGATCCCAAAAGGGTATTTGAATCAATAAATATTTCCCTTAGTTTTTTGGGAGTTTTGGGAGAAAAGGGAAAGATACTGACTGTTGTGGGCTACTAGCATTAAGGCTAATGGTGAGAGTTGGGTAAGGGATTGGTTGTCAAGGTTTAGTGGGTTAATGGAACATGGTAGATAGGCCATGAGGAGATTTTATATGAATTTGGAATGAAGGTTGAAGTCTTGTGTATAGGTGTGGTGTATGGGAGGCACTAGATGCACTTGGGGCAACTTAGAAGGTGAGTCCTTGAGGGGACATTGGAAGTGAGAAGTTGTTGCATCTTGGGGTAGATTGCTCTCTGATATGATCAATTAGGTCACCATACACCACCTCTACATTAGGTGGTATCAGAGATCAAAATATTCTTTTGGGAGAAGAGGAGGATACAATCTAAGGTTTTGAAGACTTAGAATCCCTTGTTGAGCCTTAAACTTGAATCATCCTTTAAGAGTGTTCCAAGGTGGTGATTCAAAGTTGGATGGGTCTTGGATTTTAGTGGAGATCAAAGACTACTAATTGAAGGGTAGAGAGGTTCAGGCCATCATGGATAAAGATTTGATTTGCAGAGAGACTTATGGGTACTCACAATTCAGAACACAATGCAGATGTATGGGTAAGGTTTGTAAAATGGTCATTTCTAGTGGTTCATTTTTCAATTTTGTTTCAGTTGAGATGGTTTAAAAGTTGTGTCTACAACAAATAGTGCATAGAAGACCTTACATGGTATAGGGATTACATGGTGGAAACCAAGTTGAGGTTAGAAGGCAAGAATATTTTCATTTCAACATTGGAACTGTATACACCTAAAAATGGCTTCATTAATTAATTAAATATTTATTATTTAATTACTATTGACTTGATAAATTAATTAAATATTTATTATTTAATTAATAATTATTCCTCTATTTATTAAATAAATTATTCAATTTATTTAGTGAATTCACTATAGTCTATTCTTCTATCCTAAGTCTTCTAATTAGTCTTATTAAAGTGATTTAATTAAATACACAATCACCTAAATATGACTAAGTTTCCTAGTCCACCTCACCTACCTAGTCACCTGACACATCACTTTGGCTAAGATAAATAATTATTATTAATTATTTATTTACAATTATCCTCAACCACACATGTCCTATTCTTAAGGGCTATGTGGCCTCATAGGACTTAGTCTCATGACCACATGTCCTCTCAACAACCAAGTCAAGAGACATTCCCTATTCCTAAGGGGCTTCTCAAGCCACCTCTAAGGGTCAAAGGTGACTCATAGGACACTTGTGCAAAGAGTCCTCATGAGGAAAAGGTCTCTCCCTATTTCTCTCTTTGGTCTTTGTGAGACACTTGACATGTGTCTTTCCCTTCCACCTTCTTCTCCTCCATGTCAATGTGAGAGGAACATCATCCCTATTCTTCCTCTCACATTCCAACTACATCCCCCTTTCTCTCAACTCCTTCAACCAAGTCAATCTTATCCCTAGGATCTTCCACCTTTCATTCTCAACCGTAGGATTGCGCCACCTAGGCCTAGATCCTCCAAAACTCTATAAAAGGAGCCACATTTTCCATTTGAGAGCTAATAGGTATTTTTTATAATAGGCATTCAAGCATTCAAGAAATCAAACATCTAAGCATTCTAAGAACAATCAAGCATCCATACTATCACCATTTCATTTGCATTCCATCCATTAGTTTGCATAAGCTATTGTGCACTCATTTCATTCAATCTCCACACTTTGGTAGCATCTTGGGAGAAGGCTTCATTTGGAAATCTAAGAGCTCAACATCTTCAAGAAATCAAAGCTAGGAGGACAATGGAGACAAGCTGCATGGTAGGTGAAGGTAATTAAATTAGTTTCATCATTTCATAGTTACTTTGCATTCTTCATTGTGTTTGCATTAGATAGATTCATTGGCTTTAATAGTTAATTTATCATTTCTAGTTGTTAGACATCTAATTTGCATACATTTTTGGTGCTAGAAGGATACTAAACATGAATGTATATCACCTACTGTCTATGGAAAAGGGTATACTTTGCTACAAAAGATGGGATATCAAGGTGTTGGACCTCTAGGGTTACAAAGAGAAGGTGTTATAAAACCGATTTTGCAAAATCCCAATTATCAAAGAGACACTACAGGATTAGGATATAAAGGAGAAGGACCACAAGAACCAAAAGGAAAAGAAAAAATCCCACCTTTTCATGAGACATCTAAAGCTCCTACCTTACAATTCAGAAAGCATGGTATGTATGTAGATCCAGAGAAACAAAGGATAGCTCAAAGAATCATAGATAGACTTGAAGATAATGATGATTTTGATTCTAATGATTATGAATGGGATTCCTTATCTAATTATACTGAAGAAATAGGAGTTGATGTTGTCCATCAATATAGCAATGATTACCATGAGGGTGAGAGTTCAATGAGTGACTCACTAGGATTGGTCCCATGTAATACTACTTGTGCCAATCATGAGCGAAGTGAGCATTATCTTGTGACAGATGATTTGGATGAGAGTATGGAAATAGACCTTGCTGATACCATCATAAACCTTGACAACTTTTCAATCAATACTATCTCTTCTTTTGAAATGGACCCAAATCATCCAATGCCCCTTGTCCGTCCTAACCTTATCGATTGGGATTCTCCTGATCACCCAAAACTTGATGTCTTCTATAATGATGACACGATCATTGACTATCTTGGCATTAGGAATCATTTACCACCAAGGGATCACAAGTCCAGATTTTTGATAGAACTCAATGACATGGCCTATTTTGGAGAGAGTGCCAATCCTTTCAGTCATAAAAATATAAAAATAATCAATAGATCTAATGGTGAAAACCACTCAGTGGCAGTGTTAGATCCAAAAATAGTAAAAAGAAAAGACGCATCTGATGGTGAAAACCTCTCTGAGGTGCCTGATGATGGAAGGATTGACACTCTTCCCAACTATCTATATCGAGAGAACTCTACCATTCTTATAGAACCAACCATACCACTTAACATTGGAACAGAGGAGTCTCCATGCATCCTCAAAGTAGCAGCATCCTTGACAGAATCAGAGAAAGAAGCTTTTGCAAAAATTTTCAGAGAAAGACAAATCAACTTTGCTTGGTCCTATGCTGATATGCCCGGTCTGGACCCCAATCTCATTATGCATCATTTATCTATCAAACCAAGTGTAAAACTAGTTAAGTAGAAGCTCCGCAAAATGCATCCTCACATTGCTCTAATGGTGAAAGAAAAATTAAAGAAGCTCCTAGATGTTGGGTTCATTCGTGCTATTGATTATGCTCAATGGATTTCCAATATTGTTCCTGTCTCAAAACCAGACAAGTCTATCTGGATTTGTATTGATTTTTGAGATATTAATAAAGCTTGTCCGAAAGATGACTTCCCTTTGCCAAATATTGACATGAATTTTGACCTAACAGCTGGGCATGAGATGTTATCATTAATGGATGGATTTTCTAGTTATAACCAAATCAAGATTGCACTGGAAGACCAGGAAAAAACTACTTTTACTTGTCCATGGGGTACATACTGCTAGAATGTGATGCCATTTGGCCTAAAAAATGCTAGAGCAACTTATCAGAGAGCCATGACCACGATCTTTCATGACATGATGCATACCATCATGGAAGATTATGTTGACGAAATTTTAGCAAAATCCAAAGACAGAGCTGGTCATTTGAGAGTGTTGGATAGAATATTCACCTGGATGGAAAAATATTAGATTCGACTCAATCCAAAGAAATGTGCATTTGGGGTCACATCTGGAAAACTGTTAGGGTACATTGTCTCAGCTAAAGGAATCAAAGTAGATCCAGAAAAGGTTAAAGCAATATTGGAGATGGCTTCCCCCACTAACATCAGTCAGCTAAGATCTTTACAAGGGCATCTACAATCCATCCAAAGATTTGTTTCTCAACTAGCCGATCGCAGTCATCCCTTTCAACATTTTTTGCATAAAAATATCTTATTCCAATGGGATGATAAGTGTGAGGAAGCTTTCAAAAAAATCAAGCAATATCTAGCGAATCCTCCAACTCTGATGTCACCAATTTTGGACAAGCCACTCTTGCTCTACATTTCAGCCACGACAGCTTCACTAGGTGCTCTTCTAGCTCAGCAAGATCATGAAGGAAAAGAAAAAGCCATCTACTACATCAATCGCACTCTAGTGGGATATGAGTTAAACTATTCCCCTATTGAAAGAGCATGTCTAGTTGTTGTCTTTGCTTCACAGAAGTGGTGACATTACATGTTGTCACATTCTACTCAGCTTATTGCAAAGATTGATCCTTTAAAGTATTTGTTAAGCAAGATAGCATTGACAGGAAGGTTGGCTAAGTGGGTCATGCTACTTAGTGAGTTTGATATTGGATATGTAGATAGGAAGGCTATCAAAGGTCAAGTGATCGCAGATCAACTAGCTAATGCTCCATTAATGGATGACCAACCTATACACACAGAGTTTCCTGAGGCTCATATCTTAGCTTTGTCCACACAAACATGGAAATTATACTTTGATGGCTATTACACTCAACAAGGTTCAGGAGCTGGTATTCTTTTTATCACGCCACAAGGATACACTATTCCAAAATCTTTCAAGTTGTTATTTCCTTGCACCAATAATGTAGCAGAATATGAGGCTTTGCTGATTGGGTTAAAAATGGCTTTACAATGGAACGTATCTGAAATAAATGTCTACAGAGATTCTCAGTTGATTGTCAATTAGGTTAATGATGATTATCAGACCAAAGATGATAATTTATTGCCATATAAACGTATGGTTGATGATTTTAAAAAGTATTTCTCTATCATCACTTTTGAGCAGATTCCTCGGCATGAAAATAAGGTTTCTGATGCCATGGCAATGATTGCTTCTTTATTTGATATAGAAGATACTAAGGCCCATTTTGAGTTCTTGGTGGAATCCCTGACTTGTCCTGCATATGATGAGCCCGATACGAGTATTATATGTCATCTGATTGGACATGACTCCCCAACCTATGGAAAGATCTATTCTTACCTCAAAGATAACACCCTACCTCCTGACCTATCCTGAAATCAAAAATGAACTTTTCTCCACCAAACCTCCCACTATATCCTAATATCCGACACCCTTTATCAGTGAGGTTTTGATGGTACTCTCCTGCGATGTCTCAAACATGATGAAGCTCAACTTTCCTTATGTGATGTACATGAGGGTATTTGTGGGACACATTTGAGTGGTCCCTCTTTGGCTAAGAAACTCATGCGTATGGGTTATTATTGGCCTACCATGGAAGCAGACTCCTTTCATTTTGCTAGGGCATGTAAGAAATGTCAAATACATGGAAACCTTATCCATGCTCTAGCTCGAGAGTTACATCCTTTTACAACTACTTTGCCTTTCAGTCAGTGGGGACTCGACCTCATGGGTGCTATCAACCCTCCATCTTCTAATGGTCACAAATGGATTCTCGCTACCACATAATACTTTACTAAATGGATTGAGGCCATTCCATTAATTACCACCACAAGGAAACAAATATCCATGTTTATCTTAAACTATATCATTTGCAGATATGGTATACCTATGTATCTTATCACTGATTATGGGAAACAGTTTCAAAACTAGGACATGGATGACTTGTGCACCAAATTCCACATCACCCACAACTATTCCACCATCTACTATCCCCAAGGAAATGGCCAAGTTGAGGCGTCAAACAAAACAATTGTTAAAATCCTACAAAAGACTATCAATGACACTGGTCATGACTGGCATCTCCAACTTAATCCAGCCTTATGGGCTTACCGCACCTCCATCTGTACTCATACTGGAGCCACTCCATATTCCCTTGTCTATGGATTTGAAGCAATCCTCCCCCTCGAGGTCGAGTTGCCTTCACTACATGTTACTTTTAAAGATTTAATTCCTGATGAAGAGTATAGAGTTGCACGTGTGACTGAATTAGAACCCCTAGATGAACACCATCAGAGAGCTTATGATCATTTGAAAGTTTATCAGTAGCATCTATCCCGTCAGTATAACAGAAAGGTAAAGATCAGAGACTTTCAGTTG
This sequence comes from Chamaecyparis obtusa, assembly GCA_027943335.1. Classification (NCBI taxonomy): domain Eukaryota; kingdom Viridiplantae; phylum Streptophyta; class Pinopsida; order Cupressales; family Cupressaceae; genus Chamaecyparis; species Chamaecyparis obtusa. Next base: position 54,227 of record BSBK01007415.1, on the reverse strand, counting down.
GGTGACTTAGTCCTTCGAGAAAATCCAAAGAATCAACAACACCATGAAAAGAAGGGCAAGTTCGAACCAAATTGGTTAGGACCTTTTGTGATTGCAACAATCTATGGTTCTGGAGCTTATCAGTTGTCTACACCTGAAGGGGATCCCTTGGATGAACCTCTTAACAGTATCCACCTCAAGAAGTTCTATCCTTAAAATCCCAATGTAAGGGGAATGTATATAGTCTGTATATATATTCTGTAAATAAATAAAGTCAAAAATACAAAAAAAAAATCATAGAATCAAAAGAAAACTGCAATAAAAGCATATGGTGAAAACCTGGAAATAGGCACTATGTGTGACAAGTTAGCTCCTCTATCTATTAGGATTCTTCTAGTGTGTCCGTTCATTGTATATATCCATAATAAAATGGTTACTTAGTTCTTGTTCCCACCATGTATATATCATAATAAAATGGCCAGCTCATACACCATCCATTGTATCTACCCATAATAAAACCCCATCATAGCTTGGTCTTTTGTCATGGTCTTCATCCTTGTCTTGTTGCGTCTTTCTTCATCTATAATAAGTCAGTCCATCACCTAGCTGGGGGCATGTCCTCGACCTAGTTTGTGAAGTGGATCTATGATAGTCATGATTCTTAGAGGACACAATGGAGTTATTTTCACCAAGCAAGGTGAACGCAATCAAATGCTCTTTCACAATGGTATCTTCATGCTAAATCAGAATCTATGATCTATTCTTTTACTCGTGACTGCTTATCTATACATCTTGACTATACATCATCATTTGAACTGATTGACATATCCTAAATCTATCTTTTTGGCAAAAGAAATGTATATTCATGGCAGGCATGTTAGAATGATTTGTTATAAATTATGTATTCATATCTAGATTTCATTGTTATCATGTTTCCTATGCTATTCCGGGATATCTTTGAGATGAGTTTGAAACTCCCATATGTCATTGATTAGAACAGTCGGGATGGGGCATGATATTTTCTTTGATTGCTGTTTGTGGGGTATTTTCCAATGAAATTGAAGGAACAAGTAATTGGGGTGTCTATGTGTAATTGCCTTCATCCATTTCATAGTATGGACAACATACAAATCATATTGTTCTAACAAATGCTATTTATGGTGATACGCCATCGCATACCTCGACTCCAAATATTTATTCCCCGATGGAGGGGGAAAATATTCCTTGTTTGTTATGTAAACAAAACTCAAGTCATCTCGGTTCAATTATACCTAGATGCTTGTCAAGTTTGCAATATTAAACTCCATGCAAGAAGTGCTCAGGTCATCCTAGTTTAATTATACCATGATGCTTGCATTTTCTTATAACATAACAAGCTCAATGATGAAAATCAAATTCCAGTTATTATGAAGTTCTAAGATGTTACCTAAAGTTGTGGACATACATTCATTTCATTTTACATTTGCATTTTTACCATCTCATGAATTGCATAGCAGTGCTCCTTTTATAAGGTTTTGTGGGTTATCTTTCTCATTAGGTTATCTGTTTTTCCTAAGTCCATTCTTCTTGTGTCAAGAATATTGTTATTTCAGTTGAGGACATTTGGACAACCAAAAATACTTTGCACTTAATCATTTTAATGCATGCATAATTCTTATTAGGTATGTTCATTTTCTATTTGTTATAGTTATCATTTCATCTCATTTCATTTTATCATGTTATCCATCATCTTAGGTACATTTTCATTTATTACATTAGATATCATTTGCATTACAATATCATTTATTGTTCATTACATATATTTAGTATCATCATGCATTTAGTATCCATTCATTTTACATTATTTACATTATTTTTACATCATTGCATTTATCATCACATAGCATTAGTGAATATCATTTAGAACATGCATTTATATCATCATATATATTAGATTGTTTATCCATTAGCATCATATAGAAAATTAATCATTTTGCATTTTAAGACATCCATTCCATGCATATAAAAGTAAATTATCACATCCTGCATATGTCAGTATGCACATGTCAATAAACATCATAGCAAATCATGATAGAATTGCATCAATCATATAGAGTCAAACTCATATAAAGTCCATAAATACAACAAAATTGTCCAAATGTCCCATGATATATAATCAATAACAATGTGTCTACAGTCAATGTCTATCAAGTCAATACATAATGATACAATGATAATATGATACAAAATGTGTATACAAGTGGTATCTATGACCCACTACCTCCTGAATCTGTCTATCGCTGTCTGCAAGCTGCAATAAGGCCTTGTGCTGCTAACCCACCTGCTCCTAAGGATCCGCCCTTGTCTCCTGAACCAGTGGGTGCTCTAGGAGGACGTGATGATACACCTCCACTACCAGCTGGTGCCTGTCTCTCATGTACTACTATCCTCACCACCATTGAGCTCTCTCTGAAGCTCCCAATCCACTGATCCCTAGGCACTACCTGTCTGTATGCCTCTCGCCAGTAGGATATCTCCTTCTTGGCTCGTATCATGGCTCTCAGGCTATCTCCATGAGGACCTAGGTCCTTTGTCCTCTGTAGCTCATCTAATAGCATCTCAGACTCCCTAAGTCTCTCAATCGCTGCATCTCGCTCATGTCTAAGGACATCCATCTGATGCTCTAGCCTCTCAATCTGTCTCTCTAGACCTGGCACTTGGTCTACCTGTACCTGTGTAACTGCTAGTCTAACTAGTAGTGTCTCAATATCTGGCTCCTCCTCCTCTGCAACATCTCTTTGTAAGTAGAGATCCTGTCCCTCGATGTCCATGTCAGCTAGCTCATCCTGTGCCTGTACATCTGGCATCTCAACGTCAGGCTCATCCTATATATCATCCTACACCTGACCACCCTATACCACACTGCCCTGGGCTAGTAAAACATCTACCTCATCTTGTCCCTACACCTGTACCTGTGGCCCCTGTACCTATGCAGCTAGTCCCTATACTACAGCAACTGGTATCTATGCCAGAGGGATTGGTACTTGTAGTGGAGCTCCTGCAGCTAGCTATGCTAGCTATACTAGAGGCTGTCTCCATCCCTATCTAGCTAGAGGTGGCATCAGTCCTCTCTGCCTCACACCACCTCCTCTCATCTGAGGTCCTACTCTATCCCCTCTCCCTCCATCTCCACCATCATCTCCTCCTCCATCTCCTCCAACATCACCACCACCTCATCTCCCTCATCCACGTCTATCTCTCCCTCAAAGTCTCCCCCATCGTCTCTCTGCCGAATCTCTCTCTAGAGGTCTTGTTGTTGGATTTGTAATCCATGGAACTAGAAAATCCCTCAAAAACTGCTCCAAATTAGCAGTCATCCCTGGGTCTACCATCGTCGGTCTCATCGACCATGCCTGAAATGGGGCATCCAAAAACTCCTATCGAGCAACATCGAATGATGCCATGGGTCCCCAGTCTCATCTCTCCTGATGCGTGCAAGCATGCTTTGTCACTCCCTATGGCATGCCCTATATCCTGCCAAACTATCTCAGGACCCGACTAACCAACTGTCACTCAATGATAAATAGTTTCTGCCCTATCAACCACCATGACTCAAAACAAAAACCAAGCTACCACTCATCATCCCATGGCTCACACACTAGGTAGGGTCTCCATGTCACTATGTCCAGTGTATCAAAGGTATATCACCAAAACTCTAAATGGCCCAATTTTGTCTGAGACAAAACTGAGGAGTATAAATGAATATAGGGTTGCCCTGCGCCCCAAAATCTAATAGCCACTGGTCGCGTAACTACAATATGCTCCCATGCCCAAACATGGAGCAGTGTCACACCTACTAATAATGATGCACCCCTATGGTACACCACCTGATGCATGTCATGATAGAGATGTGCTAATAAACACACACCCTAAGCATATTGAGTCCCCTCCATCATCCACTATAATGTGTGGCCCCCTCCAACTGCAAATCCATGTGATCTATGATCAGGGCATACGAATCCCCCAATCGCTCCTACTAGCACTACTGGTAGAGGATCATACAAATCCACCATGTCCTCCCAATTGATCTCTCCATCCTCTATATCATCATCACCAAAGACGGCTCTGCACTCTGTAACTTCACTGTGCCGATCATACTGTACCAGCTCACCTGTGATGGGAAGACAGAGGATGCGATATACATCCTCTAATGTAACTGTCATCTCCCCTATCAGAAGATGGAAGGTACTCGTCTCTGAGTGCCATCACTCTACTAAAGCTATCATCATACTCAGATTCACCTAAATCTCAGGCGTATAAATCACATAATATAGTCCAAATGCTCCAATCAATAGTCTATCTGTCTTCGATAGTGCCGGTCTCAGATTCTGAGTCACAGGATATCTCTCTCGTGACATCAAACTATCTGTAATATCCTCCTATTCAAGTAAACAACAATCAACCTATCAGACTTCGATAAACTGATCTATCAATCTATCTATCCTATCATATCAAATTCAAACATGTTATTATCACATGTTTTAACAGATGATTCTATCAATTATTTATGTTCAAGACTGGTTAACTAGCGAACATGCTACAATGTTGCCTATCTTGATAAAATCGATCATAATCAATCACTGACAGATCCAATCGGCTTATCAACATCAAGTTTGACCTAATTGACTCTCTCGTTTGACCACATTTTCTCACTTCAAACACATGTGCAACATTGAAACATGTATGCGCAACTTTCTTTAACATTTGCGCAAGTTTTCACCTATGCGTAGTTTTTCTTCACATTTGCACAATAATTATGCACAAATGCACAGGTTTTGACAAAAGCGCAGTTTTATTGAACATTGGCACCACAAATGTGCACAAATGCACCAATTTTTCAAACGCACATTTTTGTTTAACACTTGCACAACTCTAGCATTCCTTTAATATGAATGTGCAGTTTCCCTAAACGTATGCGCAGAAAGTTGTCTTTTTATGTGCAAACATTGCTAGTTTCTGCGCATTGGTGCACCAAAACTATGCATTCATTCCATGCCTCAAAACAAAAAAATTCCTAATCTAATCTACCATTCAATCTATCCTAAACATGCTAAAATTCTACTCTAACATGCATCCAATCATAAAATTACCAAGGAGGATCGAGTCACCTACCAGTTCACCTGAATCAGGTGGTCACTGGAAGTGTCTGACTCTCTCGAAGCGGTGATCTGACAATGGGAATGACATCCTGGTGGCTCTGCTCTTCTCTCTCTCACGCTTTGATCTCCCAACAACAAGTGTGCACAATGAGCCTATTGTGGCCCCCTAAGCCCTATTTATAGCCTGTGGACCCTATTTGCTTGGTGTGTGGACCCTATCTCTCATTTTTCTTCCATTTCACCCCATTTTCACCCACCTTTTCATCTGTTTCTTTCATGAGATTGATTAATCAAAATAACAACAATCAAATAAAATCAATAAATAAAAAATAAATAAAAAACATCATACCACACAAATTATTAATCAATCTCTCGAGGGGGCATGCTTACGTCATTTCAGACATTATCTAGGGTAGGGTTAAAATACTTGAAATTTTCTTTGAAACAATGTGACACACACATTATTTCAAAGAGGGGCAAAATGTATACACCTAAAAATGGCTTCATTAATTAATTAAATATTTATTATTTAATTACTATTGACTTGATAAATTAATTAAATATTTATTATTTAATTAATAATTATTCCTCTATTTATTAAATAAATTATTCAATTTATTTAGTGAATTCACTATAGTCTATTCTTCTATCCTAAGTCTTCTAATTAGTCTTATTAAAGTGATTTAATTAAATACACAATCACCTAAATATGACTAAGTTTCCTAGTCCACCTCACCTACCTAGTCACCTGACACATCACTTTGGCTAAGATAAATAATTATTATTAATTATTTATTTACAATTATCCTCACCCACACATGTCCTATTCTTAAGGGCTATGTGGCCTCATAGGACTTAGTCTCATGACTACATGTCCTCTCAACAACCAAGTCAAAAGACATTCCCTATTCCTAAGGGGCTTCTCAAGCCACCTCTAAGGGTCAAAGGTGACTCATAAGACACTTGTGCAAAGAGTCCTCATGAGGAAAAGGTCTCTCCCTCTTTCTCTCTTTGGTCTTTGTGAGACACTTGACATGTGTCTTTCCCTTCCACCTTCTTCTCCTCCATGTCAATGTGAGAGGAACATCATCCCTATTCTTCCTCTCACATTCCAACTACATCCCCCTTTCTCTCAACTCCTTCAACCAAGTCAATCTTATCCCTAGGATCTTCCACCTTTCATTCTCAACCGTAGGATTGCGCCACCTAGGCCTAGATCCTCCAAAACTCTATAAAAGGAGCCACATTTTCCATTTGAGAGCTAATAGGTATTTTTTATAATAGGCATTCAAGCATTCAAGCAATCAAACATCTAAGCATTCTAAGAACAATCAAGCATCCATACTATCACCATTTCATTTGCATTCCATCCATTAGTTTGCATAAGCTATTGTGCACTCATTTCATTCAATCTCCACACTTTGGTAGCATCTTGGGAGAAGGCTTCATTTGGAAATCTGAGAGCTCAACATCTTCAAGAAATCAAAGCTAGGAGGAAAATGGAGACAAGCTGCATGGTAGGTGAAGGTAATTAAATTAGTTTCATCATTTCATAATTACTTTGCATTCTTCATTGTGTTTGCATTAGATAGATTCATTGGCTTTAATAGTTAATTTATCATTTCTAGTTGTTAGACATCTAATTTGCATACAAGAACCTATGAGGATGTTATCTTGTGTGATGTTATTCCAATGGTAGGATTCCATTTGATCCTTGGGAGGGCATGGAAAGTAGAGAAACATGCCTTGTATGATGGAGCATTGAATAAATACACCTTCATGCATGGTGGAAGACAAGTGGTATTGAGATCCTTGAAAGATGATGAATCATCATGGAGGATGCCAAGAAGTTTCTTGTTTGAAAGAGTGGGGTTCCTAGGACAAAGGGAACAAGAAGAGGAAAAGGTGGACAACAAGGTAAAAGAATGTATTGTGGAGTAGTCAGCCTAGGAAGGGGCACAAAGAGATGCAGATCAAATGAAGATCTTGGAGGAGAGAGTAGAGGATGTGAATGGTTCATGTGAAGAACCAAGAAAGCAAGTAGAGAAGACTGTGAAGATAAATAGAGAGCAATTAGAATATGCAGATGATAGGATAGTGATACAGATAGAGATGTGTGTGCCTAGATAAGAAAGGGCACAAGGATTTATGATGACAAGGATAGAGGAGAAGATCTCAGAGGTTACTAAGGCAATTGGTGAATACATGGATGAAGGCATCCAAGTGGGGATAGTAAAGTGTCCACTTCAAGTTGATATTGAAAACATAGAAGATAGTTCTATGAAACAAACCATAGATGACATGTTTGAATGCCAACAAGGATGGCATTGGGGGGATATGTTGCAAGGAGGTCTCAAGGATGACAAGGACCTTAGAGATTGAAGAGTTCAAACTCTTGAAGACAGACTTGGAAGAAGTAGCCACAAGTTGGCATAAGAGGATGAAGAAGAGGTTGGCATGGCCTATCAAGAGGCTTGTTTAAGAGAGGAAACTACTGAATAGGGGACCCACTGAGAGGGTACAAGGAATTTATGGTGAGAAGGATAGAAAGAAGACAAGTGTTCATGGGGAAGAGGCGGATTTGTCGAATGAGTTAGATGCCATAGTTGAAGAATGGAAAGAGAAGGGTGGAGTGATGAGAGAATTCCTAGAATAGGGGTATGAAGAGGAAGGATCACATGGTCATGGAGAGACCTTAGAATTAGGATTGTTTACAAGGACAAAGAACTCACAAGGAGTATGGCAGAAAATAGGGGAAGTGATGAAATAAATAGATGCATGAGTGAAGCACCAAACATTTGTTTTGGTGAATATAAAAGACTTGATTATTTTTATTTCTAACACTATTATGATAGGGTTGCAGGGATGTTATCTTGATGCTTATGTGAATGGTGATGTTGTAGACATCTATGGGAAAATAGATATGATGGATGAAAAAGATAGTGCTTGGCACATGATGTTTGTTTGCAGGTACATTTGTATAGAAGATCCTCAACAAGAGGTGGACAAAGACTGGAGGAAGAGGAAGAAACTCCCCAATCGAAATAGACTTGGATTGATTTGATCCTTGGGAGTATGGTGTAGGGCACCCTAGAAAAGGCATGTAAAGAGAGTCATGTAGACTCATGAAGGTCAAATGATCTTGAAAGATCAAGAGTTGAATTTAATTGGACTTATGGTCCATTTTTTATTTGATACATTTGAATGTAATGAGCTTAAAACTATAAAGGCAATGTAATAGAGGTGAATAGCATTATAAGTTCAAAAATGCACCTAGGGGGGTCATTAAGGGTCATCTTGTTGATCTTATTCTAATAAGGGGATATAAAGGTCTATAGGGTCTTTAATAAATGTAATGAGGCCACTAGAGACAATAAAGGTTGTAAATGCACTAAAAAAAGTGCCAAAACATGTTAATTGCCTTAGTTGGCAAAACTTGCCTATAAGGCTCAATGAGTGTTGAAGGGTTAGTAAAGGTGTTCAAAACCTTTAGAAGTTATAGGATGGGGTAATAGACCTTTAATAAGGTTAAGGCAATGATATAAACACCATAATGGTTATAAGTTGTCGAAGTTGACACTTTAGTGTCAACTAGACAACAAATCTCATTTGTAACTAACCAGTAATAGTCATATAACTAGCTTTTATGGTTGTGTAGGGGATAACCGGACTTCTAAGGCTTAATATAGGAAGTGTGGGAATGTGTAGGGAGTATGTGGAGATGTTAGTGGATTGACAAAGCAATATAAAAAAAATTCATTTAATAAAAGAAAAACTTTCTCTTCATAGTGTTCATTGTCTCGTGGATACAGTCAAGAATAGTGAATTGAAATGGTGGATTGAGTTATGGTTTTGGGCTAGTTAATGATGTAGGGATATACCATTATTATTTTTTTTACCTTTACTTGTGTTCTTTTCTCTGTTTCGTTTGTGTTTTGAAGTTAAACAATTGATTGGTGTGCTAGAACAAGTGACCGGTTAGACATAGTCAACGTTTTGTCTGAAGCTTTCATAATTTTGTAACTCTCCCATCCTTTGTGGAAACTTTGATTGGTGGGAGAGTAAAATCATGTAACATTACTCCTTGTCCATATTAAACAAATGCAGGGAAGTGGAGAATCTTGATGGAAGAGCAGTGAAGGTTGGAGTTTGCTGATTGAGAATGAGCTCGGTCTTACACTAGTCATATTGAAATTTGTTTACCTTATGATTGCAAGTGTTTTGCGATGGATTATTTATGTGAGGTTACATAGTGAAGTGTTTTTGTAGTTGGTTTGAACAGGAATAGGTTGTAGAGGTCTCTTTGAGTAGACCCTAGGCATGTGACCCTAGAATCAAGGGTTTGGTGGCTGATGAGTTTGGTGAAGATTGAAACCTTGGAGTCTTGAAAATATGTTATTTTTTAACCCTTAGAAGGATTGTTTCATCCTTTGGGTTCATGGGAGTGAGTGGAGTTATGGGTTTCTTTGTAAATGGGGAGGATTAGGCCTAGTGAGGGTGTGCTAGGTTATTGGATCTAGGGTATTGTCCAAAGGAGTCAATGTTGGATCTTAGGGAGGATTTAAAAATCCCAAAAGGGTATCTAAATCAATCAATAGTTCCCTTATTTTTTTGGAAATTTTGGCAGAAAAGGGAAAGATACTGACTAGTGTGGGCTACTAGCTTTAAGGCTAATGGTGAGAGTTGGGTAAGGGATTGGCTATCTAGGTTTAGTGGGTTAATGGAACATGGTAGATAGGCCATGAGGAGATGTTCTATGAAGTTGGAATTAAGGTTGAAGTCTTGTGTGTAGGTATGGTGTATGGGAGGCACTAGGTGCACTTGGGGCAGCCTAGAAGGTGAGTCCTTGAAGGGACATTGGAAGTGAGAAGTTGTTGCATCTTGGGGTAGATTGTTGTCTAATATGATCAATGAGGTCACCACACACCACCTCTTCATCATTTATAGTGTTGATACTTTCTTTATCTCTCACATTTCCTCTCCCTCTCTCACCTCTGTCTCAAATTTCTAGGTCTCTTCCTTCCTTTATTCCTCTCTCCCTCTCTATTTACCCCTCTTTCCTTACCCCCATATCTATCTCCCTTCTCTACTCTATTATTATATATTCCCCTTTTATTCTCTCTTTATTTTCTAGGTTATCACCTCTTTTTACCATCATTTATACCCTCTATAGATTCCTTCATTCCTTCCTCTCCACCAATCAACTATGCATCCATGTATTATTTCTCTCTCTCTCTCTCTCTCTCTCTCTCACACACACACACACACACACACACACATAGATGCTACTTTCTACCTCTAAATTTTTCATTAAAAAATTACCTTAATCAAACTAAGAATTTCACATCATAACACAAATTAAAATTCATGTTTTCATATAAATTTAAACAAAAGGTTAAAAGAGGTAATGTAGTTGAATTTTTTCAACCATCTAATATAATTAAAAGTTAATATGTATAGTATCCCTATCGTGATAGGGACTAATAATGTCCTAAATTACTTTATTCCAAGGATAATTTCACATCATGTTCTAGCAAACTAATACATTTAGATTTATGATTGTGCATAAATAAAAAACCATCTTTACAAATTCATCAAGGTTAACACACCCATGTCAATTCACATCCATATTTGTGTCCATCTTGAGGAAATATCTTTCAATACATATATAGTGTCAAATGGTACAATGTGGTGAGAATTTGGGTCAATTCCCATAACCTTAGTCTAACCTTACAAAGAGAACTAGCATACAACATCTTCTAAAGAGAACCTAGAAAGAGAACTATAATACAACCTCGTCTATGCTTGCAAGTATGATTTCCTTCAAGATTTTATTTTTTGTTTGGTTTGTTTATTGATATTGGAAGCATTGAAGTTCAAAGATCCTACATGAATCTATAGGCATGCAGATCATGTGAGTAGAGCACAATATTTTGTGTTTTAAATTTTATTTCTTAGCTACTTCTAGGTCTGTTCATGCAACTTCTAGGAGCATTTCTTCTTGTATCATCACCTAAAGTTTCCTTCCATTTTCCTTTCCATGGTCGTATTGATAATTTCTTCTATCTTTGGTCAAAAATATTTTACTTTTTGGAATATCTTTTGATCAAGGAAGTACTTGACTATCTTACAAAAGGCTTTAAAAATCGTATGAGCATTGTATATTAAAGAAATTAGGAGACTCTGAATTTATTTATTTTGTAGGATATTTATATTTTCATGATTTGTCTTGGTAGGAATTAAATTTTAAAATGATCAATCATTAAAATAAATTAACCACAACATTCATTCCTCTTCCCAATGACACCAAAAATAACAAAGATTACACAAATTTCATGTAATTTAAAACTAATTGGATATAATATGCCTAGAATGGGCATTTAAATTATTGAATTCTCTTGTAATTGTCCTAGACAATCTAAATTAATTGAGACTAAATCTCAAATTATCACCTACACTTTATGAGAATTTTCACACCCCTAAAGGTTAGCAAGAGGGATTGTGAGGTATGTTGTGTCTTTCAGTCATTAACAATGGTTGAATCATTACATGGTCTAGGAAAATAGTAATATCATTGAAGCATCATTCATTGGATCCTTTCCCTAATCCAAATGATATATATAGTTACTAATCAAACTAGTGTTGACATAAATCTAGAAACATTATATGACTAGACATTTTCTTCCCTCCAATTTGTAGTAGACCCTAGACCCCAAAAAAGAAAATATGTCGCATAGAAAATGTTATTTTAAGGATTGGAAGTTTTTATAGCTGCAAAAAAAATTATTGACACCTCTAGAAGCTATGGAGAAACTCACCTTTATAAATCTGCCTATTTTGAAAAATTAGAAAAATTAAAGAAACTTTTAGAAGTGATGCTAGAAATCCATTGGATGATAATAAAAATAATCTATAGTTACCGTAGAAAGGCCTAGGGATGTATAATGTGAAGATGATGAGCAAGATATAAATATCACTATGGGTTTCTCACCATGGGTTTATAAAGAATCATATAAATATCACTATGGGTTTCTCACCATGGTTGTATCATTGTCAGTTTGGGTAACTACCCTTATACAAAAAGAGATGTTTTATAGATAGAATGGGAATGTGCAGGATCATGGTATGCCAAAAAGTGGTGATGTGAAAAAATGAACTTTTCAATTGTCCAAAAGCGCACTAAAAATTTTGTTGAATTTTTAGTACGCCTAGGTGTCAGTACACCTGGCCAAGCCAAAAGCCAAAGCACAAGCCCAATCAGATATTTGATTTTAAATCAGATATCCGAATTTCACCAGTAAATTGTATTTGTAGCCTGCGGCCGCATTCAACATTTTCATTGTGAAAACGTTAAACAAAGCCCAAAGGTTTTGCATATCAAAAATTATCTTATATCTGATTTTATCAAGATCGAAAGGTAAGTTAAATTTTTAATTTTTTATTGTTTTTTAATTTTTTAATTGAAATTTGTAGTTTTTTATAAAACTAGGGTTTAAATGATATTCTTTATTATTTTTTTAAATTGATTATATTTTTTATTTTGGTTTCAATTGTAATCAGACATGGATCCAAAACAATCAAAAAACCCTCCCACTAATCCTGCAAATAATCCAAAACCACCTCCAAACAATCCCCCACCTTCAGAAGACTAACTAGTCTCAACCCTTGACGTTTAGAGGATCTCATAGGAGACAATCTAAATCATCTTAGAGGATATCAAACCACATATGACAATATCCCCACATTGTGCCCCATGTTTTCAATGTTGAACTCCATTATTGAAAACATGGAGAAACTTGCAGAGCAACATAATGTGCACATCTTTGGCATGATTCCATACACGCCCAATTTGACGATGGGCTTGACTATGATCAATTTTTGAACCTAAATATATAAAAACATGATATATGTAACATTTTTTTGGATCCAAAAACCTGTTTAAAACTGGACCCTAAAAATCCAAGTTGTCAATTAAATGGTGCACAAATGATGCAATACATGACAACTTTTGGGACTGCTGGTGGATGGTTTTTGATAGACCACCCCATAAAAATTTGGATGTCCCATTGTATTTCATAAAAAAATTGTATGTTGAATTTGTGCTTAGTCATAAGGTAAATTATTGGAGCACAAGACCGAACCAGGGTGTAGGCTTAGGCACTCCTTAGGAAAATCCATGAGAATACCAGGTGAAAAACCGCACATATGTGCCCCCTCCTAAGATTTCACCACCTCCTATAGTGCAACATCTTGATATTAATGTTGAGGCTAGCTAACAGACTATTTGATCCACTCATACCTTGAGTGATTTACTGGTTACATAGAGCATGGCATTGTTGCCTCCTTGTGTTGATGCTTCTAGCCCTTCCACATCCTCCACGAGCTCACATGTTTGTGTACCCCACACTTGCATTATGTGCAAGAATATGTTCTTTGGTCCCCTGAATGATAGTGATGTATATAACTATGTCTTTGAGGTGGATGATACTACACATCACACTACATGCATTAAAGCACCTCATGAAAATGTGCATCAAGGGCACACAGAGCCATGGACTCCTACTATTATGGTAAGATTAAACAGTTCACTTGTTAAATTGTATTTAATTTTAAATGTTTGTATTTATAGTATAATTTTCTTATAATGATTTCCCACTTATGTTTTTTAAGTGTTCCATTTATGTTCAATTGATGACAGAGGAGGAGATGGCATAGGTGGAGGGGTCCACGCTTTTGGCCATTTCATTTGGCCTTGACACTTCTATGGTACATACATTTTAAGGTACTCATCAATTTCCTTTTATTATAATAGTATATACAAGTGCTTTCTAATTTTTATGATCATCTTATTACATACTCATGCATGTGTCACCAGTTTCCATTGGGAGAAATGTGAGGGGGTTCAGGCATCTAGTGTTGACAAGGGGAAGGTAATTAAGTATTTTAGATTGTTTATGCGTACATGTATACTTGTCAGTTGTGCATACTCATTTTAAATTTACATGGTTTATTTGAGAGAGGGTGGTGTCTGATGATGTCATGAGACCCTTTCGACACAATAGAGTCACATGCATCTCAATTCGCAGTGATAGCCCCATGGTGCGTATATTTATAAAGTTATTTGTGTGTATTTTACTATCAAGTATATATAATATGATCAAGTCATGATTGTATGAAGTATCTATTTGACTTTTTTAGGTTAGCCCTAGTTTGAAGGAGGTACAATGACAAGGGTTTATATCGTTGATAACTCAATTGACAAAAGTTCAACACAGGTAAGTTTTAATGTTAATTTAGTTATTTTGTAAACATATATTTTCTAACAAAGATTTAACATTAAATAGTATAACTCATAGATCAATCTCATGTTCGCAAACATTTATAGGTCTGAGTTGACATTGCTGACATTGTCCCTTCTCTACCAAGGACATATATTAGGTCTCTTGTATGCATGAGGAGACATAGAGGTGAGATACATGAGAGTTCAATTTAAAATTTTATTTATTTATTATTGTTGACTATGATTTTGAATTTTTATTTTTTATTTGTAGAAACCATATAAATTAAGTAATCTAACTTGGGGTTTCACTTTTTTGTTTGAATGCAGGATCCATCAGAACCAAAGAGTACTTCAAAGAGGTTGCATTTTGATGATCCACCGATAGAATAGGATGTCCTAGAAACATTTGTAGTTGAACTTCTTATTTTTAGATTCCATATGACACATTTTGAGATGGTGTATGCCATATTGTATCTAGATATGTTGATTTTGTAAATATGTATAGAATTATTGTTCATTTTGATATATATGAAACTTGATATTTGATCCAATTTATTAATTGTTTTTTCATTTGTTCATTGTTAGTATGTAAATATGCTTGTGTGTATGTACTCATGTGTAGGATTTATGGCTTAAGTATATTCATGTATAGTCAAGTACATTCTTCATAACCTATATTCATGTGTATGGGCAACGTGCATGACTTAAGTGAATTCATGTGTATACTTTATAATCTGTGTGCTACATATATGCTTCATGACTTAAGAAAATTTATGTGTACGCTTTATGTGCTATGTGTGTTCACATGTGTAATTCATCATTTAAGTGAATTCATGCTTTATGTGCTACATTGTATCCATGTGTATCTGATGCTCTCAACCAATAAAATCCTTCAAATTTCACTTCACAAATCTGGTGATCACCTTGTCAAATAAACTCTTCTGCAATGTATCATGTTAGAACTCTATTATACATGTCAAAGACACATCATTCCATGAGAATCAGTAAGCACATTCATGGAATGATGCTTTGACATCAAGATTTTGTCAAACTGTTATTGATAAAATAATGACCTATCATTCTAGGTACCAAACTGTCATTTCTAGGGTCTCTAGGCTAGGGTTTATTCAAAACGACTTGCAAATCTCTCTAGATCCCCCCAATGGATATAACACATCCCTATGGACCCAAATAGCATAGATCCATCACAAAATATACTCATCCTTTGGAGTATATGCTCGCAACAATGACTAGTTCTTATTCATGCACCTTCAATCAATATTTACCACCATTTGTGGTCTCTCCACCACCATATATCCTACATATCTATGCAACCAAACAGTATTGTACAAGACACAAGTTCATTCCTTGCCTTAAAATGCCAATTAAATAATGCAATATAGACATGGAAGTGATAACAAGACAATAGACAATCAATTTTCTCCATTTCCAATCATAGACACATTCCACAATGTATCCAAATGCCCTAGTTTAATGACTATACCCACAGGCTAGTGAACCAGTTTGCAAGAATATAAATTTGTTTATTGATTTTGAATCATTTACATTGGTTATCTATCACACCACTCTACCTACTAAACTATACTCACATGGATCTCCTCTAATAGATCCCCAAACACTCTAAAATCAACAACAACAAAATCTAATACAGTTTACAATAGTCACAAACCAATCCTTAAGGCTTATTTTGCCAATAAGGAACTATTACACCATTTTAGCACATTTAGTGCATTTAAATCATTTTAATGGCTCTATTGGCCACATTAAAATCAATTTTGACCTTCAAGGTCTTTATCAATGTTACACAATGATCATCAAAACATTATAAACATGTTTAAAACACATTTAAATGACCATCCTTAGTCTCTTTACATTTTCCAATGACCCTTTATGATCATGTCCCCATCTCCCTCGGAGCATAAACATCTGTTCATTTTGGGCACAAACCGATGCTTCCATCACATCTAGTTGGGTAGGTTTACCCTAGGAATGGTCCCACTTTGTGATGCAGAGGTAAGGGTGGTGGGTGATGACAAGTAAGATAAGTTTATAAATTTGAGCTCGTTTAGGCACTATTCCCAAACCCTCAAGTGTTTCAAATGACTTAGAGATACACAAGACTCCTACCAATGACTCTAGATGGTTTTTGTGATGTCTTTGAGTTACATTAACTTTGATTCAAGTGGTTTTGTGGTTTCATACCATCCCCAACACTCCAACTGTCCAAACTTCTCCAAACTACCCACTAGGCCTAATAGCCATGTCTTGTAGCCCTACAGTGACCTTCACAAGACCTTATCTCCAACCTTTTCCAAAGAATTAGAATAACTAATCAATGATTTAGATACCCTCTATCCTATACTTCAACATATCAAAAGGTTTATTTATGTTTTTTTGGAGCATGTGTTGCTGCTCACACCCTATGACTCCCAAAATGCATAAAAATGAGCAATTTAACAAAGGAACTATATGAAATATTTGGTCTCAAGTCCCCAACTCCCATAAAGTCTCTTATTTTGACCCCAAATGCACAAATCCAAAAGGAATTAGCCCCAAACCCCCTACAACATCAAAAGCCCCAATTTTGGTGTCCTAAACCCTTGATTTTAGGGCTTTCTAAATCTATATCTTCCAAGTATTGTTATAAACAATTGATAGTTTTTTCACCTTACACTTAACATACTAAAGCATTACAAAACATAAAAGATACCCCTCATTTGATTAGAATGTCTCCTGCAATACTCATGTCATCAATTTCAAGACATTTCCACCATTTGTTGATTGTGGTCACCTTCTTTCTCTAACTTTCTGCATATGCATGGTTAAATGACTATGATACAATATTAGATAAGTTACATTCCATGGATTCTAGGCCTCTAAATCCATGGAATGGTTAGTGTTCACTCAAATTGTTAAAGAAATATGTATAGGAATAGTGTTATTACGTTGTAAATGAAGAGACGGTCATATCAAATGACTTTCAAAGCATTAAAAAGTATGCAATATTACCTCCTAAGGTCTCTTTGATTCTTTATATATTTGTTCAAATCAAAACTCACATAAAACACTACATGTGAATCTCCAAAATAATGAAAACACAGTTTTATTGAAGCTCCCTAGCCACTGTGTCTGTACAATCACCACTGAATGCCCATGCATAAAAATTCTACAAACCATTATAGACCCTCTACAACCAAATTTAACCAACTTTGGTTGTTGGTTTGATTAGTTAAAGATTAAAACATAAAAGAACTACTTTCCCTCCTAAAACCCTTAGTAACCATTTGATTTCAAATATTTGAATTTTTAAATGGTTTTATTTAATATAAAGACTCCCTTGTCAATGACTCCCAAAGACTTTTATCAAGAAAGGACTATTGTAGACTCCTAATTCCCTTAATTTACCCTTAGGGACACTATTGGTCCTTTTACAATCACAATTGGTCCTAGTAAGGACACTTCAAACTCATTGATTCATTACATCATTTGAAAGTGATTATAGGCTCTAAGACTTTCCAATTGATCTCCTTAGGGCTTTGATTGTACATGCCATTCCTCTGGTCTTGACTAAATGTCTTTAAGGTCTTTATGGTCTTCATGGTTCTATTGAGTGTCCTTGGTTCCCCTACACCATACTCCCCTCCTCCAATGAAACTATTTTCCCAAGAGTTGATCTTCTTTGGCCAATAACATGTATTTGATGACTGTTGATATGCAAGGTTGAAAGAAGTGCCCAAATTTACCTCCTTCTGCATAAGAAACCCTGCACTCATACTTAAAGTATTAAACAAAAACTTTTTTGAACCTGACTTTCCTTGTGGATGATAGTGTTGTTTGGTGGATGACTGCACTTGTGGCCCATTGTATGATGCATGTTTACCATGTCTACTACCAATCTCATCACCATTCCTTTGTTTACCAATGAGACACTTCACTTCCCCAATCAACACAAAAGTTATTTCAATCAGTCATCCTTTCCTTGGACTATCCTGCCCTTCAATCTGCAACTCCTTCCTATACCAACCAGTATCATAATGCAAACTTCCATGTGCATGTAGTGAAATATCATTTCCAAAACACATAAAGACATTCTTCATTTCATCCTTGAGAAGTAGACTGGGTTTTTAAGTTATCCTTCCTTTATGCACTAGCTAAATATTTGTGAAACCATCATGCACAACCCTCCTAGCATATTTCCAAGGTCTGCCCAAGATGACATGCCCACAATTCATATCCAAAACATCACATAAAATGCTATCATAATATTGACCAATTGAAAATTTTAGGATAACTTGATCCCTCACAATTATGTTGTTATATTTACTCACCCAAGTTGCATAGTAGAGATTTGGATGTGGAAAAGTATGTAACTGCAACATATTGATAACTTCTTTTGAAACCAAATTATGTGAAGCACTTGAATCAATAAGAAAACAACAAATCTTACCATGAATCAGACATTTGGTTTTGAAGATGCTTGTTTCTTGCATTGGTTGTCCTCTTCCCATCAACAAACACTCTCCCTCTTCAGGTAAAGCCAATATGGTTTTGGATTCTTCCTCCTCTTTGGGTTCTTCTTAGGTGAAGTTGACTCTCCTTTCCCTACTTTTATCCTCAATCCATTTAGGGCATCTAAATGACTGATGACCTACTTCATTATAATTAAAGCATCTCCCTATGAACACTACAGTGCTTCTTCCTCATCTATATCCCCCTCTTGTCTTTGATGTGTATGGTTTTTCCTTGTCTTTATCACTATTTCTCTTAAAATCAGTATTTCCTCTACCACCTATTACCCTCATTGTTGAACCTCCTCTTGTACTACTTTGTCTCTCTTGCCTTCTCTTGATCTTCTCCTCAGCCTTTATGGCCAATTTATAACACTCTTCAACTGATATAGGGGTAGGAAGACTAAGTTCATCTTGGATATTGAACTTCAGTCCTCCCATGTACCTTGCAATCTTCTATTCAACATATTCTTCATGACTCACTATCATGTCCAACTTGTGAAATTCTTCAGTGTACTTTTGTAAATCCATGCATTTTTTCTTGAGACCCTATAACTTCTTGTATAGTTGTACCCTATAATCATTGCGAAATTTCTTTTCATTCATCTTATCCATCATAGCATGTCAATATTTGATCTTGGGCTTCTCATTCTTCCATCTTTCTACCTGAACAGAATCCCACCATAGTAGAGTATGTCCCTTCAACCTAGACTTTGAAATATTTACCTTGTGTCCTTCTTCAACATCTTCACATTCAAAGAAGTTCTCAATTGCACTAAATCAATCAATCAACTTTTCATCATCCATCTTCCCTCCATACATAGGCAAATCTACTCTTGCCCATGTATCTCCACTCTTAATGAATTTTGAAAACCTAGCCATCCTTATATCTTCAAGATCTAATTGTTCTTCCTCTTAGCATACCTCTTCTTCTTCAACTTCTATCTCCTCATCATGTTTGTTGTGTCTATCTCTTTTCTCTAATGCCAAGATTCTCTCCATCATAGTTCTCATCATCCTATTCTTCTCATTGTTCTCCTTCTCCCTTTGCTCCAATGTTGCATTTTTTTCTTGTTATCTGCCACTTGCTCTTTTACTATCCCTTCCAACTCCATGTTTTTCACCCTTGTGGGAAACTCTTCTTCTCCTTCAGACATGGTTCCTGATCTCCTTAACAAGATGGATCATCTTAGTGCTTCCCCTCAAAGGATACTTCAACTCCAAGGTCTAATCTAAGGATCCAAACTATCAAAGATCTCAAGGCCACTTCCCAAAATTTCCCAAAGGATTCATGTTGTGCTCTGATACCACTTGATGTAGAGGTAAGGGTGGTGGGTGATGACAAGTAAGATAAGTTTATAAATTTGAGAGGTTTAGACATTATTCCCAAACCCTCAAGTGCTTCAAATGGCTTAAAGCTACACAAGACTCCTACCAATGACTCAAGATGGTTTTTGTGATTTATTTGAGTTATATTAACTTGGATTCAAGTGGTTTTGTGGTTTCATACCATCCCCAACACTCCAACTCTTCAAAATTCTCCAAACTTCCCACTTGGCCTAATAGCCATGTCTTGTAACCCCGCAATGACCTTCACAAGACCTTATCTCCAACCTTTTCCAAATAATTAGAAGAACTAATCAATAATTCAAATACCCTCTATCATGTACTTCAACATATCAAAAGTTTTATTTATGTTTTTTTGGAGCATGTGTTGCTGCTCACACCCTGTGACTCCCAAAATGCATAAAAATGAGCAATTTAACAAAGGAACTATATGAAATATTTGATCTCAAGTCCCCAACTCCTGGAAAGTCTCTTATTTTGACACCAAATGCACAATTCCAAAAGGAATTAGCCCCAGACCCCCTGCAACATCAAAAGTCCCAATTTTGGTGTCCCAAACCCTTGATTCTAGGGCTTTCTAAATCTATATCTTCCAAGTATTGTTAGACCAAATTGATGGTTGTTTCACCTTAAAATTAACATACTAAAGCATTCCAAAACATAAAATATACCCCTTAATCAATTAGAATGTCTTCTGTTGTAATGCCCCTCCCATTGTTTGATTTTATATATGTTATGACTATTGTAGCATGATGATTTATATGCTAGGATATCATTAATGCTTATGGTTTTACTCACACCATACTTGCATGTGTATGGTTGGAATGCAAGTTTTTATATTTCTATTTGATGTTCTTGATGTGGTTGAGGGACGGAGTCATAGTTACTTGCTTGCGAGATCCACATGATTGATTGATCCCCACCATTGTCTATTATATATCTATACATGTATGTGCATGCTTGTATTTTATGCAGGTTTGTAGGTAACGGGCATCGACTTCCCTAAATTGTTAGGATGAGCGTGCCCTATCACAATGTCTCAAATGGTAAGAGAGGGGAGATAACACACAGGTCCAGATCCTAACCTAAGCCATGATATTATCCTAGAATAGTTGACAAGATTCTATTATCCTACCCTATTAAACTCATCTAGTGGATGTGAGTTTATAACCCCTTGCTCGAGTATGAATGTGGGTCTATAGGTTCATTTGATTTTTGGTTGTTGGCGTGTTTTCTATAATTAGATTATTTAATTAGATGAAATTATGTAATTTAGATAAATTAGAGTTTATTTTTATGCAAACCTTTTGGTGGAGTTGAGTTCCAAACCCTCGCATGTGGAATAAGAATTCCTATATGTTGGAGATTTGGCCATGATTTTGGGGGACACAGGTTGAAGGATTTTGGGTGAAGAATTTGATTTTGGAAATGCTTCAAAAGTTTGGAATTTGTCTTTAGATCTAGTCTTCATTCAAATATTATTTGGTGTTTAAGGTAGGGTTTGATTTTTCTTTATGAATATGTTGTTTTGTAAATTTTTGAAAGGACTGTATTCTTTGTGCATGGTTGTATTTGCTTGTCTAAGCCTCTATTCTATGTATCTTCTCTCTCTTCATTCTGCACGCAATCATTATTTTCACATTCTTTATGATTATATTTCATTAAAGTGGAATTTAATTCTGGCTAAATTGGTATTAATTGATGTCTTTGAGGAAAATGAATCAATTGAAAACCCTAGGTTTGGAAAACAGGGTTTGTAGACGTACATAATTGTTTGGGAATTTGATATATTTTATTTATACATTTAATCTTGGTTTTAAAAAAAATGATGTCCCTACCTTGTTGTTATTGCTGTTAATTTCGAGTTTACATATATATATATATATATATATATATGTATATGTATATGTATATATATATATATATATGTATATATATATATATGTATATATATATATATATGTATATATATATATATATATGTATATATATATATATATATATATATATATATATATATATATATATATATATATACATATATATATATATATATACATATATATATATATATACATATATATATATATATACATATATATATACATATATATATATATATATACATATATATATATATATATATACATATATATATATATATATATATATATATACATATATATATATATATATATATATATATATATATATATATATATATATACACACATACATACATATACATATATAAATTAAAACTTGTCATTAAATTATTATTTTTTTAAAAAGGTATGTCTGTTTTAAAATAGAAGTTATTAAAATGGAATTTTAATGCTTTTGTTTTATAAATGTAATAATTATTAAATAAATTTAAAATATTTTTAAAAAACTTAATTAAAATTAAATCAATTTTTTTTAAAAGTAAAAATAAAAATAAAATTTAATAAAGTTTGGAGGGGCATTAACCCCCCCCACCCCCCCCCCCCCAAACCTCTCACGGTACAATACTAATGTCATCAATTTCAACACATTTCCACCATTTGTTGACTTTGGTCACCTTCTTTCTCTAACTTTCTACATATGCATGGTTAAATGACTATGATAAAATGTTAGATAAGTCACATTCCATGGATTCTAGGCCTCTGAGTCCATAGAATGGTTAGTGTTCATAAAAGAAACTCAAACTGTTAACGAAATTTGTATAGGAACAGTGTTATTACACTGCAAATGAAGAGATAGTCATATCAAATGACTTTCAAAACATTCAAAAGTATGCAATATTACCTCCTAAGGTCTCTTGGATGCTTTGTAGATTTGTTCAAATCAAAACTCACATAAAACACTATATTCAAATCTCTAAAATGATCAAATCTCTAAAATGATGAAAACACAATTTTATTGAAGTTCTCTAGCCACTGTATCCCTACAATCACCACTAAATGCTCATGCATAAAAATTCTACAAATAGTTATAGACCCTCTACAACCAACTTTAACCAACTTTGGTCATTGGTTTGATTAGTTGAAGATTAAAACATAAAATAACTACTTTCCCTCCTAAAACCCTTAGTAACCATTTGATTTCAAATATTTGAATTTTCAAATATTTGAATTTTCAAATGGTTTTATTTAATATAAAGACTCCCTTGTCAATGACTCCTAAATACTTTTATCAAGAAAGGACTATTGTAGACTCCTAATTCCCTTAATTGACCCTTAGGGACTCTATTGGTCCTTTTACAATCACAATTGGTCTTAGTAAGGACACTTCAAACTCATTCCTTAGGGCTTTGATTGTGCATGTCATTGCTCTGGTCTTCACTGAATGTCTTTAAGGTCTTCATGGTTTTCATGGTTGTATTGAGTGTCCTTGGTGCCCCTGCACCACTTTACCTCTTGACACACCAAAACACTCGCCAACATACCCAATGGTGCTTAGTGCACCTTGGGGACACTTTGGTTTGGCATGGTCATGAATGTTCTAGTGACTTCATGTTCAAAATAAGGTTGTCACTAGTGTTTTCCCACCCAACAAGAGCTAATGGCACAGACCATTTGATGCTAGGACAAACAGTTTGGAAGAAACCTAGTGGTGCAACTTTCAACTAACCCTCATAGCAAGTTTTGGCGTCAAGGGAGATTGGCATGCCAAATTCAAATTTTTTTAGATCTCATAGAATGGAGAGGGGTTATTGTAGGCCTCAAAAAAATGGTCATGTAGGATCTCACAATATACTGATACCTCTCATGAGGTCTGAAATACAAGCCTCGAAATATCGCTGCCCAATCATGTTTAGTGCACCTTAGGGAAACTTTGGTCTAGCATGGTCGCAAACATTCTACTAACTTTGTGGTCAAAATGGGGTTGTCACTAGCATTTACCCACCCAAATAGAACTAATGGCATAGACTATTTGGTGCCAAGAAGAATGATTTGGAAGAAACCCAATGGTGTAACTTTTAACTGACCCTCACTGCAAGTTTTGGTGTCAAGCAAGGTTGGCATGCCAAATTCAAATAAATTTAAATCTCCTAGAATTAAGAGAGGTTATTGTAGGCCTCAAAAACATGGTCATGTAGTGTCTTACAATTTTTTGATACCTCTCATGGGGTCCAAGATACAAGCCTCGAAAGATCATTGCCTAATCGTGTTTAGTGTGCACCTTGGGGACACTGGTTCGGCATGGTCGTGAACGTTCTAGTGACTTTGTGGTCAAAATAGGGTTGTCACTAGCATTTACCCACCCAATTAGACCTAATGGAGTAGACCATTTGGAGCTAGGATGAATAGTTTGGAAGAAACCTAGTGGTGCAACTTTCAATTGACCCTCACTGCAAGTTTTGGCGTCAAGTGAGATTGGCATGCCAAATTCAAACAAATTTGAATCTTCCAAAATGGAGAGAGGTTATTGTAAACCTTAGAAACACATTCCTATAGCATCTCACAATTTTTTGATGCCTCTCATAAGGTTTGAGATATGAGCCTCAAAAGATCGCTGCCCAATCGTGCTTAGTGCACCTTGGGGACACTTTTGTCTGGCATGGTCATGAACATTCTAGTGACTCTGTGGTCAAAATAGGGTTGTGACTAGTGTTTACCTACCCAACTAGAGATAATGGCATAGACCATTTGGTGCTAGGACAAACGGTTTGGAAGAAACCCAGTGGTGCAACTTTCAACTAACCCTCACTGCAAGTTTTGGCATCAAGCAAGATTGGCATGCCAAATTCAAACAAATTTTAATCTCCCATAACAAAGAGAGGTTATTTTAGGCCTCAAAAACAAGGTCTTGTAGCATCTCACATTTTTTTGATACCTCTCATGAGGTCCGAGATATGAGCCTCAAAAGATCTCTTCCCAATCGTGTGTAGTGCATCATGGGGACACTTTGGTCCGGCATGGTCACGAACATTCTAGTGACTCTGTGGTCAAAATGGGGTTGTCACTAGAATTTACCCACCCAACCAGAGCTAATGGCATAGACCGTTTGGTGCCAGGATGGAATCCTTCAACACTACCCCTTCACCCTAGGGAATCACCATTGTACTTTGGACACATTTGAGCAATTTTGACTCAATGACTCCAACAATTACATCATTTGATGATACAAATATACATGGAATTAAGACAATAAAAATGTAAGGATACAAAATTCATAGTAAGGAATCACAATTTTTGCACTTCACATGGCATTAAGACAATACAAATGTAAGGATACAAAATTAAATATGTATTTATAATCGAATGATACAAATTAGGATATACAAAATGTGGGCTCTTAATATTTGCAAATCAACCCCATGGGCACTTTTATATTTCAAATTTTGCATGTAATATGCATGATGAAGCTCATT
The DNA here is from genome assembly GCA_027943335.1 of Chamaecyparis obtusa. Lineage (NCBI taxonomy): Eukaryota > Viridiplantae > Streptophyta > Pinopsida > Cupressales > Cupressaceae > Chamaecyparis > Chamaecyparis obtusa. The sequence goes on along the minus strand of BSBK01007415.1, from coordinate 28,598 downwards.
TTTGTTTATATATACAAAATTTTGCATCTAAATATGCACATTACAGTCAATTGTTATTTTTATATAAAAAATTTGGCATCTAGATATGCACATTACAGTCGATTGTTATTTTTATATAAAAAATTTAGCATCTAAATATGCACATTACAGTCAATTATTGTTTTTATATAAAAATTTTGGCATCTAAATATGCACATTACAGTCAATTTTTTTTTATATACAAAATTTGGTATCTAAATATGCACATTACAATTGATTGTTGTTTTTATATACAAAATTTAGCATCTAAATATGCACATTATATATCATACAAATTCATTGTATATAAAAAATAAGTGTCATTTTTCTCCTAAAGTGTATAAGTTTAACACATGGTACTCGATGACATCTACATTCCAATCCTTGCATTCGGAAGGCACAAGAAAAGTTAATAGAGAAAAAAAGAAGTTTATAGGTTGACAAAAAAATTATGAATGTATAAGTAACTAAATGAACCAAAGAACATGACTAGCCAATGCATACTGAAGTTTACCTTCATAAAAGATGGGCTAATCAAATGCACACCTCGATCTTCTATATCTATCATATATGTATCCAAATGCACTTACAATCCACATACAAAACCAAGTTTATTGGCTCAAACAAATAAAGCAAAAAACTACAATTAATTTATTGAACGTAACTGTAATAAACAAGGAAAACCTCCCAGTGAGTTGAATTTACCCACTGAAGTGTTCCTGAAGGGTCATCTCTTTTCTTGAGGGTATTCAATATTGCTTCATGATTAGTAGTACTAATAGTCCAAAGTTCCTTTCTCTTTGATTTTCCTTGATGTTTCAACAAATTAACATTGGTTGATATAACAAGGTGTGAATACATGAGAATGGTTTTGTGCTTTTCGTAGTCTTTAAACGTAGGAATTTCATTATTTCTAATCATGTATGTGTGCAACCATGTTCTCGCAACATGTGATCCTGTTGGATATGTTAACTTATCATCACATGTCGTTGATTGTGCAAGTTTTGTTTTCCTCGTACACAATGTGCTAACCTGTAATCCGATCTCTCATCATTCCCTTGTGGTGCAACCAATGCAAAAACATTTCCTATTTGTAGAAGATCTAAAAGATGGTCGTAGTCAAGTGAATAATCCATGTCATCATTTATTACAGAGAGTGTGACAAATAAAGGAGTTAGATAATGTGCAACCCACATATCAACCCACTCACTTGAATCACACTGAAGACATCTCAGACAATAACAAGCCAAATCTCATGTCCAAATGGTCCATCTATTAGCATCTGAGCTTCAAAATGAATGTATTTTTGAAGAATATATCATGGTTTGACAATCCAACCTAGCTCCTATTGTACCCAACTCAAGCAAGAAAAAGAATCTATGCACCTTTGAATCAAGAGTCCCCCCTGTGACAATGCTGAAGTACACCAAACAACAATAGAACAACCATCAAGGAATTTTGCACCTGAAATCCTCAATTTCTCCTTAATTATATATCTCTTTGCACATGTACATGCTCCATAATGCTCCCCTTTTCCATGACTAGCCTAAAAAAAACTCCAAATATGAGGTACACCTCTCTCTACATGCATTCTACATAACCAATAAAATATATGAGCATTTTTTAATTGACCTGTGCAATTATCTAACCAAATGAGATGTCTATCCATAGCAATATTATTTTCCTGCACCCACTCAAAATAATTCTCAAATCAATGTTGGACATACTTGTGAGAGTGATATTTATCATCGATCATATAAAAATGGTAATCTCTGATTATCTTCCAAACATGTTCTATACTATCAGGGGAATGTTTATATGTTATGTGCACAAAAATAGAAACCTAAATAGAATTGTAATATTGAGCTTGCAACTCATTTTGGGGCTGCAATGTATAGTTTTCTGCAAAGTCAACGACCGATATAATAGTGCCAATCGGGAAAGTGTCCTTACACATCCTGAATTGTTGATCCAACCATTGAGACTTGTGACTATACCTTGCATACTTGTAAAAAAGATTCTTCCTAAAATCTGAAATAAAATCAACTACATTGCATTCTTTTGGAACCAACTCACATCTAGAGCCTTCACCTCTACTTTTCAATGTATATTTAATGGTTTCATATACCTTTTTTTGAACGATTGTCTTTCCAAAATCATGTTCACAACCCTCATGAAAACATTCAACAAACTTCACTAGTCCACCACACTCTAAGCACTTGTCATTTAATCAATATTTTCTATAAAAAAAACATCCATCATCTCTAGGACATAAAAAAAATGATCTATCAAGTCTCTTGATGATTTTGGAAGAGCACTTGCACCATACTCATCCAGCATTTCACTAGTATGCAAAGTAGAATGAAGGGATTGTAACAGTTCATGGTGCATTGAAAACTCCACATGATATTTGCAACAATGAGTATTTTGAATCTTAAGAGGCACACAAAAAAAAGCCTCGAGGGATTCAAAATCTCTTTATGATATTTGCAATGTTGGATGTGTCTCACAAATTTTTTTGAACAACATTGTTTGACTCACCTCCAAATAATGTTTGGGATGCGAGGTGTGGTCTCGAATGCCAATTCTTAACTTCAAGAAATCCTTCACATTTGGTGACACTCTTGAGTTAGATTGCCTAAATATTTTAATTTGATCCTTCATACAATAGGTAAGCTTCTTATCACACTTTCAAAGTCTCCCACCATAAGCCCATGTATCATTATGAAGAGGATCATCAAGTCTTTCTCTTCTTGCAAGTGCTCTATCAAAAGTTTTACAATTTAGGTTCAAGTCAACACAAGTTTGTCTCATCAAACGAGCATTTCTTAAATGATGACTTACTAAGGAGGTTGTAATAACCCTCCTAGTGGCTCTCATATCTTTTTCATTGGTAGTCTTCCCAATAGAATTTAGAGCACTAAAAATATTTCTCACAATAATAGCATTCCTCTCCTTTTTCTTGTTCACACTAATCTTCAATTTGACTAGTATATGTCTCATCTTCTACATCTTTAACAATTGCACAAACATTTGACATTTCTCAACCAATGTCTTGTGGCTAAAAAATTGATCAAAAAGTTTTGAAACCCACAACCGAATGGTTCTTTCTAATCTTTTTCCATCGAAATTTTTCCTTATGTTCTCATCAATTTCTAGTAACCATTTTGTTGTTCTCGAAGGTCTCAAATTTGAAGTTTGTCTTTCTTCCTCCCAAGGGACTTCATTTCTCATATAATTTGGAGATGTGTTGCGTTGATTCAATTCTTGTGCACCATTATCATTGTCAATTCCTTTATATTCAATTAGTGGATTGTCATTGTTAATGTCCACACTTCCATTGTTCATATCTACATGTTTATTTTCAAAACCTATATTTTCATCTTCAATCCCTACATTCTCATTTTTAATATTATTGTCATAAATCATTTCAAATTCATGTTCTTATTCACTTGAAACCACATTTAAGGGTGGGCCTATGCCCACATCTTCATTAATATTTAACATACCTTGTCTCCTATTCTAATGGGAAATCCTATCCATTTCTCTATACACTTCAATCATTTCATTTGTGAGTTTCCTCTTGCATTTATGCTTTCAAAAACTACTACTCCCCATGGTGAGACCAAAAAGGTGATCCAAAAGCCTTTGATAATAGAGAAATTCCAACAAAAAGGGTGGAAAAATTAATTTTTTGTTTTCTACAACTGCAATCCAGTAAAATAAATCAAATATCTGAACATATCAGATATCTAAAATCTCTCGCTCAAATTTTGCCTCTACATTTTTTGCTCTCTCTCTCTCTCTCTCTCTCTCTCTCTCTCTCTCTCTCTCTCTCTCTCTCTCTCTCCCCCTCCCATACTCTCCTACTCTCTCTCTCTCTCTCTCCCCCTCTCTCATTATCCCTCTCCCATATTATCCTACTCCCTCTCTCTCTCCTACTCCCTCTTGTTGGAAAGTTGACTATATTATTGTATATGAATTAATATAGTGTTTTCATTATGGAAACAAAGTCATATAGTGTTTTGGAGTCAACACACATGATAAGAAGATCAAAAATTGGCTAAGTACAGAAGATTGGACAGTTAACAGAGCACTAGTAGATCAGAGCATCAATGCACATGCATATGACTGAGTTATTGTATGTGCCCTAGAAGATAAGATGGTAAGAGTATATTCATGCTTAGTCTAAGAGTACATGATTAGAAGATTCAGTATGACAAAGATACAGATAGTTGAAGTTACACAGACAGTGAATGCCAGAACAAAACAAAGTATGCAACCGACTGTCGGTAATTTGATTAGCGACTATAATATTGTTTTGTAAAGGCTATGTGCCTATTGTAATTAAGTTCTAGACATGTAATTATTATTTTTTGTAAACACACTTGAGCCAATTCAATTGGAAGCATTGTATGTAATCGGTTATAGGCCGACCTAGTTAATTATTTTGGTAGCGCATATAAATATAAGATGTGCCCTTTGTAATAAGTATGGAAGTTGATATAGAGTTGTAATCAGAAGAGAAGAAGTATGCAAAGAGTAGTTAAGATGTATTAGATCTTTTCAAGAGGTCAAAGCATCATCGCATCAAAGGAACTGATCAGAGAAGCAGTGTCACAGTGCTAGTTCATCCTGTAGATATAGTGTGTATCTAAGATCAAAAGGTTGTAGCCTTCATCACTTGAGCATTGAGCTCTAGGATAGTGTGTCCCCACCCCTAATAGGGTTATTGTAAAAGAATCCTAATAGGGTCTGACCCTTGACAAGGTCACTGTACTAAAAGTAATGTAAAGACAACTCCTAACAGGGTTAGGGATCTTCTAACAAGGATCACAAAACACTAGTACAAAATATTAGTGGGTGTCAATTCCCATTGGGGTTTTACCTATTTGGGTTTCCTCGTAACCATATTAGTGTTATGTGTTGAGTTCATGTTTCTTGTTTATGTTAATGTTTATTTTAGTACTTAAGCATTCAAGATAAGTTGAAAGCGTAAAGTAAAAAGATTGAATATAGTGAACACTGATTTACCCCCCCCCCCCCCCTCTCAATGTTCACATTCCTAACAATTGGTATCAGAGCTCTGGTCCTCAGCAAAGAATTTTAATCACTTGAGGAGATCATGGACAAGACATAAATGAAACATCTAAAAACAAATCTTGAAGCTTCTCTTGAAGACCTGGATAGATCTGAAAAAGAAATTGAAGAGCTAAAAGAAAAATTTAGTGATGGTCAAGCAGTCATCAAATGACTAAGAAAAGATTTACAAGAATGGTCTACCAGTGATTTAGGGATAATGGTCAAAAAGATAAATGAAGAGAACACATCTTTGAAAGATCAGATTGAAGAATTGGATGATAAGCTAACTAACAATCATGATGTCTATGAAGAATAGATCAAGGAGAACCTTCAACTGAATGAAGAATTGAGACAAGCAAACATGGAAATATTAGAGTTAAGGAACAACAAAGAAAACTTGGAATCTGAATTGAAAGAAGTTATAAAGAATCATATTGATAAATTACACACAAGAAAGGATCTGATTGAATCTTAGTTATATGCTCAGAAGCTTAAAGGAGATACCAATGGCATTGGATTCAATGAAGCACAAAATCAGGTTGATAATATGTGAGCAAGAATGAAAGCACTAGAAGTTAGACTAAAAATAGTATTGAACCATCTAAGGATGAGTGCAAGCTAGTAGACCAAACTTGTTATGCATGTAACAAGCATGGACATATAGAAAGGAACTGTAAAGAGGTAAGACCTTTCAATGGTTACTATTATTCATGTAATAAATTTGGTCATAGAGCTATGAATTGTAAAACAAGTCAGAAGAACAAGACTCAACATAATCAAAGAAATCTGAATCAACCAAATGCAAGAAGTTCCCAGAATGTTAAATGTCAGATATGTAACTATAATGGTCACTTAGCTAGACAGTGTAAAATGGTAAACCATGTCAATGCACCGAGGAATATAAGGCCTCCATTTATTTGTCACTCTTGTAACAAGGCTCGACACATCTCTAAGTTTTGTAGATCAAGAATGCAGAGTCAGGAAAGCGCTAAAAATCTAAAAGAAATAATATTGGATATCGAAGGATAAGTCAAGTTTTTGAAAGCTTCGGAAGATGCAAGCATGATCTAGTCAGAGGTGAAGAAGGATAAAGTTGATGAGTATGTATTGGATGCATCCATAGTGGACGCACCCTCTACATTTGGATAAATGGCCATCAAGGTCATAGGGGGAGCTAATTTAGCTCTAAAACCCTGTGCGGCTAGTATACTCACCCTCATAGTATGCACCTTTGGATTTAACCTTTTGGAGAATAATAGAGGCTATGTGCAAGAGAGCACTTCCTGATTGATAGCAGAATGAAAGTTGGAGATTTTCAATGAAAGTTTGGTTTACGCAGCAAGCATTAATGGTGAAATTTTACTTTAAAGTGCACAGAAGCTTGTAGATAACTCATTGCATTTTATTTTAGAGTGATTGAAGAGCATAGAAGCCCTAGAAGTTGATTGTGAAGGATTACAAATTGATTCACCAGAAAAGTAGTGTGTTTGATCGGTTGTGGAAGCCCTAATCCGTCGTGCTGATTCAGAAGTTCTTGGAAACCATTAGGAAAGTGATATACAAGTAAGTGATAGCTACTCCTATTATATTTGATGTTGCGGAGAAGAAAATATATATATTTAAGAGGCACCCATTCAAATCTACATTGGATGACCTAGAAGGGGCATTCTCTTGCACTCCTATGGGTGTTATGCATGTAGAAGACATTTGAGCATATATTTACTACAAGAAGGAACCAATAGGACTTGACAAGATAAGAGCGCACTTAGAAACCATGATGAAATCGGATAAAACCTTGCTAGATGAGTATGCGTAGTTTGAAAACCACCCTATAATTGAATATGATACAACATATGAGTTTTATGAGTCGGAATGGGTAAAGATTTTTCTTAGCAAAATTCATGATGACCTATTCTGGATAGGTGAAGTTCTAGTAAGAATCACAGGTGACCTAATTCATGAAATGACAGGCCTTTCTAGGACAGGCACTGTTCTTGCAACAGGTAAGGATGTAAGGAAACTTGTTGAACAAACATGCAAGTCAAGAAATGATAGGCGCAGAATGACCATTGAGCCTATAGAGGAGAAAGACATCAAATTGATGTCCATGATACTAGGGTATAGGTTTCAGCACACCACCAGGGTGAGTAGTGTGTCAGCGGCCACAATTCTTGCAATAATAAGACTTGTGAGAGAAAATTTTGAGTTTAATTTGTGCAAGATCTTTTGTGCACAACTGATAGACAACACTAAAGCCATTTAGCATGACAAGACTAAAATATTCAGATTTGGGTCTTTGATCATATACATGTACTTCCACATTCTTGGAAAGGTGTTAGATTTATATTTAGACAAGACTATTCCTACTATGCCACATATATCCTTCAAGGCATCTACTAAGAGTACACTTAAGGATTATATGGAGTTAGAATTGAAGACATTCAGGGTAAGAATGCAAATGAGGTACTTGATACCTAAGAAAATAGTTGAAAAATAAAAGGACAACATTTGCTTTATGGTGGAGACTGATACGACATGTATGGAAGTAGTTGAACCAAGGACAAAGTGGATTCATCCACTTGTATATGAGGTTGAGAAGCCAATCCTAGAGGCATATGCTCAAGTACTATTATCAGCACCTAAGGACCCTAATGAGCTAAGATGGGGGACTTATGAAGAGAAAACAAGAGAAGTTGATGCAATTTTAAACAACACGGTAACTAAAAGAAAAGTAGCCAAGGTTACTTCTAAGATATTGAAAATTCATGGATTAACTCAAGCAGACCTGAACAAAGAAAGACAAGAAAAGATTGCTTTGGGAATTGAGAGTGCTTCTGCAATAGAGGCAGAGTCTAATGGTGCAAAATTGAAGAAGGTAAAAGTGGAGAAGTCTGATGATCCGAAGGGTAAAACAGATGATACCCCTCCTAAGGAAACAATTGATCTTACTGCTCCTCCATAGTATAAGAAAATGGAAAAGAGGAAGAAAGAGACAGTAAATAGTCATCCATCCTCATGCACTACAAGGAGCCAAAGAAAGAGTACTCAAGCACCTCCACAAGTAATTTTTAGACCTAGTCTAAAAGTGCTAAGTTCAAGGATAATTGAGGAAGGAAGGATTGATCAAATAGGAAAATTTTATGATAAGTACAATGAAATAGATAAGTCAAAGATTCATAGCATGATTATCAAGCATGTTCTTAAGTTTAAGAAGATAGTGCTAGAATTGAAGACTGTGATTCTAGAAAATGTTTGGAACATTTTAGATTTCTTGAAGAAACAAGAAATAGAGGAAGATCTGAGAATAAGAGATAAGATCTTAGATGAGAGTCTACCAGTATGTTCTCTAGAGGAGAAGACCTTATTGTTAGATCTGGTGAAGCCACATCTTAGAATCAAGTCAAGAACTTTGCATATAATGGACAAGAATTATGAACTAGTTGCAAAAGAAATAGAAAAAGCCTTTGAGACAATTTTCCTGAATAGGCACATGTTCCCATTGTTGGAAATTTGGCTGATTTGGTTACATAGATGTTTTCATTATGGAAACATATGATCTACATGAAGATCATACAGGTCAGAGAGCTAGTATGATAAAGCGCAATGAGAAATTGTCTAAGTATGAGACAGTTTTTTTACCAGTGAACCTAGAGATAGTTTTTGTTTGCAATGTTGATTGGAGTAAGTTCAATGCTTGCACACTTAAAAATACACTCTATGATGGCTATTGAAGACTCATCTCAGAGCGCAAGTTAGTATGGCATGTATGGAAGAAGTTATGACAGTTTTACTAAAGACAGTGTCAAGCCGACAAGACAGAATATGAAGATAGAATTGATAAAGAGTTAAGGGATTATTTTGTTTATCAAAATAATGACTTAACAATATAAAGGGATGAAATCCTAGATTTTAACCCTTGGATAAAGTTATTTTTTAATATGATAGCCGACTAGAAAGTTATTAATACTAATAACTTGTATAAATGTAATTGTAAATTGTAAATGATGAAGTGACATATGAATTTATGTAATAGTGATAGTGAAAGAGCAGGAAAGAGATATTGATGCAAGCAGTATAAGGTTATGTATCTTAACCTTATTTTTTAATTAGTGTATCTCGTACATTACTTGTTTGGGTAGTGGGCTCATTTGGTAATCACATTTTGTACTGCCAACTCCTAACAGGGTTGAGGCTTCTAACAAGGCCTATAGTCCCTTAATCAGGATTGATACACTATATGCATGTAATAGACTCCTAACAGGGTCAACATCCTTAACAAGATACTTTTGATTAGTGGATCTTTGTGGGTACCATCCCCACCGGGGTTTTCCCTTGGCCAGGGTTTCCTCAAGAACAAATAATGTGTTATGAGTTCTTTAGTTTTATTGTTATGCGTGTTGTTCAGCTTCTTATGTTATGCATGTGTTAAGATAATCTATTATATCCATAATTGGGAAAAAGTAAAAGATTGTAGAATACTGATTCACCCCCCCCCCCTCTCAGTATTCCCTATTTCTAACAATTGGTATCAGAGCCTAGTTACTCGAAAAACAATCATTCAAGGAAAGCCTAGCAGCTTGAGTAAGATCTCTATGGATATGGATCAACTACAGAAGAATATTGAAGAAGCTCTTGAATAGATTGACTTGCTTACTATTGAAAAAGACACTTTGAAAAGAAAATATGATGATGCAAAGAAACTCATTGAGAAACTGAAAAACAAGTTGGAAGATTTGAGATCTGAAAAGGAATCCAAAGTTTTTATTGAAGATTGTGATGACAATTTAGAAAAAGAAAATGAGATCCTTAAGCATGAACTAAAGATAGAAAATTTGAAGCTAAGCTTGAAATATGGAAATGGCAAGAATGAAGAAAATCTAAAATCTGAGAATGAAAGTCTAAAGACTGAAAATGAAGGATTAAAATCTAAACTTGGTAAAGTAACATCTGAATTTGAGAAAGTCAATTTGTAGTATGCTGAACTTGAGAAGTACAATAAAATTGTGAAAGGTGAACTAACTCAATCCAAACAACAACTTGAAAGGCTATATTCAACTAGTGAGAAGATTGATGAACAAATATCTTATCAAAAACCATTATATGATAAGACTGGTCTTGGATTCAACACTTTTAAAGAAAATGAAGAAAGCAAGGAACTAGATCTGAAAATATTTGAAAGCATAGATGAGATTAACAAGTCTAAAGATACACCTAAAGAAGAAGAATCACCTAAGAAAGAGGAATCACCCAAAGGTATGCAAAGAGAATTCAAAGGTAGATGTTTTTCTTGTAATACTATTGGTCATATGAAGAGAGATTGCACAGGTAAGCAATTCAAACCTCTTAATGGTTATTGTTATAATTGTCATGGTTTTGGACATAGAGCTATTGAATGCAAGAAGTCTAAATTTATTGAGAATAATGATGGTAGTAGAATGTTTAGGAATACTAACAATGCAGATAAGAAACCTATTGAAGATATGAACAGAAGAAATGGCATAATATGTTATAGATGCAACAAGGTTGGACACATTGCTAGAAACTGTAGATCACAAATAAATCAGCCTGGACCAAGATATGGAGACAATGGAATTGTTTGTCAGCTATGCAACAAGATTGGACATACAACAAGGTTTTGCAGAATGAACAATAGAGTTTTTCATCCTAATCCTAATCCTAGAAATCATGCAAGAAGAAATGAAGATGCAAGTAACAGTCAAAAAGGATGTTGTAGTAATTCAGATGAAGTGAAGTTTATCAAAAGCACAGATCAAGGAGACATATTCAACATTGAAGGTAATCAGAAAGGTGAATCACTAAAAGGTAAGAATGAATCTTTACCTGACCCATCTCAAAGTACTTAATTTATGAAAATTACAGTAGAATAGGAACTTAGATTAGTGTAGAAGTAGATATATGATGAACTAAGTCTTGCGTAGTTAATGAAAGATAGTATATGATGTTCTAATACTATGGTTAAGAGTGCAAAGAAAAATATTATGTTTTGCAAGATCGCAAGAAGTTTTAAGTTTTGCAGGTTAGCAGAAAATAGCTTTTTGGAAAGAAGTGGCAAAAGAATTGAATGCAATGTCAGATCTAAGTAAGATTGAATTAATAAAAGGTCATGATCGGTATTATTTGATCATCAAAGTGAATTCAAGTTTTAAGGAGATCAAAGAGCAGTGATTGGAAGCATTTTGCAAGGATTTGGAGAAGAATTTTGTGTCAAATCTATGCAAGCCCTAAAATCATGAAATCAAGGTATTTTACTTGACAGATCTTTAAATCAGTGAAGCAATTAGAAGAAATCATGGATGTTTCTTTAATTCACAATGTCAGAGATAAAAATAGACCTAAGTTGAAAAGGGAAACATTAGAACCCTTGGAAGATGATCCTAGGTTAGCTTTATCATCTGTACCAGATGAATTTTTACATCTAGAGAATGTCAGTGATAGTGATTTCACCAAGGAATATCAGAAGATCTACAATCAAGACATGACATTGAAAGAAGGATTTGAACATTTGAAAGATAATGAAATCATTAAGTATGCATTACAATATGAATTTGACAATGAAGAATGTACTAAGATAATCTTAAGCAAAATTCATAATGGGAAGTTTTGGTTAGAAGATAGAGTGATAGATATCACAGCTGATTTGATTCATGAAGTTACTGGACTATCTAAAACTAGAGCCATTCCTTTAAATAAGAAGAACATGAGGAAAACAGTCATAGACAACACAAATTCATCCTATAATGGTAGAGGAATTGTGATTAGTAAGATTCAACAAGATGATGTCAGATACTTATGCAAGATCCTAACCACTAAGTTTTGTGCAAATTCAAGAGAGGATGACATGGTAGCTGGAATGATACATGCAGCTTATCTGATGTGTGTTGATAAAGTACAAGTTGATATGTGTGAGATTTTGAAAATTCAATTATTTGAGAATTTGGAAAAGATTAAGAAAACTAAGTATACACAGTTTAGATTCTCATCCTTAATCACCTATATGTTTTTTTCATCTATTGAGAAATTTCCTTACACCATTGGAAATGACTGGAATGATGGCCAAACTACAATGGAAAGGATTAACCTAGTGTACAAAAGGTATGTTATTGATAAAGTGGATGAGAGTGCAGTATTGGTAATCAAGACATTTCAGGATATAGTGTCTAGCAGATCAAGAATCTCACAGTCTCTTGTGGAGAAGTATAAAAATGAGATATGTTTCATGGTTGATACTGACTTTACCTACATTGAAGCTGTAGAACCTAGAACAGAGTTCATAGACCCTCTTGGCTATGAGATATATGAGGTAGAGACAGAAGAGTATGTGAGCAGGTTACTTAAGTGCAAGTTGGACACTCACTGTAACAGGTTTGGAACCTTTGAGGAGAACTTCAACTCCACAAAGACCTTAATTGAAGAGAAGTAGTCAAAGAAAAGAGTTGAAAGTAATATAAAGAAAATTCTAAAAGATACAGGGATGATTGAGCATAAATTCTTGGTAGCAAAGCAAACAGCAGCAGCAATTAGAGATATTGGTCAAAAAGAAGTTTTGACTATTCCACCTTTATCATCGATTACAATACAGCAAGGAGAAACACAAGTTAAGGTGAAAGTGGAAGAAATTGAGAAGGATCAAGAAGCAAAGATATCCACCAAATCCACTTCCTCCACACCTAGAAAAAGAGTAAAAGAGAGTGCTACTGGACCAGGTAAGAGACAGAAAACATTAGTGCAACCAATTCCAAGGAAAATTGAAAAAATCATAGATGATGGTACTTCTATTAAGAAGAAAACTTGGAAACCTAAAGTTGAGAAGCTCAATGAGCAGATCATTTAGGATGGAAACTTTACAAGAATGAATAAGTATTATGAACTTTATGATTATGCAGAGAGATTAAATCTATAAAATGTAGTGGTAAAGCATTTGATTTTGTCTGATAAGAAGTTTGATACAATTCAGCATAAGATATCTGATGATTTGTACAATAAACTTGTGAATAGGAAGAAGAGAGCATCAGAGGAAGACATAGTTATTAGAGAAAAGCTTGTAAGAAAGCTTTGTGTAGTAAAAGATGAAGCACACTATAGTTAGATCATGAAAGCTTTAAGCACCCATTTGAGAACCAAGAAGAGAACCATTTAGATTATGGGAGGCAGATATGAAGAAGTTAATTCAAAAATAGAACAAGCAATAATCAAGGTTATGTTAGAAAATGCTAGAGAATCAGTTGCAGCAAAGCAAGCAGGTGAAACGGAACAAGAGGACATTCCCTCTCCACTAGCTATTAACATTGAATATGAAGTCATGAATGTAGAAGGAATGAAGATTACCTTGGATACTGATGATAATGTATTCAAGAATCTGGAAAACATTATTGACAATTTAGCTCTTGAAGAACAAGAAACTACCAAAGGAGAAGAGAAAATAGAGACCTCGGTTGTAGAACCCTTAGTGACAGAAAAACATGTACCTATTCCCACTAAAGAAGATATCAGTCTTACTCCTGAGAATGGAAAGAAGAATCAGATTGGATCTATGATTGAGCATTTGGGAAAGGAAGTAGATGATGATGATCAGTTGGAATTGATCACATCCTTAAACAAGATCATTGGAAAGAACAAGAAAGTAAAAATTCTTGAAGGATGCCTGAAGGAACTTACTGAGAAGTTACAAGGTGTTGTAACTACACAAATTACAGAAGATGACCCTCTGGAGAAAGAAAAGAAAGTAATGAACACTTTTGACAGTGAATTCACAAATTTATCTGATATAGCAAAAGTGAAAGCTCAAGCAGCCTATGAGGCCAAAATGCTTTTGAACGTTAGCCAGAATATCAGGAATGATATCAACAATCTTGATATCTATATAAAGGACTTGAGGAAGAATTTGGAAAGAGGAAAATCTTTGTACATCCAGTGTACAAAATCAGAGACCTTGACAGTAGAAGAAGATCAAAAGATGAAGATGAAGGAAGTAGAAATTCAGAATGAAACTAAATTTCTTTTAGCCCCAATGTGAAGGTATCTAATGTTGAGAAGAAAATTCGTAAGCTATATGATGAAATCAGAATTTTGCAAGATGAAAAAGATAGGAAAATGAAAAGATTCACTCTTTTAAGAGAGCACACTTCTATGAAGTTAAGCATTATTGAAGAGCAATTGGAAGAATGTCTTTTAGCTAAGACATCTTTTCAAAATTTTAACTTTGAGAACCTCCAAGCATGTGAAATAGCATCTTATGGATTGAGTGCACTACTCAATGTGGTAGATTCTATTAAGAAATCATGGGAGAAGGAGTTAGAAGCTATAAAGATTGATTTTGCAGATTTTGTTGTAAGCCTACCGGCTTTGCAATATTGAATTAAGGTATAATCCTTTTTTGAGAATATAGTTTTGTAACCCTCCTTACCTTTATTTTGTCATTGTTGTCAAAGGGGGAGAGATATATAGCAGAAAATTGATAAGAAAATGATAAGGATTGATACTCTTAGGGGGAGTACTATATTAGAGATAAGGGAAAAGGAGTCAGATACCATGAATGTATAGAATATAGGTCCTTAGGATTTAGCACCTATAGTTGTAGCACCCACAGAGGCAAAGAAGCCTGTGCCTATGGCAGAAGCACATAAGGATGATACAATTTTTATTGACAATGTTGAGATTGCAATGGCAGCCTTAGATATTAATTTGGATAAGTTTGAAGAATCTTTTGTAAGCACTCAAGAGACTGAGAATCTATGTGGTAACAATCCTAATCAACAAGATGTACTAATTGAGAATGTGACAGAAGTTGAAGGAGAAAAAGAAATAGAAAAAGAGATAGAAAAAGAAGAAGAAAAGAAAGAAATAAAAAAGAAAAGGAAGAAGAAAAAGAGAAAGGAGAAGTAGAGATGAAAGATAGTGAGAAAATAGATGAGAAATCTATTGAGATGCCAGTCAATGTTAAGTATGAAGTGATGAATAGCACTCCTATCACTCCATTACACTCAGCATCATTGTTGTCAAGTTTGACACTGGACACCACCAGTTTGGACTCTTGGGGAGAAGAAGACTTGATCAGGATCAATGTCTTAGCTATGGAGAAGGCCAAAGAGAAAAAAGTGATGAGGAATCCCTTATTTGTTGAGTCAATGAACATCTTGAATAACCTACTACCTTCAAACAAGAAAGTGTCTAAGGTTCATTCAGTGGATGATGTGAGCACAATTCTTTCAAATTTTAAGACAAACTTTTCTAAATTGGAAGAATCAGCATCCCTAGTTGTAGAAGAGAAGTATACGAAGAAGAGGCTCAGTGAATTGGTCAATAACTTTGCACTTGACCTAAGTTCACTCAAGGTTGGTCAAGCATCCTTAAAAGAGTTTGCAGCAAAGGGCAGGAAGATTATTGTTGACTGCATGAACCAAGACAAGTTAACAGCTGATCTATACTAGAAGATCCAAGAGGTAGAGGCTATGATAGAGAATGTGAGAAAATTTGTGAAATGTCCCTCCACTGATGTAAATATGTGTAATAATGTACATCAAGGGCATATTGACAAGATTGAAAGAGCAGAAAAGTAGATATCTAAGATAAGGGCAAGGCAAACATAGCTAAGGAATGCTCTTGTGCCCTCTTTAGATGTACTAAATCACAAAATCAAGCAGATCAATGCCACCATGGTGACATATGATCAAGGTCCTAGCTTAGATTTGGAGAAGATGGAGAAGCTAACTTGTGCATTATGCACCCATCTCCAAACAATCAATGCACTAATTACATTCTGGAAGCAAGAGATCCACAATTTGTAGATAGCATATCTGGATGTACTTTCCCTGTAAGTGCTTGTAGAGATTTAGTTTTTTTTAGCACCTTTGTCATTAATGTCAAAGGCAGAGTATGTATAGAATATGGAGTTATAGATATGTAAAGAAGATGTATAGTAATAAGACTAAGGGAGATATAAGTTAGAGTTTTTGTATAAGAGGACATATAGTAACTTTTCCATATTCCTTTGTTGCCATCAATGAAAAGGGGGAGATTGTTGGCAAGTTGACTATACTATTGTATATGACTTAATATAGTGTTTTCATTATGGAAACAAAGTCATATAGTGTTTTGGATTCAGCGCACATGATAAAAAGATTAGAAATTGGCTAAGTACAGAAGACTGGATAGTTAACAGAGCACCAGTAGATCAGAGCATCAGCGCATGTGTGTATGACCAAGTTATGGTGTGAACCCTAGAAGATAAGATGGTAAGAGTATATTCATACTTAGTCTAAGAGTACATGATCATAAGATTCAGTATGACAAAGATATAGATAGTTGAAGTTACACAGACAGTGAATGCCAGAACAGAACACAGTATGCAGCTGGTTGTTGGTAATTTGATTAGCAATTATAATATTTTTTGTAAAGGCTATGTGCCTATTGTAATTAAGTTGTAGAAATGTAGCTATGTTTGTTTGTAAACATGCTCCAGCTAATTCAATTAGAAGCATTGTATGTAATCAGTTATAGGTCGACCTAGTTATTTATTTTGGTAGCGCATATAAATATGAGATGTGCCCTTTGTAATAAGTATGGAAGTTGATATAGAGTTGTAATCAGAAGAGCAGAAGTATGTGAAGAGTAGTTAAGATGTATTAGAGCTTTGCAAGAGGTCAAAGCATTAGTACATCAAAGGAACTGATCAGACAAGCAGTGTCACAATGTCAGTTCATCTTGCAGATATAGTGTGTATCTGAGATCAGAAGGTTGTAGCCTTCATCACTTGAGCAGTGAGCTCTAGGACAGTATGTCCCCACCCCTAATAGTGTTATTGTAAAAGACTCCTAACAGGGTCTGACCCTTGACAAGGTCACTGTACTAAAAGTAATGTAAAGACAACTCCTAACAGGGTTAAGGATCTTCTAAAAAGGATCACAAAACACTAGTGCAGAATATTAGTGGGTGTCAATTCCCACCAAGGTTTTTACCTACTTGGGTTTCCCTGTAACCATATTGGTGTTATGTGTTGAGTTCATGTTTCTTTTTTATGTTAATGTTCATTTCATTGCTTAAGCATTCAAGATAAGTTGAAAGAGTAAAGTAAAAAGATTGAATATAGTGAACATTGATTCACCCCCCCCCCTCTGAGTGTTCCCATTCCTAACACCTCTCTCCCTCATAATCCATCTCTCTCTCTCTCTCTCTCTCTCTCTCTCTCTCTCTCTCTCTCTCTCTCTCTCTCTCTCTCTCTCTCTCTCTCTCTCTCTCTCTCTCTCTCGGTGCAGGAGCACCAAGGAAAGAGCATGAACCATGGAGGCATATATACCAGGGTCACTAATAGATCCTTGGGTGGAGTTGAAGACACCATGACAAAATTGGGTCATTTTATATTGTAATAGACCTTAATGGTCATTTAATAATGTTTTGTAATGATTTTAAGTCCTTTGTGAAGGACCATGCATTGTAAGCCATTAAATGGCATTGGTAAGGGATAAGGGTGCCTAGGGGTCACTAGGAGTCATTAAGTTAAACCTGGGTTATTTGGATTGGTTAAGGATGTATAAGGTCATTATTATTTGTATTATGGCCAATAGAGCCTCAAAATTGATGTAAAAGCACTCAAGGTTCCAAATGTGTAATTTGCCTCAATATGGCAAAATCAGGCCTAGTGAGGCTTGTAGGAGGGTTTTAGAAGGTTTTAGGTGTTTAGGGGATTATGATATAATCCAATAACCTTTTTAAAGGTTCAAAATAAAGAAATAAGATTAAAATTTTTGAATTTGACAACTAGTTGTCAACTAGACAATAATACAACCCAAAAACTAATTGTAACAATCATAACAACTATCTGTGTGCGGTTGACAGGAAAGTTAACCATCAACCGGTCTTTGGTGTTGTTAATAGATGGTGTAGTCATGAGTTTGGAGTGGGACAGGAGTAAGGGAATATTGAAGCTTGGTTTCAGAATGAAGAAAAAATGTAATATATGTTTTTGATACAATAAAATGTAAATGTTTGTAACTGTTCATGTCCTTGCCCGTGAGGCACAGTCAATGCATTTGGTACCCAAAAACTTCTTGTTAATTGATAGTATGAATAGTAATGGATGATGGTAGATAGTTTAATCATTCCTACATTCATTTATATGATTATGTAGAGTATTTACAACATTTAACCCATGTTCCTAAGTGATTGTTCTTGAACAATGAACAAGGATAACAGTGAATTATTTTAGTAACATGAATGGTTTTTGGTGACCCCTCACTACCATGAATGGTAGGATAGGTGGAAAGGGGATATTTTTATATATTGAATGTATTCAAATGTATTTGTTTTTAGGGATGGATGGGAGATTGAATAACGATCAAACAATGTTGAAGAAAGTTGAAGATGACTGTTCCAAAAAAATGCAGTTCAGTGTGGGGGAAATATCTTTCCAACCAACTGTTGGATCTTTCTCAGATTGGAGTATGTTGGTGAGAAACTAATTAAGCCCATCCTCACTAGAGAGATCAAGAATTTTGCAACATATTAAAAATTTATACCTCTTTGTGTGTGGGTCTATCTAGAGACAATAAGGAGGCATATTTTTGGTGATTAGGCTAGTGAACACTTAGTAAGAGATAGTTTCTTGGTTGAAGATACTGATGTATTTGAGGTAAATTGGTGGTGTTTAATAAGGTGTAGAGCCTATGCTGGCACAAATAATTGTGTGCACTATGATAAGGTATGGAGTTGATTGGATCAAGGAGAATGATCCTCATGAGAAACTAGTTTGGTGTTGTGAAAACACTTGTGAAGACCCTCTTGTTATGACTGATTACAAGACCACCTAGGACCTCTGCATCAAGTGGTGTTAGAGGGAGTAAATTCTAGGATTTGGAAGGTTGAAGGCCCTTTGTTGAATCCTTGGAGTTGAATTATCCTCATTGTGTATTGCAAAGTGTTGACTGGAAACTAGAAGAATCCTACGATGGGGAAGATATTCTTGACAAGGTCAGAGAAGAAGATGTACTGTGCTTTCAAAGAGTACATAGAAGATGAGAGGAAAATAGATCAAGAAAAGAAGAGATGAGAAGAAGACAAGAAGAGAGAAGAAGAAGAAAGGCTAAAGAAACTTGAAGAGGATTTGGATAAGATTATTGAGAAGTGGGAAAAGATAGAATTACTCTTGGAGCAAGCAGCGGATGAAGATGAAGAAGATAAGAAGTAGATTGTCCATGAAGAGATGGAGGACCCTAGGAGAAAAGAGGTTCTAGAGGAATCAAAGATTGATGATAAAGTTGTTGATGAAGGAAACATTGATTCAAGTCTTGAAGGAATTGAAACTGAAAAAATTTTGTAGGTAGGGGCTATGATATGTCCTCTAGTGATGATTGAGAATGAGTAGCATGATAGCATGGTTGTAGAGGGAGCCAAGATGACCATGGAGTTGTTGGTATGCCAAGGAGAAAGGCCTGAGGAGGAAGAAAAATAAGAGGTGGCAGTGGGAGTGCAAGAACCTACCTATGTGGTCACGGGTGTGGCTATAGAGGTAGCCATGAATGTTAAAGACAATTTGGAATGACTATAGGAGAGGCAAAGTAAGAAAGGAGCATTGGTCTCTAGAAAAGGAGACTCAAAATTTGAAAACAAGGATGAGTTCAAGGTTGTAGAAGTAGTCTCTTGGTTTGAGGGTAAGGAACCAATGGAGGTTTACATTTTTCTCATGGGAGGCACTTAGATTTTGAAGATGTTTGAGCACATATTGGAGCAACATCATGCTAAGTTACCATGGATCAATCATGTTGATCTATATAAGAAAAAGGTGAAGATTAAAGGTTTTTTGTTGCCTTGTTTGTACTTGCAGGTTTCCAAGATGACTTGGAATGTTTTCAAAGTTGAGGAGTATGGTGCAGGAGCACCAAGGATAGAGCATGAACCATGGAGGCATACCAGGGTCACTGATAGATCCTTGGGTGGATTTGAAGACACCATGACCAACTTGGGTCATTTGATATTTTAATATACCTTAATGGTAATTTAATAATATTTTGTAATGATTTTAATTCCTTTGTCAAGGACCATGCATTGTAAGCCATTAAATGGCATTGGTAAGGGATAAGGATACCTAGGGGTCACTAGGAGTGATAAAGTTAATCCTAGGTTATTTGGATTGGTTAAGGATGTATAAGGTCATTATTATTTGTATTATGGCCAATAGAGCCTCAAAATTGATGTAAAAGCAATCAAGGTGCCAAACGTGTAATTTGCCTCAATATGGAAAAATCAGGCCTAGTGAGGCTTGTATGAGGGTTTTAGAAGGTTTTAGGTGTTTAGGGGATTAGGATAGAATCCAATAACCTTTTTGAAGGTTCAAAATAAAGAAATAAGATTAAAATTGTTGAAGTTGGCAACTAGTTGTCAACTAGACAACAATACAACCCAAAAACTAATTGTAATAGTCATAATAACTGACGGTGTGTGGTTGACAGGAAATTTAACCATCAACCGGTCTTTGGTGTTTCTATTAGATGGTGTAGTCATGAGTTTGGAGTGGGATAGGAGTAAGGGAGTATTGGAGGTTGGTTTCAGAATGAAGAAACAATGTAATATATGTTTTTGATACAATAAAATGTAAATGTTTGTAACGGTTCCTATCCTTGCCCATGAGGCATAGTCAATGGATTTCATGCCCAAAAACTTCTTGTTAATTGATAGTATGAAGAGGAATGGATGATGGTAGATAGTTTAATCATTCCTACATTGATTTATATGATTGTGTAGAGTATTTACAACATTTAACACCTGTTCCTAAGTGACTGTTCCTGAAAAGTGAACAAGGATAACAGTGAATTGTTTTAGTAACAAGAATGGTTTTTGGTAACCCCTCACTACCATGAATGGTAGGATAGGCAGAAAGGGGATATTTTTATATGTTGAGTTTCTTAAAATGTATTTGTTTTCAGGGATGGATGGGAGATTGAATAGAGGATCAAACAATGTTGAAGAAAGTCGAAGATGACTATTCCAAAAAAATGTAGTTCAATGCGGGGCCAATATTTTTCAACCAACAGTTGAATCTTTCTCAGATTGGAGTATGTTGGTAAGAAACTAATTAATCCCATCTTCACCAACGTGATTGAGAATTTTGTAACATACTAAAAATTTATACCTCTGTGTGTGTGGGTCTATCTAGAGAGAAGGAGGCATATTTTTGGTGATTGGACTAGTGAACACATAGTAACAGATAGTTTCTTGGTTGAAGGTACTGATGTATTTGAGGGACATTGGTGATGTTTAATAAGATGTAGAGCCTATGGTGGCACAAAGCATTGTGTGCACTCTGATAAGGTTTGGATTTGATTGGATCAAGGAGAATGATCCTCATGAGAAACTAGTTTGGTGTTGTGAAAACACTTGTGAAGTCCCTCTTTTTATGATTGATTACAAGACCACCTAGGACTTCTGAATCACATACTCTCTCTCTCTCTGTCTCTCTGTCTCTCTGTCTCTCTCTATCTCTGTCTCTCTCTCTCTATCTATCTCTCTCTCTCTCTGTCTCTCTCTCTCTCTGTCTCTGTCTCTCTGTCTCTCTCTGTCTCTGTCTCTCTCTCTGTCTCTCTCTCTGTCTCTCTCTCTCTCTCTCTCTCTCTCTCTCTCTCTCTCTCCTAGTCCATCCCCCATACTCTCCTACTCACTCTCTCTCTCTCTCTCTCTCTCTCTCTCTCTCTCTCTCTCTCTCTCTCTCTTTCTCTCTCTCTCTAATGTAGAGGCCCTGGGTGGAATTTCAATTAGAAAATACAAGAGGGAACTTCTTACTGTTATCACAACACCAACCAAGCATTTTCCATAGGATCATTCTCCTTGATCCAAGCCACACCATCACTATCAGTGTGAACATATAACATCTTGTGCCACCATAGGCTCTAAATCTTTGAAATCATCCTAATTTCCCTCAATCATCCAATGGATTCATATCAACAACAAAATCTCCAAACTATCCTTCACTGGTTGCTCACTAGGCCTATTTCCCTAGTAGCCCTACTAGACCAGTTTTTCAAGTATTTATCCCAAATTCTCTAAAACAATCAAGAATAGAAAGGTATATCTAGATTGCCTTTTGGAATTTTTTTAACATATCTCATAATCACATACTTCTCTTTTGGACTAAATATCCAAACAATTGTTGGTGCTCTGTAATTAGCCCTTCAATTAGCCCTCCATTTACAAAGCAAGTACCATTTGCACATATCCCAAACCCTTAAAAATTTCAATAGAGTTTTATCATGATCCAAATCAATGGGTTTTATTACTTTTAGGAGGTAACACCATGATTCCCTACCCAAACCACAAAACCCTCATTCCTAGGTGCATAAGCCTAGGGATTTCCCAAAATCACCTCTCCATTACTTATAGATCCTATCAATGGATCCAACACCATATAATGGTCATATCTTGACCTTCTATGCATTAAAATATCACCCTCCTTTGGGTAGAACTCTTAGACCTTGACTGGTCCAAGCAGAGATCTCTTCCTCCAGTCCCTGCATACTCTTGCAGCCAAACACTTATGGAACACATATTTTACATGGATTGGATCCTTCCAAAAGTAACAATAACCACATTAAGTGGGACGTCATAGGTCTTCATTCAAACTTCAAACTAAATTATTGATTGCACCAATACCCTGTCTAGGAACAGTAAAAAAATGCGATTAGTTTCCTTGATTTAAAAATTCATAAAAATAATGAAGAATTTCATGGAAAGGATTGTATGTTAATCCTCTATAAATATAATACACCTCCAATCACATTTGCATTAAAAAAAATTTTTAACAACCCACAAAGAGGATTGTCCCCTCACAACAACAACTTGGTAGTTTGTAGAGAATTTATTTTTCATTGAATCAAAACTTCTTTACATTGATTCCTTTCAACCCAAAAACTAATAAAAACTCTCTACCATTCCTCATGCACTCATAAGGAAAAATAGCCATTTCCCAACTGGTTACAGTTAGTTTTAATGACTATTAGCATTTAGTTTTTTGTTTATTTTGTTGTCTAGTTGTCAACTTTAACAACCTTACAATTTATTAACCTTTCAAAATGTTTTAGGATTATATTGTAATATATTTAACATCTTAAACCCTTTATGAGCCTTCTAGGCTTCATTTTGCCAATTTTAGGCAATTACATATTTTTGGCACTTTTAGTGTATTTGACCTCACATAATGGCTCTATTAGCCATATTACAATCATTAGGACTTTTATAGGTCATTAAACACTTTATCAACCTTAGGATCTCCAAATGACCTCCCAAGGTACACTTTAACCTTCAAAATGCCATTAAGGCTTACAATATTTGATCTTATAACAAAATGATAAAAGCATTACCAAAACATATTCAAAACACAATTAAATGACCATTAAGGTCTTATTACATTTCCAATGACCTCTCAAGGTTGTGTTGTCTTGAACTTCCCCCTAGGATCTATTCAGTGATCCTAGTTCCTTCTAGGCCTTCATGCTTGGCCCTGCTGCTCATGCATCTCTCTCTCTCTCTCTCTCTCTCTCAGGTATTATTGTTATAATATAAATATTCTAATAAATATTTAATACTAATATTATACTATTATACAATAGAGAAATAAATAATAATAATATAATACTAATATAAATAATTATATAATACTAATGCTATTATCATTTAATATTAATATTAAAAAAATGAAATTTATAATATATAACTTAAAAATCTAAAATCATGAATTTGAAAAAAAATAAAAAAATCATAAAATTGAAAAAAAGCATTCAAATTGAAATGTTAAAATTGGGCAGGAGATATCGGATATTCGATATTATCAGATATCTGAAATTATCAAATATCAAATTTTATCGGATATGTGATATTTTTTCAGATATGCGATATTTTCTCGGATATCCAATTAGGCTTGGTATTTGCCTTGGGTTTTCACTTTGCAATGCCAAATGTGGATGGTCAACCCAAAAGATGTGTTCACCATATTTCCTTTGATCTCCAGACTTTGACCATGTAGCTGACGATGTTTTTTTCACTCGAAATTGATGAAACAAAAAGGATTTCTTAAAGAAATTATCAAATTTCCATCAATATAATTTCTGTCAAATTTTGAGCTCAGTAACTAATTATTACTTATTTTCTAATTGAGTTATCTTTAAAGTCATAATTGACACATTGATTAAAAAACAACTATAACTTTCAAACGGTTTAACCTTTTTGAAATCTAAAACATGTGTCACATTCTATGCTTCGCCTACTATAAGAAAAGAAAAAAAAGTTTTCAATTTTGTAAAGTTTCAAATTAGATAAGTTGGTTAGACACAAGAGTTTTTTATTCTAAATAAGTTGTAGCAGAAAATTCATAATTAATTATTTATTTGAGCAAAAATTACACAAAAATACGTGTCACATCCATGCATGAGTCTACTACTTATATCTAGAATCTTGTGAAAATATATCATCATTTGATTGTGATTAAGGTGGTCAGACATACACATACTTTTTATCTTTTTCCTGAAATTTTCGTACTACTACATTGAAATCTAAAATTTTGAACAATTGGGATTTTTTTTTCAAAGAAGGGCTAGTAGTTGAGAAACTACATTCAGTTCCTACAGATTATGTTCTTACAACTTTTTTCAAATAAGGTTGATAAGATGTTCAACTTTTGACGTCAAGTTGACTAACTCTAATTTTCTAATTTTTCAATGCCACTTAAGGCCATAACTTGGTATACCATGATCCTACACATATCCAAATATGATCTAATAAGATTGCATCTGAATATGCATGAAATAGTTCAATAATTAAGCTTAGTTACCACGTCCAATAGTATATCTGATTTTTTATCTTCTCTAAGTATATCATTGTTCGATCCACTGTAAATTTGTATGGAAATGGCCCTCTTGATCTTTTAATAGTCTTCCATACTTAGCTTCATCTTGCACACATCATCATCAAGAAATCACTTCAAGAATCCTTTTGCATATTTGTTATCTTCTTCCACATTTACATTCTCTGATTCAAATCCTCATTCATGCATATCGAATATAAAAGGTTTTCTTTATTTATATAGATATTTGATCATACACATGTCAACCACACCAAAAGAATGTGTCGACCCCAAGTCAAAAGGATATTACAATTACATTTAATGTATTACCACAATTCTAAATCTAGGACATACGTATAAAAACATTACAACATACTACACTAGGACCCAAAGATAGGTCACACTTAATTTACACTACATGTTACATTTACTGAAACTGTTGGAACACCGCAGATGGATGAAACTGATAGAATATGTTTGGAATATGATACCAAAAGAGATTGATGAATTGCAAGAAAGTCCACATATCAAGAACATCTGGAATAATAATGTAAGCATAGAAATCAATAGTAACCGATAGAAAACTCCATGCACCATTGATTATCGAAAGCACAAAAGTGTACCAAATAATGTAACTCATGAGTAGAACTAAGTACACCTACCATAGAACATCAAAACTACACATACTAAACATGTTCTGCACATAATCGATACTTATGATACTTTACTATCATCCAATAGGAACACAACCAAAACTACCAACAACCAACCAATACCGCTAAGATGTTGGTATAAAGGTTTTGACATCAATGAAAATAATGTCACCAACATTTGAATCTAACACATGCATAAACTACATTATGTTAGCTAGTTTCTCATCGAAATGTTTTTTGGAAGATAAAAAAAGTTTCATTTTAGGGGCTCCACATTAGACATTATGTTTTTCTATAGAAACAAGAGAATTTTTTGTCACTGTCCTATTTTAACCCCTACAATTCTAAAAATAAATAAAATAGGTTTTTAGAAAGTAGATTTAGAGCACTACAATTCTTTGAATTTGTATTGTCAAATTTTGTGCATAAATATCTTCAAACTCACATCCAAGATCATTTTTTCCTAATTTTAGATATAAAAAAAAGTGGCCACTTAAGACCCCCTTTGGGAGTACCTCATTACATGCACATACATGCAAAATTTTAAATACTAAAAAATGTTAATATTTTAATGGGCCACACCAAATGCTATTTGTGATGTTGGGGAAAAGGAGTTCACTGGTCTAAACATGAAAACCAAGAATCAAAAATTCCATCAATATACATTAAAGTATAACTCAATATGTCCAACTTCAAACCCTTGGGAGAGTTGGGTACAACAGTTGAAATATTCTTATGTTGAATTTTGATATGATAAGATAAAATAGAATGCAAAAATTTAAGAACTAGGTGTAATGATATAAATTTGACAACAATTAGCTTGAACACTAAGCTACATAATATATTTGTGCAAATTTTGAGAGAAGACTTGGAAATATGAATTAAAAAAGAACCTAGCACCAAAATCTAGGTTTGAAAGTGCTAGAATATGTGAATTGACAACCTAGTCCTAAAGGTGTCTAAAGCAAATATTAAAAATAGATTCGATATTTGGATGTTGTATAGATTATCTCCTTCAAATTGCATCAAAAAGTGTCGAATTATGTGGCTAAGCCACAATGTCCATGATTATACACATCTTAAATTTTGAATCTCTTTGTCTCATTCTACACTTTCTAAATATATGATTCTTATCTTTTAGATCTAGATCTTGCATGCACAGAGAGATAAAATGGTGTTGAGTTGTATAGGGGCTTAACTAAGTCAAGCCCTATGTACGAGAATATTACTCTCCTACACTAATATGTATAGTAAAAGAGATCTTACCCTTGGAGACTAGAGCCTAAATCTAAAGTAAAAACATTGAATTGACAACATTATACCTTAGAGGGTGTAAGATATAGGTTTTAGGGTATAGGGTATAGGTATTTTATAGGGTTTTATGGTACAAGATTTATGATAAAGGTTTAAGGATACATATGGCATATGGTTTAGGGTATTATTAACTCTCCTCCTATTATTCTCTCTCCAATTATTAGTCTTCACCTCTCCCTCCCACCCTCTCCCTCTACCCCCTCTCTAAGTCTCTCCTTACCATCTATTTACTTCTCTACCTATCTATCCCTATCTACTTACCCACCTCTCTCTCCTCTATCACTTTCACATCTATTCCCCACCCTCCAACTAACTTACATCTCCCTACCTAGGCTCCAAGTCTCTAGCCTCCATCTCTCTCTCTCTCTCTCTCTCTCTCTCTCTCTGTATGTGTGTGTGTGTGTAGTTGAATATCATTTCAACAAACCATCTAATATAATAAAAAATTAATTGATATAGTATCCTTATTGTGATATGGAGTAATAATGTCCAATAGTATCTTATGGTAAGGACAATTTCACATTGTGTGCTAATAAATTAATACAAGTAGTCTTTTGATTTTTAATAAATAAAAAAACATCTTTACATATTCATTGAAGTTAATACACTCATGTCACTTTACATTCAAATTTGAGTCAATCTTGAGGAAATATCTTTCAATTCATGTATAAAGTCTCAAATTGTACAATATTGTGAGAATTTGGGTACATTCCTATATCCTTAGTCTAACCTTACACATACACATTCTCATTCATTTTAGTCGTACCTTATTCCTACATGCACAGTATACATCAATAAATCTCATAGATACTTGTTTCCATACCATCGATCCCATATTGATACCTAAATATATTCACTCATTAACATAATTCATCTTATTTTAATCAATCAAATTCACCAAAACTAAATTGATTAAATAATCTTTAGTATATAAATAATTTAATTAAAAAATTCTTATAAATAATCTTATATTCAAATATTCCATTATCCATGAAAATAATTTAATAAAAAAACATGACAATTCAATTCAATTCATCAAATCAAATTGAGAAATAAATTAAATCAAATTAGTTAACATGTTGATCAAAGGGTAAGTGCACAAAGATGGGGGACCAAAAAGGGGGTATAAGTTGCCACTTTTTTCCTGAAATCAGCAAACTCTGAACTTCAACAAGAAATTGAAGATAGTTAGACTCAAAATTTTGAGATGTGACAAAAATAAGAGTTGTAATACTCTGAATCTAGTTCATAGCGTCTGGTGTGCTCCCCCTAAAATGTTAACTTTTTTTTTGAATTTTTTTAATCGCTCCAGTGAGAAGTTAGCTAACACCACGTAGTTTATCTCGGATTTTTTTGGTAATTTTTTTATGAACGTATAATTTTTTATGAATTTACGAAGTGCACACATCCTGAAAACATGAAATTTCTGTGTGCTCCCCCTAGAAATCATTTAAAACTAATCGAAAATTAAATTTTCTTTTTTTTAAAGTGTGTAGAATGGAGTCTAGTTTCTAAAAATGTAACTTATTGCAAAATTCGATGAACGAGCCAAAATCTATGCCCAAAATACTGCATGTTGGTTTTTTACAAAAAATGGACATACACACAAAAGAAATTAGAGTTGAAAAATGTAACATAATTAGAATTCAAAATAAATTATATGCTTAGATAGCTAATAGAGAGATCTACAA